>JAWWMN010000208.1:8535382-8547819 GCA_035047745.1 Catamblyrhynchus diadema | reverse complement strand
CACATTCCACATGTGAGCACAACACAGGAGAAGCAAATGAGATAAGAATTGTTTTCCTTTTTCTCTGAGGCTTCTCAACTTCCCAGGAGAAACCTGGGCAAAGGGATTTTTTTCAGAGAACGTGAATGCCACAATCTGCTGCTTACACTGCAATTCCCTCAGGATGAGGGCCTTTTCTGGAGTTTCCAAATTTGAGCCCAGCGTGACCCCTGGTGCTAGTGTGGACTCCCAGGCACCGCCAGAAGTTCAGGGAGCAGCTTGTGACATTCCCTGACCCCACTCCAGCGGCTCAGGCTGGCCCTGACCCCGACAGTGCGATGACCACAGGAGCTGCTCTGCCCCGTGGCACAACACTGCTGCTTCTCACCTGCTCTCACCTTTACTTGCCAGTGAGGCACAAAGTACAAATTTTTAATGCAGGGAGACAGAGAGCAGGATCCAAGCAGCAAAGCACAACAGTTAGAGGAATTTCTTTATCTTACCTATTACAGCGGAGTCAAGAGATCAGCCACCCATTCCACCCGGCACCGAATTTCCGTAGCTGTTAAGAAAAAGAAGCAGCTGCACAGCTGTTGCTTCACAGTCCTGACTGCAGATGTACAAGCCAAGCCATAATATAGATAAAGGGATGCTTAAAATTTGCCAGCTTGGCTACAGAATACATTATTTACCCCCTCTGGTGCTTCCTGAAGCTGAAATACAGTTATGCAGCCACAGATGTATACAAATAGATGGTTCAGCGAACAATTTATTTGAAAATGTTCTGTTTTAAGCAAACAGAGAAGTAAAAACTGTGCAATCAATTCCTTTCCTACTTATTCAAGCACTATGAAAATACAGTACATTACCAGCCTGCTCTGAGCATAAAAAAATTTCTTGGATTCATGCTGGCAGTAAGTGGCCCTTTGAGAATTTGGGTGTTCCCCCTCCAGATACTCTCCTTATTCTTCTGGTTGATCTAAATCTTATCAATTTCTACCTCCTCAAGTATAAAGTAGTCCAACTCTCAGACAGCCTGTGGTTTGCAAGATTGAGATGGAGGGAGGATGACAGTCTGTCTCAAAATCTATTCCTGAATTCATTTATGAGCCCTCATAAAAGATGTAAGAGAATTATGAAGGCAGAGAAATAATGAAACAGAAGTCTTTTCCAAACTGGCCTCACTATCCCACCACGTTCAGATATCTGATTTCCATTGTGACACACTTTCTTCCACATTGATGAATTTTAATTTCTGTTGCTCAAGGGTAATACTTCGGGAGCAGTGCGAGCGGTCATTATTTCACATCCATATTAGAGTCTACCTCTCTTTAAACTAGATGCCTGAATTAATAAGGTCCTTTGCCTGTACTGTGCTGCCACACTGGCAAATACTTTCTGACTGAGTAAAACTAAAGTGAAAAAAGTGCCTTCCCAGCTGTCTTGTGAAGTCAAGATCAGAGAACAGCATGCAGCCTTTTGATATTTTGTGTCGGCATGGGCGTTCTCCACAGCTTCCCATATTGCCAATGGAGACCTCATTTCCTGACAGCCTTCAGCTTGACAAGGGGGCAGAAAAAATTCCTGCCTCTCCCCCAGCACACCCCACCCCAAACAAATCAGAAGGCACCACCATAACTGAGTATTTAAAAATAATTTATTGCGGTGGAGTGCAGATTTAACCTAGTGAGGGCCAATTGGCGCTGCTTGAAATACACATACAAACATTTGGGATGATGCTTCAGCATTCATAACTGCACTCACTAATGCTTTGACCCCTACAATTTTATCTGCCCTCTGCTTCGAAGGTAGGGTATAATCAACTCTAAATATGGGGCCTGATTTATTAATACTGGTTTTGAAAGGTGGATTGAAGTATAATGATGTTTACTTTTGGCAGAAGATGGAAAAGTGGACATCTACCAAAACAATGCATGAGTTACTGACAACAGTTTAGTTTTGTTCTCTACTGCAGAGTAATAATTTTGCCATATGCTGAAAATGTTGCACTACAAAAGATAAAAATGCCTTTAAGAGGTCTTTAAAAGCAAAAATGTAACACTATTTCCTTACAAGAAACTAGCTTATTATATATCATATGTCCTATCTTTATACCAAGGAATCAAAAATCAGAATAGTGCTTCAAAGCTGAATACTGTCTGAACACTATCCCAACACAGGAACTCAAACTTCAGTGAAAAAAAAATAAAAATGTATGCCCATTTCATTATGGTACAGCAATTTCTTCATGAGTTGTCAAGAGCAAAACTGCCAGTCAACTTCACTGAGGCCAAAGGACTCATTTGCTTGGCTAAAATGCTGCTCTACAGTTTTCTGGAGCACCTTTTCAAAATGTAGCTTGGGTATTGCAGCCCAGCAGTAAGTTTCTATATAAAAGTATGTTAACTGTGCAGAAGCTGCCAGCAATTTTACTTTCTAAGTGCTCAGTCAATACTGTGTGATAAGATCACATCAGCAACACAGCGAGCTTTTCAATATGAACCAATTCTATATCTTATCTTTTCCCAGGTGTCTGGCTGTGATGCCAAGTGAAAGGGCAATGAAGACCTCAAAACATGAGATAAATGATAGATGCCTGCAAATTTAATTAGCAATCAGAAGCCCGTGGATAGCTATTCAGTGGAAATATATAAGACCTGGCAAGATATCCACGGGCTCTCCTATTTCAACATAACAAGAGACACATTGGCAAGGGGAAAGGAAGATCTAGCTTCTAATTTTTTCCCAAATTTGGAGAAAAAAATCTACCCCATCCCATGGCTGGTTAGCCAGACTGGCTTGTGCTTGAAGCTACTGCTCTGTTCCAGCCATCACTCACATGCATGCAAACACACACACAAGTAGGCATGACTGCATAGGAAACACCTCCCCAGACCTGTGCCAAGCTCAGTGTGTTTATTCAGGTCCATTTCTTTAATTAAAAGAGCTCCATCATTGCTGCAGACAAGGTATGACTCTGTTTTGGAAGACAGGAGATAAGGAGAAGAGGGAAAAGAAAGTAAAAACTGTATAGGGAGGAGGTTAAAAAAACCCTTTAGAAATTGCTGCTGAAAAGCAGTTCTTTCAAGGCAAATTAAAGCACTGTAGCAGTTAGTACTATTGAAACCACAAGGCAAAAGTTGCTCAAACCTGCACTGTCAGTTCCCTTGTATAAATAACTTCGGGAGCATCTAATCAAGGTTTTTGGAAAGCGGATAATATTGTTTTAAGACACAGTATCCTGATTTTTTTTTTTTCCAGATAGGGTTGGAGAGACAATACTAATATATTCTTGGTAAAATGCTCTTACTTTACAATTAAAAACACTCTGACTTTACAATTCCCAGATTTCTTACAGTTTCTAGAAATTCACACACCAAATGTTTTTAGAAGTGTCTAAACAACACTTTTTCAAACTTATTTTTATTATTATCTTAAAAATATGTAATTGCACCTGTTTTATTCTATATGTTTCAAACTTTATTCCTTTCCAGGTGACAGCAAGCAGCAACCAAAAGAGGAGCAAGTTATGTTTGGATAATATATTTACACTGCTGTTACTTGCATTTTCCATCTCTCTCAGAACTGGAACTGTTGGCAGCTTTCAGGAAAACGAGTTGTGTAGTATGCAGCAGATACTAAAAAGACAGAAATGCACTAGGATTTGAGACTGACAGACAGCTGGCTGGATTTATAGGGAAAGTAAGTGTGGTGGTGGTAGCATCTCTGTGAACTTAATAGCAGAGAAGTGAGAGTCGTGGGACATCTGGGATCAGATCAGGTTCGGCCAACCAGAAGATGATGTTACACCTTTAAAGCCATCAGGGCTCTCTGGTAAGGAGACAGGGGACTTAAAAATGCATCTGTCTAGTGTTAAGGGAGCCCAAAAGAGTTTGAGCAGGCAGAAGGATTTGTAAAATTGCATCAATCTGGAATAAAGTTCAGCTAGTTAAGAAATAGGGGAATGCAGTGAGAACACGCAAGTTCTTTTCTCTTTATAAAATTTCCAATTATTACATTGGTTTTCAGTTTGCATATACTTGGTATGGGTTGGCATGCCTAAGGCTTTTTAATGCCATTCCTACTCTTTGTAGCTGAAGCTTTTCCTTTCCTTACTGAACAGCAAAAGAAATCTACTAAAGATCACTCCAAAGTCAGCCAATGAAAAAAGGACACAAGTGCAAAACATCCTCTTGCAGTGGCTGGTATGAAAGTGTCCTGAAAGTGTAGTTTGTGTACTGAGGAACAGAGGTTTTCATACTAATGATGTCACCTCATTTACTTTATCATGGAGTGATTCCTACACTGGGTTAGTTTCATTGCACCAATAATTTTATTGCAGCTGCCAAGGTGTGAAAAAAGTATTCCTCTTCTTAGGGATTTACATTACATTTCAGGGAACAGGTAAATTATATAAAACACAGAAAAAGGAAAACTGGTAGAATTAATAAAACAGATTACCCCTGGAATATAGTTTCCAAATAATTAATTCTACAACTTCAATATTAGAATTCATTATCTTACATGACCCTCAAAAATTATCTTCATTTTTTGACCCTCACAGAGACTGAAAAGCTCTTCCTTTCTGTCATATATTTGAGAGAGGGTCCTTTAGGATATTGGGATTTGCATAAATTCTACATAATAATTTTTTTACTTGCCAACTAGTTGTTTACATTTTAAGTCTATTACTGATGACTTTAAACATTATTTTTAATGTTTCCCTTGTGGAGAGTTTTCATCCATGACAAGATTTTCTCAGATATTTTGCTATTACTGTAATGATTTCTTGCTATATGTAAATTTCAGAACAGACTTATTTTCCTTAGAGCATCTAATTTAGTGTCAGTAAACAGCATCTAGCACGTGCAGGGATGACTGTAGGTCTATTTCAGGTGGTCCCACTGCTGTTCCTTGCTCTGTTCTACTTCAGTTCCTCTGCAGGCAGCATAATTTGGCAAAAGTAAAAGAGAAATGATGAAAGAGTTCTTCTACTTACTCCACTGTGAAGCAGGGTAGGAATTGCTTAAGTGTCAGAACTTTCCCTACAAAGGTACTGAAGTTTTTGAGAAGCCTAATAAGTAAACTTAAAAATGGCCCAAACACTAAGAATGACAGAATAAAGACAAGGCCAGGTATGATCCCAAAACCAACTAATTGCTTTTCTGTGATTAACACAGAGGCAAGGACATTGCTGATGAGAAAAGGTAAGACAGCCAGGTGAAATACCTGATAGTGAAGTTATATCCTGAGACAAGGAAAAAATCCCCAAATTAAAGTTGATCAAAGGAACAGGGAGTTCTTAAAGGAAATTAAATTGAGAACTATATAATGAAACAGCAGGAAAATTATCACATAAAATAACAGGAAAACTGTAGATCTTGTACTTTGCTTTAAGAATGAAAAGAAAAAGGCAACACTAAACAAGCAAATTGAAGAACATTAGATTTATCCCAGTTGAGCAAAATATTATAGCTCAAAACATGTCTGTAAAAGGCAGACATAAAAGTTAATGGAAGTCTGGTAAATTTGTGTTGAGGTTCATTGAAATAGATTGTTCCAGAGTAATGTAATAATGGTTTTAATAAACAAGATCAATTTACTAAATTTAAATAATTTTAATCTAAGCTCAAATAAACTACACTACGTCCAATATTGTCCTACAGCACAAAGGATGAGTTCAGGTGTAAAAGACAGGTTGTAGTAGTACAAGAATTGCAAACTGTGTAAAACATCGACTAAGAAAAAATAACAGTAATTTGCATTGGACTGAAAGTTGTTCAAGTATTCCCACAAGGATGAGCCTCAGAAGTAGCAATTTGTTAACAATAACAATTTTGTGGGAGAAAAACTGAATGGACATGTAAACTCTGTTGGTCGGGAGAAATAACCAAATAAAATTAGGTGTAATCCTGAGTAACTCATGGGAATGATGGGAGCAGTAATATTGGGATTATACTCAGAGAAAGAACAAGATCTTTTATTCACTAATAAAAACAAATTATAGTTTTAGATATGAATTATTTGGATGTGACAAAGGAAGACAGACTTGGGTTTCTTTTTCAGACTGATTGACTGAGCTATTAATTCAGCGTAACTGGGGGAGAAACAAATACAGTCTTGTGAGGTGGCAGGTGATGTATTTCCATTTTACAGAGTATCATTAATGTCATGGTAAAAAAAGTCCTTGTGAATCAAAACAGCTTAAAACAGTGACATGCACCCTGCCCATAGCACTGAGATAATGAAAATGTGCCTCTTAGAAAGCAGAGAACTCAAACAACTACTGCACTGCCGCTTCTCAATGAATAACAAACTCCTTAGAACTAAAGATGGTAAAGCAATATATTCCTGTGCCTGAAGAAATTCCTCACACCAACTGGAGATCATAAATGATGCAATGGTTATCAAGAAGCACAGGCTTCAACCAGCTGAAGGCAACTGGACAAAGGTAACCCTTCAGGCTGCTGTTTGTGCCTGGTGTTTGGGATTTGAAGGCACAATTTCTAACGAAGCCCCTCTACCTGGATTGCAATCCATCATCAGCTAACATATCCAATGGCCTAGAGCAAGCTCACCTTACATATCTCAAATGATCCTCTCATGTCACTTCTTTATTGCTGTTGTCGTAAAAAGCTCATGTTGCACTTTTGGAACCTGCATGAAGGATTACAAGACTATAAATGTAAGGTACCTAATTAGGTATTTCTTTGTTCCAATGTTCCATGTGTAAATGGATCTCTCTGTATTTCCATTGCATTCTCCCTGGTCTGCAGGGCTGTATGATTTGTTACCTCATAACTCCAAAGGATTAAGAACAGAAGCCAGTTAGAATGCTACAGAATAGCAAAACAAAACAGGGTTATAATAAGCACCACAATGAACCTCTGACATTTAAGGTACAGCTTCTTAAAATCTCATATTACAGCAAAGATTAATCCATTTTGTTTTTCTAGTAAAGAACCCCTTTGGAAAGGATACAACTCAGCGTGGCCTGGAAACTGGCATATTCTTTTGATTTAGCAAGAGAAAAAAAGCACAACGTTTCTGATTTCACACAAATGTTTTGAAGTCTTTCTTTCTGCAGTACCATGACAGCAGCTTCTTGTTGTTCAACATCTACTACCTCATGATGGGAAACAAACGCCCTAACACAGTTTTATCCTTTGGATTTTCATTGCTTTCCATCCTCCCATATGTGCATTTCTCAACAAGCTCTCAGCACTCAATCATTTTGCCAAAAGCTACCAGACTGAACAAAGATTTATCTCAGTCACCAGAACAGAACAGGGGATTGTCCCAGTCCAGGGACACATCCTAAGCCAGACAGTGGGCTGGGGGAGAGTTTCAACATACCCAGAGTGAGATTAAGACACAAGTGTGGTCAAATGTTGGCAACCAAAAGGATAATTCACGTTTATTTACTGTCAAGGAAGTGAGCAAGGAGGAAAGATAGGAAAGAAGGACAAAGTGAAGAATTACAAAAGTAAGTAATCACCACCAGGAATCTGCAGCATCCCATGAAGAGACTTTTTATTTTGTATTTCATTGGGGAGGGCTCTGCCAGGACCCAACAAATGGCAAGACAAGTTGTTTCCTAGCACTTTTCCACAAGGGGTCAAAGTAGAAGAACTGGCCAAAGTTGCAGCTGCAGGCTTGACTTTCTATAGGTTCTGCTTATTTTTCTGAATTCTCTGTCAGAATATAGCTGGGACAGGCTGACATGAAGTCACCTGCAGTACTGGGGTACAATTTTTCAAAAGTCCATTAAAAACCCCTTCTGTAACAGGGGCAAGAAGCGCAAGCTCAGCTTGCAAAGTCCTAACACTGATCTTGCATGATCTCTTCATCTGATTCTGTGTAATTAGAACACACTCTTTCCAAATATGTCTCCTTAGCTAATTATAGCGCTGAAAAGGAAATCTCACAGCAGTCCAGAATCAGGCAGGGGAAAAGGAACTGAGGCTTTAATCACCAACCTAAAGGCAAAAGCAGTGCATTATGCAGCAAGATTTTGAAAGTAGTTCTACTGATTCCCTATCAGGGGTTAGATACCTGCAGTCACATTTATCTATGGCATAAATCAGTGTATTTCAATGGAGATACCCTTGGGAAGAATTTGGCCTGTTTTAAGACATTATTTAAAATTGAAAACTCATCCTGGAGTGGTTCAGTGAATTTCAGTTTCTATCATTTTTATATTGTCTTTTCAGCATTTTCTGTAAGATATGAAGGTAATGGCCAAACTCAAAAGATATACAAGAACATCACCATTCTAGATGCAACCTAAAAACAAGGGCTCTGTGTTTCTGTATGGCTTTTTTTCTCTGACAATGCCTTTTAGAGCTTTGGAAAATACATCCTTATTGACCAGGTGAATCAGTATATTGATTGCAGAAGTACTTCTTGTACAATTTTATCTGCACTTTTAAAGTAATCACACTATAATTTTTCCTTTCAATATATCTGACACATTGGGTGTGATATGTGATTTGTGGAAAATTTTGACTGAAAGAGGATGGAAAAAAAGAATTTATTTTTTTTTCACATGGTATTTTTAAATCAACTTTCATATAAAAAAAAACAAACAAACAGGAACGCACTGAGGTTTTAAGGAAAAATAAATAAACCATAGCAAAAAAAAAAAAAAAAAAAAGAACAACATCAACTGGAGACCTTTTATGTGCTTGCTTGTTACTCACCAGAGATTCACAGTAGATATTCCAGAACTACTGTGAGCAGAAGAATAAAGAATTTAAGCTTCAGTAAAAAGTCAGGGCATAATCTCAACCTCAGTAATGTCCAAGTGAGCAGATGCTGTGATGTGGGAGGTATTGAGATGCTGTGCGGGAAAAATCTTTTGTGTAATTTTGTGCATGAAAAAGTAAATTCCCAATTTTTGCCTGAAAGTACTTGGTACTGAGTACAATTCTTCCTAAGTCATCATTGCCACAAGTGTTTTTAGCCTTTCCTCCTCTTTTTGGCACAGCAATTGCTATTTAATCTCCATCCGCAGCTGTTGGGCTGCTTCACCATCCAAACAACTGTCTGTAGGGCCCAGAAATTGTCTTTTTGTTGATGACCTGGCTTTAATCCTCTTCATCCTGCTCCTACCAAAAAAAAAATAAGCAAATGCCTGCAGGTGAAATTAAGCAAAATCAGCTTTGTCTGATGAGAAGCAGGAGAAGAGCCTGGCAGTTTGGGGCTCATCGCCCCCCCCCCCCCCCGTGCTCATTATTAAATGTGCATCTGAAGGGAAGGAGGCCATTGCAGACCCTTTTCCCACAGTGCTCAAAAAGAGAGGGTTCCTTAATTCCTGGCCACAGGTCCCCTCTGACCTCCTCCTGGAAACGTTAATGATAAAGGTGATAACACTCAATGAGTGCCTCGTAACCCTGAACATAACCCTTAGATTTAATTCAGCCATTCCTGTCTCTTCAACTTTCTGCCAGAGTCTTGTTCAAGAGTTATGTTATCTTGGCTTATAAGTATGACCTCTGAAGGCTAGGGGCATGGAGTCAATCAATTTTTCATACTTGAGACCTACATGAAAAACTGTTTCATTATGTCTTGGTATTCACTTTTTTTAAATACTCGGTTTGAATATTGCAAATGTGTTTTAACTCAAAAGTACTATGAAAAAAAAAAAAAATGGAGCTTTTCCAGCTGTAGTCATGTTTTAATCGTCCTTATTTTAGCTGAGGGGGTGAGTGGGGCTGTGTGGAGAGCTGGTGTGGTATGTGGGGAGTGAGTGAACCAACAAAAATACTCCTGGCACATTCAATACTAAAACATAAGTGTGCTGCTATATACAAATAAAGAAATTTTTTTACTTTTTTTACTTCCAAATTGCCAAACTAATGCTGTCTTCTATTTTTATTCTCACATTTCACGTGTTACTCGAAGTCATAGGCAACAGAACAAAGAGGAGAAAAAGGCACCTAGCAATTCACGTTTCCCTATCCCTCTCAGAAGTCTCTCATTATGAACAGCCCTTATTTCCACTGTATGTATGGTTATAGGTATGAATTAGTTTAAATACCAAAGTAGCCCATTAAATAGGTAGCCAATTAGATAATCTCCATTAGAGGAAAATACTGCTGTTTAATTAGCTTGTTAAAAAACACTCCCATACACATACCCTGAGGATAAAACCTCCTGTAAAAGAGCAAAAAGATGTTTAGCCATTACAGCTGCCGACTTTCACAGGTACACAAATGCCTTTCTCAGAAAGAATATGTAGAGTGCATTGTGAGATTTGCTCCTCTTGAAGTCAAAGGATTCAAAAGTGCCTGACACCCCTTCTCTTGGCCAGTAGGGCTGAGTGCAAGAGAGCAAATTCTGGCCAGATGTGCATTGGAGGAGAGGAAATCACTCTTACCCCTCTCCAAAACAGATACTCAAAGCACTACCCACCTCTGAGCAGTCTGCAGAGGATCCAGCTTCCCTGGCACAGGTGCAGCTGTTCCAGTTGCTTCCTTGTCCCCATCTTCCCGAGGTACACATCTGCCTTTCCATCTCCTACATTCATTATTTTCAAAGGTAGATTTTAATTTCCCTCCTAATGAGGAAAACTGTGCAGAAGGATTCATTGACCCTTAGAAGAGCCTGTTCACTGTCAAGCCCAGAGTCCATGCCTAGAAGTATAATTTATTTCTTGCTATATCTGAGCTGCTGCTAAATCCTGACGGATGAAACGACATCATTACTCTGCAAAAAAAAAGAAATTTGCTAAATTTTATATAGAACCTGGCTATTCTTGCAAATGCCTCCTGTAAATCTATATTACCTTAGCAGCAGAAACAACTCTTCCTACTTTTTCATGTTACCTATAAAATACAGTTCTGTGAAGATAGAGGCATCATGCAGAAAGAAATCTTTGCTACAATATGAAATTTCCAGACAAAAGGAAAACCCACAATCATAGAATATCCTGAACTGGAAGGGACACACAAGGATCATAAAGTCCAGCTCCTGACCCTGCACAGGACCACCCCCAAAATCACCCCATTGTGATTCAAATAGAGATTATGTGAGCTAAGTTTTGACACAAATTGTGATGGGATGAGAAGATATTTGGAGTCTGAATTGCACTTCACAAAGCAAATAGTTAACTGAACCAGTCAATATCAGTAAGGATATTTCCATAAAATCCATAATATCCTTATTTTTCAAACACAAAATAATAAGATTAATAAGGAAAATGCTATAAATCTTTGAACACCTAAAATTTATTTCAGCTACCAAAACCACTACAATTAATAATTTCAATATGGAAATGCCTTACATTGTCCAGGGGAAATTCTCCCAACTAGTTTGAAGCAATGTAGTTTAATGAATTTTAACAAAACGTGTGACTTAAAGACAGGACGAAAACGCCTCACAAATTTATTTTATTGTGGCCAAACAGTAATTCATTGGCTCGCTGTCTTCACCTAATTTTTAGGCAATCAGCAAATCTGCTTGGTGCAACAGATATGATCTTTGGCTCCATATAAAATAAGGAACCTTAAAATGAGAATGTAGGATTCAGTGCAAGCATAGGTGCTTATCATCATTTTAATTGTCAAATAGCATCCCAGCTTCCTTCACCTGCTTCTCCCAAATGTGTGCCTTGTTTCATCTGTCAGATCTGCAGTGATATCTTGAATACTCAAAGCCCTCTATCTATTTAGGCAACTGAACCCCAAATGGCACGAAGCCCATAACCCACCAACAATCAGCTGAACATCTGATGCCTGTGCATTTGATTTTGAGCCAACAGACATTACTTACAATCTCATCCACAGTAAAAGATTATCACCATATATTTTGCAAAGGCTGAAAGCATCCCCAAAACCTTCCAATGACAAAAAACACTAAGCCTGAAAGACCATAAGGGCTGAATTCTCAGTTTTGTTTTTCAGGAAATAAAATTCTGCTACAACACTTGCTTGAAGATGTACAGTAAATCTGCTCTGCAAATCTCACAAGTGACTAGAAAGAATTGCCTTTGAAACTGAGGCATAGCTCATATCCTACTTAGCAATTCTATCCTGTAAAATTGCATCAGGATGTCTCATTACAGGCAATCTTTCAGCTGCATGCAAACATGATCTTGGCTTCCACAGTGCTTTACAAGCTTCCCAGCACCATTTTACCAAGAAGGGTACATTCCCAGATCTTGGTGAAGAATGAGCCTCCAGGCAGAAGGCAGCTGGATACAGACATTCTGCTTTTCTACAAGCATATGTTCTTAAACAATCAAAACGTATATAACAGTAGCATTCACATTCTCTGGAAACATCCCTTCACCCAGGATTTTTCTTCTGGGAAGCTGAGAGGCCTCAGAGAAAAGGAAAACAATTCTTATCTCATTTGCTTCTCCTCTGTTTTGCTCACGTGGAATGTGTTTGGAGATTGTTTACCCACAGGTGATTGTTCCATTGGATTCTGGTGTGAGTTGTTTTCACTCTTTG
>JAWWMN010000208.1:8518447-8531427 GCA_035047745.1 Catamblyrhynchus diadema | reverse complement strand
AATCAAGCCTTCTGAAACATGGAGTCAGATCCTCGTCTCTTCCCTCAACCTGAGACCCCTGTGAACACCGTCACACATGGCCCAAAATTTTTTTTTGCAGTGGAAAAAAAATATTCAGTGGGACTGAAATGAATACAAGCTTCTAAGTAAATTTCTTTACTCACAAGAATTTTCTAGGGATTTAGCTGAAAGGAAGTAGTCAGTATTTCAGTCTCTGGTAACAATTGAACATAGATGCCAGATAACAAGCTCCAGCTCTCAAGGAAACATAGAAAACCTTGGAAAGCAATAAGGAAACTGTAGATGAAGAGCATTGGTTAGTACTCAAAGGATATTTGTTAGTATCACCAACTCTGAATTAAGCTTTAATATTTCTTTCATTCGCTGGACCTGCTTCAGGTTAATTAATTTTCTGCCCGACCAGGCTTTGGTCTCACAGTCACCAGCAGTGATGACAGGCCTCAGGCTGTGACAGATGAAGTTGTTCTCAGGTGCCAAACATAGACTGACATCACATTTGCTTTCTGTCCAAGAGTATTTTCCTTTACCTTGAAAGGTAAGGCAGTTTCTAGGTATTAGTGGGCAAGAGCAGGGATAGCAGCAGTTCCCTCTGACGCAGCTCACTATTCCCACGTTCACACCTACACTTCTCTACTGAAGTTTCTAAATCCTCAGTCATTCAATTGCTCATAAGTCTGACTGAGGTAATAACGCTCCACGCTTATAAAGATGTAATAATATTAATGTAATAAAAGGAACATTTAGTATTTTAATAGTAATATGGTGCCATTATTTACTCTGTGGCTATATCTCATCAACATCATGAAAAGCAAGATCTAGAAAAAATATAACACACAACAGGATTTCAGACTGGGTTTTTGCCTTAATTATCACAGCCAAGAGCAATGGTCCTTACTTGTTACAACACCAGCTCCAAACTAAAATATTTCCAGAGTTTTGAGTGTCATATGAGTTTACATAAAGCCACTGTAAGAATACCACTTTTTATAATCACCAGCATACTGAGAATTAGATGAGAGTCCTACAGTTCTATTAATCACATGTGTATTTGTAATTGAAAGGTGACACCTGGCATCTCTCTTGCTTACTTTCTATTTGTCATGTTATTTTTCACATTGACAAGCCATGTCTTGTCAGATCTTGTAAATATTATCTGCACTGGTTAAACAAACTGACAATTTAAAATAATTATTCATAAATCATGCTTTCTGCTGTTAGTCAACTAGTTAGTCCCATTTATTCCCAACTCCTTTCCTAGTATCTGAGGCTAAGGTGTCTAAACCTTTGAGGTTATCTGAAACTAAGAAAACACACTTTTATTTGGCACTCAAACAGTACATTCTGCCTGTGTATGTTGGAGGCAGCAGCTCCATACCCAAGGCTTTTTTTTTAGCCCAAATTAAATGAATTTGTGTATATGCACACATCATTAAAGTACAACATTTAGAATTTATCCAAGATCTAATTGCCTGTACACCAAATGGAGTTTTTATTGCTCTCTGTAATAGGAAATCTAGATAACTATTTTTGTTTGCTTGTGTGCCTGCCAATATAGAAGTTGACATAATTCAATCTTTCAGATTCTAAGCAACCAAGATGATTAAATTACTTGCATATTATTATATCTTGACAGAAACTCCCTCACCCAAAATATCATTAAATCTGAGGGGGTTTGTTTGTTTTTAAGAATATTGTGTTGAAACAGAAAAAAGTCAACACAAATTTGCAGTCTACATAAAAAACAGGGAAATCTACAATTTATTTATAACATGTTAAAAATTAATGGCAAGTGAGTGATGGATTTCTTGGCTACTACATAGGATGAAGGAAAAGAAGTAGGTGCATGGAGGCCTTTTCTGACAAACATATATCAATCCTTATTTAAGATATGCCAGTTTGAAAAATATTTCATGTTACTGGCAATTTCAAGGATTGTTTTAAGCTTATTTGAATGTTTTCCTGATTATCCTGTATGTTACGGTTTTACTGAAGTTAGTCACATCATGCAGCTACTAACTCCTGTATTTCTTGTTAACATGAACAGCTAAAAATCTTCTATTACTGTCTCATAACAAAAGTGCTATAAAAAAAAAGGAAAAGAAACACTCTATGTACATCAAATGCCATACAGCTGCCCACTTATAGATCCTTCTGATGGCTGCAACACCAGCAGACCAGCTGGCATGTAAAAGTAATGCCAAAGTAGATATTGTTTCTCTTTGGATACCTACCAATCATGCCATCAAGACTCAAGCCCCGAAAACAATGAGGAATTTACCTAAATGGAAGTTCAGTAAGCCTAGCAGAGATGCTTACATGTTCTCTTAAGTTAGTTGATAGAAAGCCTGACCTGACAATTAAATAAAAGAAACTATTTTCAGTGAGAATTATCAAATGTGCCTGACTTTACTGAAAAATTCAACAGAAAAAAAAATCGATAAACAATAGTGTCATCTGCAAATAAAGGAAAAATTTCATCAGCTTCTCTCCACAGCCAGAAGCTGGGGAGCACAAAGGAGCCTGGAAAATACGCAGTGTTTGATAAACATCCTTAAAGGTTTTAATAACCCCCAATATAATACATTTTTAGCTAAGTTAGAATCACTCACTCTTCCATCTTGAAGAGTCAGGACACACAGTTCACATGGTGGCTGAACCTCACTTACATTTATTTATTTAAATATATCTTTATTATTTCATTTCTTATCAGCAAAACATAGAACACTTTAAAGAAGTTTCAGGTCTTTCCTTCTGGCCCCCTCAATCACTACTTTACAGAAGACATTATTTTATGACAGAGATCTGGGTAATTTTCTAGATGTGGCACATATCAGTAGTACTGTGCCAAGGTACAGAGTTGTAGGAAGCAAACCTGAAGTGACCAAAGCAAATCCATGTTTTTCCCCCCTAATCTTCACACAACCTGATTTCCACAACTCTTTGCTTATAAATCTATTCTTTTTATTCAGTGCATATTCATAGAAGTTCCTTATTTTACAATCACAGCATCACAGAATGGTTTGGGTTGGAAAGAACCTGAAAAGTCAACTTGTTCCAACTCCGATGCCATGGGCAGGGACAGCTTCCACTAGACCACGTTGCTCAGAGCCCCATTCCACCAAGCTAATTTTTATTTAAAAATGCAGCACATGTTTAAAAAAGCTTTTAGAAAGTGTGTGAATAGCAAATTTAACACCCATGAAACACACCATAAAACTTTTCAGAGAGTTCAAAACCTTAGGCTAACTTAGCAAATATTGGTGTAAAACAAATGAAAAACAAACAAACAAAAAAAAAACCTTAACAGGTACAAATCCAGTGACAGCTGAATTAAATTCACAAGAATGTCTTTCCCTGGAGATTAGTGCTTTCTAGAATGTTTCACCGATATTTTAGCAATAATCCCTTCACACAGGCATGCAGATTCAGTTTTACAGATAGAGTATCCTCCAAGAGCCCCAGCTTGAGGTTGTCTTTTCAGAAGCCAAAGGCCAGTATTTGAGATTACTTCAACAAAAATAAGACAGTGATTATCAACTGTCTTCATTTACACAGTTGCTGAGATATACACATTTTAGCTGCATCATAGGCCTCCACATATTCATTGGCATTTTCCCTTTTCTTCATATTGACTGCAGTCTGTTTGCCTTTTCTTTCATTTCTGTACCCTGCCTTTTCCATCTGCTGTCTCTTTTATCTCCATCTAACTAATGAAGGTCTGCCCACTCCATTTTAAAGTTTCAGCTATGACAGTTGTGCATGCTCATTTCAAGCTTTTCTGATTTATACCTATTCTGATTTTGCTGTGCAAGGACTTGGGACTAGACCTAGTCAGGAATTTATTTTATAAAATGGGCCTCTCCTAAAAATTATTCTCATCAGCTCAAAATACTTAACATTAGAGCCTCAGATAAAATGAATTTTCAAATAGATGTGGTATTGTTCGGTTGTGTTTCCATTAAACTAGTTTCCTAACTAGCCAACATTAGGCTATTCAGAATGTTTGGATTTATTCTACCAGAACTATGTTTAAAGCACCACACAAACCTCTCATACTTATCACACGTAGCTCCCCACAGAGGTCAGCCCATATAGGTTCCCTCATGTGCTGCTTTGAATAAGACATCAGCTGGATTGGCAGAGCAAGTTTTAGCAAGTCTGTACGAAGAAAAATAGCTCTAACATCTGCAAATAGGAAGAAATATAAGAAATTGTATTTAGGAATTACAGTGTGCTACCTCTGTTATGGGGAACCTACATTGCTTTTAATGTGCAGGAAGAAGGGATGCTAAAATATTTCATATATTAAGGAAGATTAGCTGTATTTCTTTTATCTAACAGAAAAATAGAAAAGAACATTTCTGTTTAGAAACAGAACTAACACATATGTATTCTCAACACACACATTATTAAGACAGTACCAAATTTAGGTAATCACAGGCACATTGGTCATTTACAATAGAGTTTTTCCTTTGTTGCCAAGGGCACTTCTTACGTGAAAAGAATTAAATCAGACTGCAAACACAATCTATCGTATAATTCATACTCATATTCCATATGGTTTGAGCATAACATCAGAACACCTATTTCTTTTATAAAGGTCCTTCACATTTTATGCCTTCACTCTCTTTTTATATTATACTATATCAAATCTTAGTGATTGGTTACTTTGTTCTCAGTCCCACTGGGCCTGTTATCTGTAATTAAATATAAGCCTCCTTGATATTAGTAGTGTGCTGATGGATTGTTGCTTACCTACCAGGCAGCACTTAGAGAAATGGAGGTCCTTGAAAGCAAACAGCATCAGAGCATAAATCAGCTAGAATGAAGACAGGAGTGAATATAGATTTTTGTGGTAGGAATGCTCAGGAGATTGTTCTTCGAAGTCCACAGATTGGAGATTACATTCATATTGATTTATCGTCAGACACTTATTGATCATTGGCTAAATGACTCTACAGATAAACATATGTATCTTTCCACTTCTGCCATTAAACCTCAGCTTACTGACAGTGCAAAACTAAAAGCATAATCCTCTCAAACTTAAAATGTTAATTAAATGCTGCATGAAATTCTTTGCAATACAATGGGCCTTAAATTACAAAAACAAACCTCACCTCCTACACCCATTAGAACAAAGGAAAACATGATTAAAATATTCCAGATTTACTTTCAACATTTTAAGTAAACTGTTCTATGACTATCCCTTGAATTCTGAAATCTCTTGGCAGCATTTCCTGTAACACCACATATACATTAAAAACAAACAAACAAAAACGTTACAAATTTACAGCTGCTTCCAATTTTGGAACTACAGGATATTGCTATGAAGAATTGATGTCATAGAAAATGGACAACCTGATGAGTAGGAGCTGTCAGCAAATTCCTAAAATTATTTTCAGTTAGTCTTATCAATTCATACCCTGTAGTATCATAGAACAGATCCTACATTCTATGAAGCCGAGACAGTTTACTATAGTTTTACTGAAACTTTTTTTTACTTAAGGTCAGATTTTTTTCTGGGTTTTTTTCAGAAACACTTTTTTCCATTTGCATGTTGCACTTAGAAATATGAAATTCAAATGCGATCACACCACAGATCTATTTTTGCAACACATGTAAATCTAACATTTCAGAGATACAAGTCTCCAGCTAAGTGAAACTTACTCTTCAGTGTTGTCTGCCATTTGGAACACTGATTTGGTGAAATCCCTGTGATGCTGAACTCACTTAGTTCCTGTATTTACTCAACAGCAACCAAAGCACCAGAAAAGTTAACAACAATTACCTGGCTAAATGCCTGCATGAGCCAAAATGAGAAGGAAAATGCAAAGAAGGGACCAGTTAAACACAAAGATAAACCCAGCATCCATGCAGTGAACTGCCAGCCTAGTTTTAATGAGCTCACAAGTTTGCTCTGGACATCAGCAAGGATTTTCTCATGTGAGTAAACAGAGAGGGTTACCTGAGCTCAGCCTTTGCTCATCAACACTGTCTCCCATCCAGACTGCAAACTGGTACGCAGGCATTTAACACCCCACCATTTACTTGTGCCTCAGCAGTGTCCTTCTCCCCAGCAGCAAAACATTTGGTGAGAAGAACCATCAGAAGCCTCTGCAAGTTTGATGCACTCTCCCGCCCTATCCATTTCCAAAGCTGCTTGTTAGGAGTGCCTGAATGTAATCACTCCACATTTAAAACCCAGGACAAACGCATTAGAAATATTTTCTACTTCATACATTCCTTGTGAGTTTCTCTCACAAGGAATTTTTGGTTTTCATGTGCCATGGTAATTTTTCCCAGATCACCGAGGAGCTCTTTTATAACCTGTTGCTGGAAGAAAATCCCTTGCACTTCTCCAAGCCATCTGGTCTCCTGATCTTTTTCTCTCTTGCTGCTGCAGGCTGTAATTAGTCCCAGCTGAACAGACAGATAATCTCCTTTAAGAGCCAGAATCATCTGGGGCATATATATTTCATTACAGAGCATGGACCAATATTTACAGATCAAAAGAAGTTTCCTATTATCTTCCTTTCCTTGTCTTCAGAATCCACACAAATGAGATTGGACTGGAAGTTCGTAGACAAGAAAATTATTCACCACCTTTATAATAGATGTAGAAATTAAAAAAACACATATTATTAGTTCAAAATTCAAATTGACATATTGAATTGCGCTTGCTTTCCCACTGGAAAAATTTATCCTTAACTGAGAAGATAAAACACTTATTTGCAAATAGAAAGTATTGGTTTTCCAGAAAATGATGTCAGAAGCCACAGATTAGAACTTACCGCCTTAAGGAAGATTTTAAATTAAGATGGGTTAAGTCAAAGAAATTGTGCCAAGTTGGAACTCTGAAAATGCACCTAGTGATATTTAAGGTTAACTTATGTATAATACACCGCTAGTATGAAAGTGCCTGGATAACTATACTATCAGAAATGCCTTTATGGAACTGAAGAAAATGAAATAGCAAAAAATAATGAACGCTTTGGAACAAAAAGCCTATTGCTTACACTATATTTTATGAAAAGAAAAAATAAGGAAAGAAAACTAATGAGACAGTATGAAACTATTTTTCATTTCATGGTTATAACTCCAGTGAAATATCTAAGCAAAAAAAAAAAAAAAAAGAAAAAGTTCATTATTGTTCATTATTTATCTTGTTATGAGAAGCCAGCAACAAACGTGACTTATAAGAGTTAAAGCAAATTGCTCTTACCACATCCATACACTCATGCTATTAGAAGTGTGGAAAACTCATCATGAATAATGGGATTTTTTTTTCATATTTGCTTCACTACCACCATGAGGTTATACCATATAACAGTTTGAGTAGGAAAGGGAAAAGGAAAAGGAAAGAAGAGATGCAATCCTGAGGGAAGAAACAAATGCAGATGCATTGCCTGCTTTCCAGTGACTGGGCTACACTCATCCATGTACCTTACACTACTTCTGCCCTCTGCCCATAAGAGCGTGCACATATTTTGCATATGTGCATTTTGAGTTGAATTTCACATTATTTATGGTGAAATTACCGTGATCTATGGTGGAGACTCACAAACCCTTAGGTGGCCCCCCACCATTCCCAGACTGTCAATAACCACTCTGCAGAAGCAGAAATAGAGAAACACATCAAATGCCTTGGAAAACAATGCTGTACCATCTCCTAGGATAAATAAGACCTGTTTTTTTAGCAGCTGGCATATAGACTTCCTTCACTGACAGCTTCAAATGCCACCATCACTCAGAGGCATCTGAATTAAACACTGTAGATTGATGCTGTGAGTGCACAGTGCTCATTTGGGTCGATAACAGCACTGCACTATTTTGGACACGTCTGCTATTCCACAGAGCTCCAAGAGTCACACTTTCATAGCTGGAACTAAACCCCTTGCCCCAAAAACTCACTTGTTTTAAATGTTGCTATTGAGATTCACCAAGAATAACACAGCACTACACGTGGCAGGAAGGGGTGTTTGATGAAAATACTGATTGGCAGCCATGCGTCCCTAGTTCTGCTCCTGATTTTGCAGCTGACCTGCAGTGAGAGACAAAATGAACCATTTTTATCACTTTATGCCTTTATTTACCTATCCAGCAGATAAAGTAACTAAAACTTGCTTTTTCTTTCCATCCTTGGTGATGGACATGGGAACAGCAAAATGTATACATTGAGAGCAAAAAAACTCAAGGTTTTGTGCCCTCAGGGGCACAAAAGGCCTTGAAGAATGCCTTCTTGAATAACATCTTTATATCATTTCTTCATCCCTCTAAATAATTGTAATGAAAATAGTGTAATTCTTCTAAAGAATATGATGGTGCCATTTGGTTCTGCAATTTTTCGTGAAGACCTGAATAATATAATGTGAATTCTGTCTTTGACAAAATGAGGCTAATAACTACCAATCAATTCTGCTCAGATTTTTCTATGAAAGAACTACAGACATACATTATAGATAGGTAGAAATACTAGTAAGTGGGTGGTAGTAAGACAAAAAGGTTTTACTGTGAAGGTCTCCTAGGCCTCCTAGGCCCAATTTAACAAACAGCTGTATCTGAAAATGTGTTTCATATTGGGGAAAATGTTTGTGTTGTAAGTACTGCTCTTTGACAGTAAAGTTTATACCCCATGTGCTATCATGTGGATAAGTAGTTTTCTCAGCCTTAATTTCTTATTTTCCCTTCTTATTTGAATAACAGCTGGGAATGCTGGCATATTATAAACTGCCAATCTCGTCAGAAGCTGCACTTACAAGCATTAAGTAAACATCAGTTTTTAAAATTGAGTCTTCAACATGCTGAGAAGCATGCATTTTTATCTCAGATTACAAGTAAATGTGTTAAAAATGAGGGTGGTGATCTCTTTTCCTGCCTACCCCTCCTGCTAAGTGTAAAATGCACTCATTACAGTAGTTCAAGCTATCCATCCCATTGTGATGATCAGAATAGCTTGTTGTGACAAAGAAATATATCTGGACAAAAGACAGGTTTTATAAGACATCATCTCCATGCTACTTGCATTCTATATGATTTACATGCAGCAATGTCTTCTATAAATACCTTTATTATATAAATACCTGTGATTAAATGCTTTGGAGATGGCACAGAGAGAGGTACATCTAGATACCTCAGGGACAGAAAAGCCATCCTGATTCTAGAAGCTATGTTTGACACCTTGATTAAGTCCATGATTAGGGAAATACACAAAGCAAGAATCGGAGCTGAATGTGATTAAGTATAGCAAAGAAGATAAAAGGAACAAAGCCAAGTTTAGGTGGACAAACTACAGAAGGACATATCCAAATTAGTGAAGGTGGAGGAAAAAGTGAGTGGAATATGACTCTCCATAATGTCCTGGGATTAGAAGGGAGTCTGGCCAAAATTAAAGAAGGAACTATAAGTAGTCTAGCTACAGTCAGTCAAGGGGTATTAAGTGAATAGATTGCCAGTCTCATTTGTTCAACAAAGAGATTAATCTCTGAATAAAGCAAATCTGCATGAAAATTGTTAGAAAGAACAACCAAGTTTTGGCTCCGACCCTCTAACATCCCAGGAGCTATGTTCCACATCTCATTCTCATACACTGAAAGACTGGACCAAGGATCATATTAAAGGCACAGAAAACACTGTTGAGAGCAGTTCTCCTCCTGTTTCTGGGCAGTATTTTGTGTACATGTATAGTGGTATTATATACATAGCAGTAGTGCATATATATATGTAATACATAGAAACTGGCAATATTCAGTGTGAAAGCTAAAAAAATACTTAAAACCTAATAAAATCACAGACCTATTTTTTTTTCACCTGTTCTGTATGATGTACTTCAAAATACTGCCAAGCCTCCCTTGCCCAGCATTTGTGCTTCAAAGCATTGCCCAAAATAACAGAAAAAATAAGCAGCGGCATTGTAGGTTTGCCTTAACAGAACTTGATTTATCCAGTTGCTTTTGCTTCTGTATTCCTTTTGGTTTTACTTTTTCTTCTTCCCCAACATATGTACAGAGTGAATCTGATGCCTGGTATATGTGGTACAGCTGAAAGCCTTGTTGTGCCTCAAGAAAACCTTGTTGATCAATATCAATTCTATGTAACTTACTGTGCATTCTTTGATCCTTCTCGAGTAGTTATTATAAAACCATGTCCTTGTGTTAGTCATCTACACACAGCATTGCTGGATTTTTCTCCAACAGTGATACAGGCACACACAGATAACGTTGAAAAGAAAACATAATTCCATCTGGACAAATAACACTGATTGACAGAGTTATTTTTAAGAACACTTATCACTTAGGTTTTTATGTGTAAAATAAGATAACTGATCTTTTAAGGTTTTTTTTAAATTCAGAAACACTCTCTAAGTCCAAGGAGGCTATGTTTCACCAAGAATTCTTGAGTGATGTATTTGCACTGTGGTTATTCACAATAATTCATAGTTTTGTCAGCTATGCATTGCAGAGTATATATGAACAAGAATCAGTTGATGGAGTACCAATAAAAGCAAAAACATTGCATTTATCTTGGGAATTTTCACTAGATATGTTTGCTAACACATTCACAGTGGAAGCAGCAGACATTAAGGATGAGCTAGGAGCTCTCTTCATATTTTACTGATTCAACATGGAGTGAATGAGAATCTGGCCCTGGAAGTGCTGCACAGTGAATGAGTGAGTGCTATGAACACCAGCTACATTTCTACACAACACACCAGAAACTATCAATCAGAATGCCCTAAAGAAAGAGTGCACATCATTTCCAGTGTAAATTTTTCCCCTACTACTTTCAAGTAGGAAATCCTTCTGGCATGGGCAAGTGAATTTTAATATTCTACCTAGCGGTAAATCTGCACCTAAAAATAGGATAACAGGTCCTGTCATGGTTTTGACATTTATTTGAACAGTAATGTGGTTACCAAGCAAACCTCAGGCATCTAAATCTTATGTTTCTATAAACTTCATGTTTGTTAATGGTACTCCAGAGCACCTGTGGAGCTCCTTGGAGTTAGGTGCTGTAAAAAAACCCCAAAACCAAAGAGGCAAGAAAACCAACCCAAATTTGGAAATATCTCCAAAACTAGAAAATTCTTTTATTCTAAGGAACTCATGTTCCAAAGAGAGTAAGAAAAGTACCAAAAGACCTGCAGCTAAACTATTGTGAATGAGTTTCCTGATCAGCTAGGAAAGAAGTTAAATCTTATGACTCAAGTCACTGACCATTCCTACCTTTCATTGAATGAACTGAAAAATATGTTTATTTATATGTATTTCAAATCTGTCAACTGGAGAGCCTGCTAAAAATCAACATTTAACAGAAAGGAATTTGAGGAGAACCTGAATAACTATATCACGCTGAAGAATATAGTTCAAAATATATCTATCTATGTTAGCTCATCAGATATGCTGTGAATCACTTACAAAAGAAACCTTCACATTGCTGCTAGGATATTTTCTATCAAACATTCACCAGCTCTGAAATAATTTTTGTAAATGCTTCTAATTCATATGAAGAAAGTATATGAAATCACTGTAGATATTGTTGTTTATTTTTAATTTTCTATGGGTTATAAAACGCACGCTTAGAACTAACTGCCAATCGTTTCCTCTTCAATGTTGCTGAACAAGATATCAGATTCCTAATGAGGAAAAACCAGAACATCAGTTTGTTATGCATCTTATTCATGAGTACATCCAGAAAGGATGAATAGATGACTGACTGTAATAAGGAATAGCTAATGATACACAGCACAGTAGACATTTTTCATTATACATCACTTCTCTCCAGTTACCAAAAGTGTGGATTAGCAATGATGCTGGGAAAAGGAACACACCTGACACTTTGGTGCTTCAGTCAGCTCATACAAATGAGCTAATTTCCAACACATTGTGGCAAACTCAACAGAACTTCCTGAACATCTCATATTTTCGAATTAGAGATAACAGGGAGCAAAATTATAGATTCCTCTCTTTTGCATTTAGTTGACAACGATAAAGGGCAGTGAAAATACTTATATATGTATCACTCAAATGAGTGAAATTTGATGAACGAAGGAAAAAGACAACACCAATAAGAAACGCATTCGCTGTTAATGACTCTAATTCATATTTCTGGTTTTTTGCCCCTTGCAGTCTTAACAAAGGCCCTGCCATAGCACAGCAACACTCCCAGGGCCATGGAAAAACCAGTGAGGAGGGTTTCTTTGTTTTTAACCCATGTGAAAGAAAAGCATTTTTGCATAAAGTGATGCATCCAGGCTTGTGTTTCTAAGAGTTATTCGTACCACAGAATTTGACTGAGTATTAATGTATGTTTATAAGGTATCAGGACCACGAGAAGGCTAACTCATTTTCTAACCTTGAACAGAAGCTGCAGCTCAGCTACCGTGGTTGCTCTAATGTAGTGGGGCGGATATTCCTAGATATGAAGGTTAGAGACCAACTACTTGTGCTCAATATGCAAAAGGGTTTCTTAACCATGGACATCTGCCCCATGCTTTCTTCCAGAGACCTTTTTTCCTTCCTGCTCTCACATCAAATATGACCATTGTCAAATCACCATATGCACAGGGTCATGCAATCCTTTCTTTGCTGACCTTTGCAAAATGGCTTTATAATCTCTCCTAGGAGACTGGAATTAATCCACTGGTAAAGACAGAAATATCTGGGGTCAGAATATGCTTTCCTTCCTGTAGAAAGCATGTTGTATAACTGTGTGAGAAATACTTCAAAAGGAAATCGTTGTCTTTTCTTCCCCTCTCTTATTACTACAATCAGAGCTTGAAAAGTTCACTATTTCACATATTTCTGAGATGTGTTTTATTTGAACAGGAAATATCTCAAGGAAATACCTGTAAATGCCAATCTTATGACTGAGAAAAAAAAACAAAAAAACAACAACAACAAAAAAAACCAAAAACAAACAAAAAAAAAAAAAAAAAAAAAAAAAACAAAAAAAAAAAAAAC
>JAWWMN010000208.1:8507593-8518347 GCA_035047745.1 Catamblyrhynchus diadema | reverse complement strand
AAAAAAAAAAAAAAAAAAAAAAAAAAAAAAAAAAAAAAAAAAAAAAAAAAAAAAAAAACAAAACAAAAAAAAAAAAAACCTAGAAATTTTGTGCTTCCAGTCAGAACTCAGGTTTTTTTTTTTTCTCTCATAGCACAGCAAAGTATGACCAAAAAAAAACTGTTTCAGGCTTCTTATGTAAATGAGGATTGTTCATGCACCTGACAAAAAAATAATTCTCTTCAGACATCAAAAAAAAAAATTATTAGAAGCCTAATTGAATACCAAGCTGTTAAAAACTATTTCACACAGTGTTCTAAAAGAAAAATAGCATGGATACCTTATTCTATTAATTCTTTTATGTGAGAAATATACTTTGTCCATAGATATAAGAAAAAGAAAAGAAAACAATCCAAAGTTTTGGAGTAAAACTCTTACACATAGCCAAAAACACTACTGAGGATGATGCACTTGCTTGCTATTTTGGAATGATTGATTAGAAAGCTGTGTAGTGTAGACTTTTGTAGAAGCTAAAGAGGAAAGGACCAAACATCAGATTCCCATACCTCCAAAATGATGGTGAGGTGAGATTTGACAAAATTTAATATCTCTGAGCAGTGGGGTTATTGTCTCATTAATTTTGTTTTACTGCATAATGATGCTTTGGGATTAGAAAATACAGTTTTTCACGCAACTTTAAAAACATACAAACCTGTACAGCTTTATTTTCTCTTCTAGCCTCTTTTTTCTCTATGTGTAATGCCGTTGAGAACAAAAGTCTGTTAACGTTCTAATACATTTTTAATGAAGAATAACAAACTGTTAAATCACACATTAATTATTTTACTACATCCTTAATGCAATGAATAAGTAAACTCTTTGATAGTACTGCTCTTATTATATGAGTAGAAAGTTGCCAAAACATGGCTGATAAGTGAAAAAGATACCATCCACATACCAGAGTACATCTACTGACGTGTGCTTACTGTCTAGCTACTGAATAAAAAATAACCATCCATGGTTTCAGGAATATACAAGCACAATCCCATAACAGACATAAAAAAAACAAGGGAGTACCATGAGATACTGCACTGAGATACAGCTGTCAGATGTATTTTGAAATGATCATAATTTTCCAACCATGCCAGGGTAGTTCAGGTGGTAGTTTTTGTTTATTTGTTTGTTTTAATGTACATGCTTTACAACAAACAAGGACAGGAGAATCCAAAACTAGAATGTGAGATCCAGCTTCCTTCTCAAGTCAGGATCTTAAAACCATCTCTCTTATGAATGCTACGAACCAGGTCTGTTCCTACCTGCCAAACTCAAATGTTGAAACAAAGATCCCTAGGAGTACAAAAATATTAGGTCTCTGTCCTAGGGAGCCTATAAATCGATATAAGAAGTGTCAAACTTTCCAATCAGAAAACCAAAGGAGGTAAACCTGCTCTGCATGTCTGAAAGGCAGACCTGACAAGCCCAGCATGAGAGTAAGGGTTTCCTTCATGGTGAAATCAACCTTGGGCTAGTATTCAAAGCTGAAATCTTCACTGGGAATTCATAGAAAAAACACCATCTAAGATGAATATTAAAGATATTATTGTGCTTTCTAATTAAGCTATTGGGTAAAACTCAAGGCATTTGCTAATACTGCTCATCTATCTGATTCCAATCAACCATACCAGCAGGCATCTGGCTTTTTTTCTCTGTAAGAAGTCTTCTTTAATGTTCTTTAAGGTTCTTAAGATCACAAGCAATTTTTTGAGTTCTTCTCAATGGATTATTGCTGCTAATGAGAGAGCCAATGGGAGCTAACTGCATTAAAATTGGAACTGCATTTACTGGCAGTGAACTGCTTAGAAAAATGTCATTCACCCTTATAGGAAAGTAACATTCAAAGCTCAAGATCTTCATTGCAGCAGGTAGTCCAGGCTTAGGAAAAAGTGAGAAGAAATGTCCAAATTCTCAGTGTCAACCCAAGAGCCATGAACTGCAGCTTTTCAAAGAAACAGGCTTCCAAACTTCACATGTTGGAAATGAGGACAAGTTCTTTGGGAAAAAGGATATACCTTTCCCATCGTGACTATAGACGTATTTGCTAGAAATGAAATGCATGAGCATTAACCTCAGCTTGAGAGAAATCTTCATACCAGGAGTGGTCAAGCTCCATGAAAGTTTCCCATCCTAGCCAGGAGAAAGAGACCTTGCAATGATCTACCAATGCCTATCACAATTCAGAGAGAAAAGGTCCACAGGTTGCTTCAGGAGGGATCTAAACATCAGCTGGACTGTCAAATCAATTGAAATTTGACCCTCTTGGAGGAATTTTTCTTTGCATCCCTATTTTCAATACTCTTTGGCAATAGATTTTCTTATATGTATATGTGTGTATATATATATATATATTTGCAATACATACATAATCTAAAAGTAATAGTAATTAGAACAATTTTTTTTCCATCAGAGAAAAAAAATATATATCTGGTCAGATATATATCCTGAGTATGAACTGTTAAGAGTGCAGAAGCAGGGAGAAGAAAATTGATCATTTTTTCCTTAGCAACATTTTCATAAGGCAATGAACCTCTGTCATTAAAAAAAACCCTGCGCAGTTAACAGGAATACAGATTCATTACAGACATGCTTCATGTACAAAAGCTTCTCCACAGAGCTAAGGTCAGCTAAGCCATAACCTGTGTCTATGTAGTCCTGTTTCTGTCATAAGCTAGTGAAGATACAGCTCAAGAGATAAGAGAAGGCAGAGTGGTTTCTCCCTCCCCAAAAAAGGAGAGAATGATAACAAACACAATAAAAGTAGTATGCAAATAATGACACAATGGATATGAAGAGCATCAAAGTCATGAAATCTGTGATTCACAGCTTTGACCTGGAACAATTTTGCAGCCCAAGTGACAAATATTTAGTTAGTCCATTGTATAGTAGCACATTGAGTATTGAAATATTTTAACTGTTTCAATTTCTGTCAGTTTCTTAAAATATTAATCCAACTCGTTTCTCTGCCTCCTCTTCCCCAGTCAAATGCTGTCCCAGCTATGGGCATAGCTCTGAATCTGCAGTTCAACTTGCACTCAGGTCACCAGTCAGCACTTTGCAGCCTGCCAAGAAAAGGCACCTGCGGAGATGCTCTGCAGCTGTGATGAGGCTCGAGTTGGTAGCCTTCAGTCTTATCGTTCAGATGGTTAGTGGCTTGTTAATGTTAATGTTAACTAACTAATGGCTCATTGCCATTCCTGGTGTTTTGCATAGCCTGCACAAGCTACTTGGAATAGTTCAGCACTGACTTTTGCAGATATTCATCCGTCAGTTATAATATATAGAAAGGACTGTAACAGCTTTGGAAGGATTGTCCTGGCATCAACTTTACGTGCAAAGTGTGGCACTATTGTATTTGCAGGGACCCCCATGGCAGGGAGGAAAGAATGATGCATCTGACTCCATGTTCTCAGAAGGCTAATTTATTAATTTATAATATTATATTAAAGAATACTAAACTAAACTATACTAAAGAATACAGAAAGGATGCTTGCAGAATGCTAAAAAGATAATAATGAAAACTCGAGACTCTTTCCAGAGTCCTGACACAGCTTGACCCTGATTGGCCAATGAGTGAAAACAACTCACAGCAGAATCCAATGAAACAATCACCTGTGGGTAAACAATCTCCACACACATTCCACGTGAGCACAACACAGGAGAAGCAAATGAGATCATTATTGTTTTCCTTTTGCTCTGAGGCTTCTCAGCTTCCCAGGAGAAAAACCCTGGGCAAAGGGATTTTTCAGATAATGTGAATGCCAACATGGCACCACCAGCAAACACTGGCCTGGGGGGCCCTCTGCATCTTTGGCCACCAAATTACTCACAGAGGCTGTTTACAAGCTGACTCCCCTGAAGGCACAGCAGGTCCCCCACTCCATATGACTGGATCATGGGTCACACACACACTGCGCTGTATTTTTGTGCTTCATCCCACAGCTCAGATTTCTCCTCTGTTTTTAATTTTATGCATGTAGGTGAAAGGGCTCTTGAACAGTAGATAAATCTTGTGCCTGAGTGAAGAGAAAGGGCAAAAAGACATTATGAATTACATTTTCTAGTTTTCCAATCTCCTTACCAAATCCTTCTTTTTTAACACGTGCAAGTAGCAAGAGCCTATTGGGTCAACTAGCTTATAATTAATTATTGATTAGATATTAAAGCCATATGCTGAGACTCACTTGGAAACCAAAGTGCTTCCTTGGTACTTATGTTAGCATTTATTAAATATGCATTATTAATCTGAATTACGTTGTATTCAAATGTAAGCCCTTAGAGCAAAGATAATGATCACAGCATTAGTATTTGTAAAACAGAATTGATTTTCCAACTTCACCAAATTAGCTGAAATATAGGATAGGCTGCAGGTGTTGAAGAATGAGTACTACTAGAGTAAGTTGGCACACTTTGTTTTTTCTGTGTACCACAATAAAATAAATAAAGATCAAAACCTAAACTTCATTTATTCCCCTAAATAGTATAGGCATAAACAAGGTCTAAAGGTTTTTTAAAAAAATAATTAAGAAACCTTATTCATACCTCATGATTCACACATTTTTGTTTTAAACACGACTTGCAACATAAAACAAACAAACAAACAAACAAACAAACCAAGAAAACCTCTTCAGTTTTCCATATGCAGTTATTTCACAGAAAACTGATAAAACTTCAATGAAGCAAATGGCTCAACATTTCACTACACATTTTGAAATGAATTATTTTATTTTCCTTGTGAATAAATATATTTATGCTGGAAAGAAGCAAGAGTGAATAAATGAGATATATGACAATATTTATGATAGTTATTTGGGCACATCTTGAAATCCAACCATGAATTTCACACCTTAGTAATAATCTTAAAGAAAAAAAAGCAAGAAACCAAAAACTGACCCAGTGGTGTGAAGGATTCATGTTAGTTTTTACACAACAATATTGTAGGATAATTTCATTTATTTGATAGCACTTTTATTTAATGACTAGTTTACTGTTTCTCTGTAGCCAAAATGGTCTGTGATTTGCATGGAGAATTTGCACATTTATATTCATATTGCTTTCACTCAGCAACAATAATTGAATAAGAAATATACTGACATGGTTATAAGCTTCACAAACTTTTCTAGGGTACTGGGTGGGAGATACAGGATTTGAAAATACCCTTCTGTCTGCTTTTTTCTTTGTAATACTTCAAAATTATGGTTAAAAGCTGAGAAGAAAGACGAAGTGGATTTATTCTCTGGTAATTATGCAGCATGCAGTTTCTCTGACAAGACTCTGCAGTGCTTGGAAGGGATAGGGAGTTCAAGAACAGGCTTTTGCCTCATGATTTAACATTCCAGGGGGGAAGAAAAAAAATCAGTTAAAAGTTATTTCACTTTCTTGTTGTTGTTGTGGGATTTTTTTGTTTTGCCACAGACAGAGGCTGGTATTTCATTTATACCATGGCTCCTAAACCTGAAACATAAAGGGAATATTCTAACAGAAAAGACAGTGGATACTTGGCGTTGTTTGTTATACCTACTAACCTACTTACCACTTTGCATGAATAAAATATTGACACAAAACAACAACAACAATAACAAAACCCCATCACTTTTGGGTATACTTGTATTTAGAATTTAAATAAGGACAAGAGCATAATACTTTTTTGATGTTTGATTGCACTAAGGGAGAAAAGGAATATTAAAATGAGTGCAGCAGGTTTAAGACATGTCTGTGTGCCCATACACACAAATTACAAATAAAGAGCAAACCAGGGAAAGAGAACACCTTTTTTTTATTACAGTGGACACTATTTTTATAATCATTGTTCATTTCATGTCTGCCTTGTGCTTTTTTTGCTGTTTTACTCTCCCTTTGCTAAAATTACATTTAAGCTCAGGTATACTTACTTTCTCTTTCTACTCAAAAAAAGTTGATAAGAATTAATTTACAACTGCACTAGTAAGAACAAATTAAGAGAAATAAAAATAAGAACTTAGTGCAATGTATGCTCAAAAAATAAATTAAAAGCATTTTGATTTCAAGGAGCAAGTTCATTTATGAGAATGTTTTCCCCCATTTCTATCTATAAGTATTAACAGGTATTAAATTAGATACTGATGACCTCACACATTCTTCTCCGAATAAAATACAACAGGATTATCATCAAACAAGGAAGTAAATAAAGCACATGAAATATAAAAAAAGAAAATTTGTATAATAGACTGCACCCTGTTGATTCACATCTCCCAAATTCAGCCAAATTATTTTAAAGGTAAAACCACTTTTCACATACCTGCAATTATTTCCTCACATATCATGAGGACCTAATTTCTGATTTAAAGCTAATACAATGGTATACAAGAAATTATTAAACCTATTCTTCCTTATTATTGCATAAGTGGCAACTACATTTTATTGAAATAAAGAAGTTACTATTATTTCCATTTTAATATATCAGAAAATTTATTTCTTTCTTATATTTCTAATTATATATTTCTACTATACCTGCAGTTAAACATTTTTCAGCAATGGAAACACTTGCAGTTGTTTTCACAGATTTTGTGCATGTGGAATGGTGTGTTTGAAGAGTACAAAACTAAAATTATGTTTTATGGTTAAAAAAAGAGTCTTTGAGCTTTCTAATCTGAACAGACTCCATATAGGTGCATGTGTGGTCTGGAAATATTTGTGTGCTGTATCAACCATATTTGTGCACTGGAACACATTTCTGGAAATATTTGTGCACTGTTTCCATGTGTGCATGCACTATGCCATACCACTAAACCTTCACCAAAACTAAGAACACACAAATGCTTTCTGTCTTGTTTTTCTCATGAAGAGAATAAAGCAGTATCAGCTTAACAGTTTAATACTCATATTGATCATAGAGGAGCAGCAAAAGGAAAAAGGGGGAAGATGCTGAGTGAAGAAAAGGAAGTGAGGCAAGGTAAGAACAATTATGGCTCCAAAATTACTGCTCAATCATTTGGCAAGGTATTACCAGCCACCATTGGAATGATTACTGAAGGAAAACATGCTGGAAGCTGTGCCTTAGCTGATGTTAAGATTCACAGTGGTTTTGGGGTTAATAGAACATGTGTGAATTTACTCCCAGGTCTTTGATAAAGGTTGGATGCAAGGCAGAATTTCTATTCTCAAGGAAACTAAAAATCTATTTTTCACTCTGATTTAAACAATAAAAATGACATATTTTTGTATTTCCTGTAAAGTGAAAACCTTTCCAAAATCCATGTACTTGAGAAAGGAAGGAGGAAAAAAAAAAAAAAAAAAAAAAAAAAGGAAAATTTGTTGCTGGGTTGGATGACTAAATGTATTGTGTACTTGAAGGTGGCTGTTCCCAGCTACTTTGGGGAAAGGCAACCTTCCTTTATACAGCCCACAAGAGATGTGCATACACTTTTTATTAGTAGAAACAATAATGAGAGCTGGGTATTGCCCTGCTTAAAGCTTCCCCCAAAGCATCATTTTCCCATCTCAGTGCAGACTGACTCCAGTCCCACAGGTCTGCGCAACAGCTCACCACTACCTACCTCTGGTTCCTCCCCTCTCCTCCAGACACTTTCCTCCTCAGGACCTAGGCTCCTGTGCTTCCAGGTGCAGCCTAGCCCACAGAGTTTAATTTACTCTAACATTGAGAAATTACTAAATTGGTATAGATATTTCACAGTGCTTTACTTCAAAAAGTAGGGAAAACAAATATTTCTGCTTTGACTTGGCTGCCAGAGCTGTAGTTTCCTGTGCTCAGCTGTTAAGTAGGATTGTACCTATCTATCAAGCATTATATTTGAAAGATAATGAGGGGATTCTTTGTGGTATTTTTTCATTGCTGTCACCCACCATGATTAGTTTAATCTAATTGCAAAGTAAATGAATTGGTGCCGTCCCCATGCCCTTATTCAGGCAGAGGATGACTGCTAGCCCATGTGTGGGCTTTGCAACCTCCAGATGCTTAAAGCAGAGAAGAAGAAGGGCTCAAGTTGCAGTAATTATGTCCCTGAATTAAGTCTTTCAGTTTCTCCTTTTTAGAATCCTAGTTTCATTTCTAGGCCTGCATGACCCACTTATTTTAGACCACACTCACTCAATACCTAGGTCCCATAATGAGTGAATTTATTATGGCAATTCATTATTAATAAGTGTACACTTAGGACAGGGATGCATTGTAACAAAAATAGAGAGACTACATGGAAGCTGTGCCTTGGAACACAGAGGCAAGTAACTTAAAATTTAATTTTAATATTGCCCAGAATTAGCTTGCAGTAGAGAAAATATCATTCCTCTAAGCTAAGCTTAGCAATTTAACCATATTTTACCTAGTGAGTGAAAATAAAAGAAAAATTATGTACCTCAAGAGTGAGTGCCCTTGGAAACAAAATGGAGAATATAAGTGGTAGTTCTCTGTCACTAGATCTCCTTAAGAACCATTAGAGAAATATCTTTTTGGGAACACATTGTATATTCTATCATCTCCCCTCTGACTCCAATCATTTTTGTTACTATTTCTGTGTAGAATATATATACATCTATATTTCATTGCTCCTTGTGCAAAGAAAAGGTGTTATAACCATGAGTGTGTGGTATTTTCTGGGATTCCCCAGTGTGGGGAGGAAAGATGAATCTGAATCCATGTTCTTAGAAGGCTAATTTATTATTTTACAATATTATATTATATTAAAGAATAGTATACTAAAACTATACTAAAGAATAGAGAAAGGAGAAAGGATACTTAAAAAAAGGTTTAACAATAAAGAATCAATAAAGGTTTAACACTAATGAATCTCATGACTCTCTCTCCAGAGTCTGACACAGCTGGATGGTGATTGGTCATTAAGTCAAAATAATTCACATGTTGGATAAACAATGTCCAACCACATTCCAAAGCAGCAAAACACAGGAGAAGCAAAGGAGATAATTATTGTTTTCCTTTTTCTCTGAGGCTTCTCAGCTTCCCAGGAGAAGAAATCCTGGCAAAGGGATTTTTCAAAAGATATGGCAGTGACATGAGTGATTACACTTTGTATTTCAGTATAAGAACCTAACTTGGAGTCTTTTAGAAGCTTTAACACAGTTCTTCTGATTCACAAGGTCCCTATGAAATTACTTTAATAGATAACTGAAATTGGAAAGGTGTCTTGTATGCCTGTCTTGTTAAGCTGCTATGAGCTGCTTTAGTCTTTCCTTGCCCAGAAGCTAATTTTAATTTCTAATTCCAGAAAGAGAAATCTGATCTACAGTAACAATTACATGGATGTAAACAGCAAAGCAAAAAAAAAAAAAAAGACAAATTTAGCCAAGAAAACTTCATCCAGAAAAGATGTCATACAGGGTTAGTGCTTGCTAGTAAACAATCTCCTAAGAGATCCAAAAGCTCCTTCCTCTTGCCTCACCCTGTAAGTGCATGTGTGAGGCATTAGAGCAGCTTCATGGATTGGCTGATGAGATCTGCTGCCAGCCAGCTAAAAATGATGAATGAGAACACAAGAAAAAGCAATAATTAACCTTTTCTGTGTTCTGAATTTTGGAGATGTGCTATCATTAGATGCACAAAACTGACCCGACCAACGCTTCGAATTCTGCCACTAATAACAAAAAGAGCTTATGAAGAGGATGCTCATTTAATCATTGTTTACCAGATCCCATTTGGTAACAGTTGAATAATGCATGCAAACTTGGAAAAGTCCAGAAAGTCTTAGTCAAAGTTCATTCTAGGTCTCAAAGTTTGAGGAGAAATGTTAAAACCCTGCATCCAGTGAGTGAATTGCTCATCATCTATGTACAATACATGGTTCACTGACTGACTTATCATTCTGAGAAGGAAATCCATTTGTAGGCTGTAAATTACTAAGCTGAGACTTCCATGTTAGTAGCTTTCAATGCACTTTGTTTCAGGAATGCTGACAAAAAAAATCCAGGGTGATGCATCTTCTTTTACTGTAAAATATGTGTTACAATTTAGAAATATTGATGAAAAGTGAAAATCAATTTCTTCTGTCATACCTTTGTGCAGAGGCCATTTGAAAGGTGATATGCTGCAGTTCTAATCTCTCTTCCATTTTGCAGCACCTATGGAAAAATACCAAGTAGGTAAAACAAAAATGGTCAAAGGGAAAAGAAAGAAGAAGAAAAAAAAAAAGAACAGAAATTTAAAAATACATGCTTGTAGTGTCACTATGCAATCCTCCAGCAAGAAGTCTGGCATATTCTTTTTATTTGGTGCCAGATCCATCATCCACTTAAGTAAAGATGCAGGCTATTACTTGCTTCAGTAGGAGCTGGAACAAACCTGCAAATTGCAATTGTCAGGGTCTTTCTTGCTTTGTGGTATCCAATATCAGCAGGTATTAAAGAGATTCAGCACTTTGAAGACATTTATACAGCATTGCAGATAAAAATAAATTACTGAACACTTATTGAATAGTGCAACGTTGCCCTATAATTGCATATTCGTATAAACATGCATTTCATGACAGAACATTTGAAGGTCTTTAAGAGTGCTTGGGGTTTAATCCCAAAGAATTCACAAAAAAATATACAGAATATACAATGTGTTGTTTTATTCATCCATTGATATTGGGCCCTTTGTACAAGATGTACAAAGGGCCCAATATCAATGGATGAATAAAAAGTAAATCCTACTTATATTTTTTGCATTTTAAGAAACATATAATTTTAGAAAATATTTTTTTCCATTGCTTATTTTTAATGTGATTAAAGTC
>JAWWMN010000208.1:8483189-8494460 GCA_035047745.1 Catamblyrhynchus diadema | reverse complement strand
ACACCTGTCCCTCTGTCCCACACCCGTCCCTCTGTGCCACACCTGTCCCTCTGTGCCACACCTGTCCCTCTGTCCCACACCTGTCCCTCTGTCCCACACCTGTCCCTTTGTCCCACACTGTCCCTCTGTGCCATACCTGTCCCTCTGTGCCACACCTGTCCCTCTGTGCCCCACCTGTCCCTCTGTCCCACACTGTCCCTCTGTGCCATACCTGTCCCTCTGTGCCATACCTGTCCCTCTGTCCCACACCTGTCCCTCTGTGCCACACCTGTCCCTCTGTGCCACACCTGTCCCCCTGCTGGGTTTTTAAACCTTCCCCTCATTCCCGTGAGCTGCCCCAAGCCCAGCTGAGGAAATCTCCTTGTGCTTGGGCCAAGGGAAGCAGGATCTGTGTGGGAACCAGGCATCTCCACTGTGGGGGTGTCTCCTGGAGTGGCTCCGTGTTTGGGCACTGCTCAAACTGCTGTCCAGGCCACAATTGAAGCCAAATTCTGTTCCTGAGCTTAGAGAATGGAGAGAGCCCTGCCTGGTGTCACAGCCTGGGGGTGACATCAGGGGACATGAGCTGATTTCTGTCCCCATCTCCTCTGTCAACCAAAACCTTCCGCCAAGTTCATTTCTGCTCTGAATCTTCCATTCTGGATGTGTCTCCAGCACAAGCCCTGCGCAAGCTCTGAGCTCCTCAGCTGGGGCCCTGCAGGATCCCACAGGGTCCCACAGCTGAGCACAGCAGCCAGGGGACAATTCCAGATATCCTGGGCTCGAGATCCCCCAGTTCTGCTGGCCTGGCTGCACCCATGGCTCCATTTCTGTGCTCTGGGCAGACAGGGATGAGCTCCCCCCTCTGCATCTGCAGTGAGCTGCTCTGGGTAATGTACACTTGGAAATTGAGAGGCAGCAGCTGCAGGGTTTCTTTGGTCCCCTGAGCTCCCAGCTTGTTTAATAAACTTGTATTTTTGTGAGCAGCACAGCCGATTGTGAAGGTGAGCTTAAAGGGAAAAGTGCCTGTGAGCAGAACTGATTAACTATCAGGAAATACAAAGCACCCTGAGACCCAAACGACAGAGCCACCCGATGAAAAATCCACAAAGAGATTTTAATTAGAATTTATTACAACAGGCAAAAATAAACATCTAAAAAGTCAAGATTAAATCCTTCAATCAATACAGAACTTCACAAAGAGAGAGAACTCTTCCTCATTTCCAGCATCAGCACAATCCCTTCTCTGAAGGCCCCTGGAAACAGAAAGACAAAGGAAAAAGGGTTGATGCAGCAGATTTAACATCCAGATGTAACCAAATATCCTCACCCCAGCAGGGTGTCCTGGTGTCCATGACCTCCCAGTTCCACCACAGCCAAGCATTTTCAGTGACTGGCCCAGATCACAGCACATCCACATCCTGCATCCCATCCTATGTCCTCCATCCCATCCATGTCCTCCATCCCATCCCATGTCCTCCATCCCATCCCATGTCCTCCATCCCATCCATGTCCTCCATCCCATCCATGTCCTCCATCCCATCCCATGTCCTCCATCCCATCCATGTTCTGCATCCCATGTCCTGAATCCCATCCATGTCCTGCATCCCATCCATGACCTGCATCCCTCCCATGTCCTGGATCACGTCCACATCCTGCATCCCTCCCATGTCCTGCATCCCTCCCATGTCCTGGACCCCACGTCCTCCATCCCATCCATGTCCTGCATCCCACATCCTGCATCCCATCCATGTCCTGGATCCTGTAGCTATGATATTTTCTGAAAAATCCCTTTGCTAGGATCTTTTCTCCTGAGAAGCTGAGAGGCCTCAGGAACAAAATGTGAACATTGATTATCTGCTGCTGTGGAATGCAACAGGTGGGTCTGTGATTGGCCCGTGTTGGATGTTTCTAATTAATGGCCAATCACAGTCAGCTGGCTCAGACAGAGAGGCGAGCCACAAACCTTTGTTATCATTCCTTCCTATTCTATTCTTAGCTAGTCTTCTGATTAAATCCTTTCTTCTATTCTTTTAGTATAGTTTTAATGTAATATATATCATAAAATAATAAATCAAGCTTTCTGAAACATGGAGTCAGATCCTCATCTCTTCCCTGTGAACACGGTCGCAGGTAACAATAATGTTAGTCAACAGTGTTCTCCTGCAGCAACCTAACTCTACACAAACTTTCAAGCTAAACTATATTTTCTGTTTACACTAACTGGCTTTTTCAGAGCTATATATAAATTTTGAATTATCAGACTTTGGCTTCATGAGACAGCTGTTTGCAGCAAGATGAGCTTTATCAAAATAGTAAAACATGTCTGAAGTGTAAGAAAACTGGCCCCATCCTGTGAAACAGCAGGGCACAGGACACGTCCAGTGGTGCTTCTTGCATAAGTGTCCCTCCTAAGGATGAGAATTGACATGTGAAATTGCTTGAATAATTTGCCTAACTCTCTCTTTTAGCTCTGTGACTGAAGAACTAGCTTCTTCTTCTTGTAAGTCTTACAACTCAAGTATGAATATACTGGTAGGATACAGGAGCAAATTTACCTCATGACAATTTGTATTTTCCCATGGCTTTAGCACACTCTAGTAAATACTCCTTGCCAGAAAAATAAAACAACAGAGCACACTTTGAACTGGTAGAGGTTTTAGAGCATTAGGAAGAAAAAAAATCCACTTTAAAAAAGGCATAAAATATTTCTTCTAATGGACTTATGATGACAATGATTGGAATGGACCCAAATTTGAGAAGTACCTTTTCTAATCAGAAAGAGGGCAAAGTTGCTCAACAAAGTGACAAAGTGACATCTTACTGCTAATTTGAATTAATTCCAGAGGAATATTTATATGTTAGGAAAAAAGATTTATTGGAATGACAGAAATAAGAAATGAAAAATAATAGCCACTAAACAGGTATAAATAAAATGCAGCAAGATTAAAGATAAAGCAAATAAGGATATATTTAATAAGAAGTATTCACTTTTCCTTAATAGAAGCAGAGCAATAAATTACATAAATCCAAGACCAGCTAAAACCAATGTATGTCCAGCATATTTACAATGACATAACAGGCAAACATTGATAGAAATCAAGATATTAACCTTGATCAAGGAGTACATATCAACTGCAGAAAACTGGCTCAGGCACATCATACATGAAAGACATCTGCATGTAGCCCAAACAGTGTGACTTACCACAGCTTACAGCAGCTCTAAAGGCATTCAGCCAAGGTGAAGCCATTATTATATAAAATCCATTATTATATAAAATACCTGGAGAGCCCAGCCATGGCAGCACTCGCCTGCTACCATTTCTGTTCCAGCAACAAATACCTCCTGGAACTAATTGGCACTCATTGTCAATCTCAGAGCAGAGACTAATGAAGTACCTTTTGAGCCTGAGAGGTTCTGAAGAGGTGATCTCTCCAGCACAGAACAGAGCCTCTGTAATGAGGCAGGATAAGGATGATTCCTCTGCTAATGCTCATTCCTTACCTGTCCTCACTGTAAAAAAAAAAAATGGGATTCATCCATGTTTAAGAAATCCAGGGAGTCCCAGTGTAAAAAAAGTGATAACACCGCAGTTCACTGCTCATGGGGACAAGGATCACAACGAAAGGGAACAAAGATGCTCTTACTGCAAGCTAGCTCCCACCTCATGCATTTCATTGCTCGCAAAAACTATTTGCGATCTAGCAGGGAATAAGTCTGAACAGTGGTAACAGCAAAAGACTGATTCCTGGAAGTCATCACCGATATTCTATCCTAAAATTGTGTTTTCTATCCCAAAAGTAGTGTTTTTCTAAATCTTAAACAAAATCTGGGGGACTGTCACCTGTATTACACCTGCTAAATCTTGAGATACAATTTACATAAACAGAGAAATTCTTACTGCAGAGCTTTCCTCAGTCAGTTAAGCTGCTGTTTGGAAAGAAACAGCACAACAGAACAGTTAAATGAACTAGAATCTTTATCAAGCATTGGTATATTCCTACCAGATGACTTCTTTTTATGTGGGCTGCAAATAAAAAGATATCAATTCAAGTTGGCAGGCTCCTTTAAAACTAAGGGAATGCTTTGAGTGCTGGACTACAGTCTGCACCCATGCTACATGTTGAAGTGCTTAAAATACAGGATAAAGCCTTTAAACAACAAACCCACAAAAATAAGATACCTAGGCAGTCTGGAGGCAGTGCAATGGGCTTAAGCCAGAGCTCTTCAGCAAAAGAGGTTTATAAAGGATGTATTCTTGAATATGAGGCTATTACTGCAGACCATTTACTTTTGAAATGTTTTCAGACACAATAGTTTGTTCCATCAGTTAGCTGGAAAAATGGAATTAGATACTCTTTAATTATTTTGGATAATCCCAATAAGCGTGTTAAGCACTTTGCTTTGCAGTTAGTATTGGTCTGGGACCAATGCTGGCAACCTGATATTAAAACATACCTCTGCTGCTGTAAAATATTTGCTGCAATGAATAATAGTTATGATAATAGTTATTATGATTACGGCGTTATAACACAGTTCTTTTTTTTTTTTTTTTTTTTTTTTTCTTTTTGCCTCTGTCTTTGAAAAAATGCCCAGCAGGGCTTTAAAAAAGAGCAAGGTAGTGACATACATAACTCTCCCTGAAAAGATAACAAAGGATTTGTCATCCAAGTGGTTAAAGGGCAGACCTCCAAATTAAAACACTTTGGAGACACACTGAGAAAATGCCATTTACCGAAAGCCAAATTGTCATTTTGGCACATGTGGATCCACGACTGAAGGGTGGAAAATCTGTGCCAGTTCCCACTGCAGCTTCTGACACGGGTTTATCTCCCTTCCTCCTGAGGTGCTGTGCAGCTCGGCAGCTCGTGGAACCTCACTGACAACATTTTCATGGCAATTGCAGCTGTGATTTGGGAACGTGCTCTACTAATCTGCTGCATCTATTGAATGCAAAAGCAAGGAAAAACCTGTCTGAAGTCTTCTTCTGTGAGAACTCTTCTGAATCTCTAGGATTCTGTGTTTTGCTTTTTTTGCTTGTTCTGACAGTAAAGATAATTATAACCATTTCTGACTTGTGAGATCAACCAGTATTTTCCTCTACTATACTCCAATTTCTCCCTTTTTGTTCTTTTTAGCATCCTCTACAATACCTCTAGACTAAGGTACATTTGAGTTTGCAGCCTATTTGTACTGTTCTGTACTGAACATTCCAGAATCAGATGAGAGTAATCACAAAATTGCATCTATTTCTTGGCAAGAAAAGCTGAAGAATCCCTGGTGTTAGGGCCTCAGAACTCAGCTATGTCATATCAGTTGGCCTAAATACATGTTTTCATATAAGTAATAAAATAATATCAGATTTCCTCACAAAGACAGAGGCAAGGGTTTTTAGGTAAGAGTACTTTCCTACAAGAACTGAATTTCATTATAGATAACTTTAATCCACATAAGTCTATATCGCAAATGACATTTCCAGCGTTCAAATTTCAGCATGTCGAAGAACTGGAAAAGGTCAGAACTCTTTCAGCGCCCCTTGAAACATACACTGTTTAATAGACTTTAAATATAGACAAATATATATATATAAAATGTTCAGGATGCAAAAGGATACTTAAAACAATGGATCAGTACTGAAAAAAAAAGTGAAACAACAGCTTGGGCATGTGTGTATAGTTAAGAAACAACTTAGATTTTTTTGAGCATTTTTGCTGTAGTTGACCACAAGAAAATAGTTATGTTCTACACTGTCTTCCCAGCCTGGAAAAGGGTGTCAATAGTCATTCATGCTCCATGGAATATATTTACCACCAATACAAATAAATCTTTGATAAATCTTTGACAATTAAGACGATAAACTCTTACAAAAAACAGACTACAAGATAGCATCTATTGCAAGAAAGATCTAGCCAAAATATTTAAGCCTCTCCTTTTTTAGATTATTTTCCAATCGTTATCTACAATTTTCACAAGCAACCAAACAACTCAAAATAAACTATGCTCTTTGCAGAAGAGAAGTTGGACTCTCAATGACGTGGTATTTCATTAAGTCTACCTAAACCTAACATTCATAAGCATCTTGAGGCAATGAAAATCATTGTCTGTCAAACAGACAATAGCTACCACATGTTTAATGATTGCTACAAATCAGTTTTTCTAATGTCAGAATCTGATGTCCAGCTCAGACTGCTTACTATCTCCCTGTGCTAGTGGAATTGACTTATTTTTGGCAAAAAAAAAAGGGTTGATCCCACTGTGGATGGGTCATTTCATCCCCTCTTGATCATATTTCATTCAATCCATATCCTGCTGGACCAACAGACATACTTTTCTGAAAATGTTTTCTTTCTGAATATGGCATGTAGCTGTTACACGTTACACACATCTGTTAATCAGCTCTCTTTTTCATATTTATTTCATTCAATTCAGCTTTCAAATACAGTATCAGAGCTAGGTCAATGCCAGCTCCTGTGTACTGTGATTTCAAGGCAACTTTAAATTCATATACAGTAATGTTCTTAGTTTAACAAAGTCTATCACATATATATGTATGCTCATATACCATATATAAAAACATATATGCTTCTAGCACACATCTGTTGTTCATTTTAAAGATATTAAGAGAGGCATTTAATTAACATTTTATATAAGAAACTTTTTTAATGTATTATCAGTTTCTTGGAACAGTACGTATTTGACATTTATAATTTACTTACTTGGAAACAGAATTCCATAGGTAATTTCTGTCTATTATGCTGATAATTTTCATGGGAACATCTGCACTTAAAATATGTGCCTCACTTAAGAATAAAGTGGTTATTGCATTCATAGCTTACTGAAAAGACAATGTGTCATTGAGATCAAAAATCGGCACTATCAAGTATCTCCAAAAGTGCTCAATCTGTCTGTCTTGCACAGAGTCAGATTGAAGCACAGAATTTTGAATGGAAAACAAAATACAGCCTATACGCAAACATGAACTGGGAGGAATTCTTAAAAGAAATTATGTTTGAATACAGATTAACAAAGGAGGAACCAACTTGACCAAATGTGCAGAGTTTTTCCCGTTTAAATTTAAAAAAAATTGCTGGAAGGTTATAGAAAGTTATCTATTCATTACATTTTATTAGATTTAATGAAAAATATTCACAATAACATCATCCTTTAAATCCCTTCTTGTGTGATTTTTAACAAGAATTATCCTGCGTTTAAGATGGTTGTTCTCTCTTTGGATATGAAATTCTAAATATGCATGGAACATGAAATGACTGACAGAATACTAATATTATCCTACTCCTAAGAAATTATATTCTGATTAATATCTACTGCTTCAATATGTAAAGAAGGATTTATCAAATTCATTCATTGATTATTCGGGCTCTGGTCATAACAGACAGAAATAGATTATCAAAAATTCAACAACAGTTGCTGAAGTGCAGAAAGTGCATATGTTTATGAAAGGAACAAAGATGAAAATGAACCATTTAACTATGCAAGAGAAAATGGGGCCTAAAGTTTCTAAGAAAACAAAACTTGTTAAGAAGAGTGTGCATGTGTGGTTGCTCTTTTATTTGGATTCACCATGGAAAACTGAGCTATCATTCACTTATTTTCCCCTCCCCTCACTTTCTGCCATTTATATTTAAACAACTGCATAGCTGGGAACTTGGAACTGGGTTGGGCATTTGTGGAGATTTTTAAGCAGTTGTAGGCATAGATGACCCATCATAGACCACAAAAATTATGTAATATTAAAAAATAGCATAAACATTCAACAACATACTGGAAACCTCAGGTTCATTTTTTAAGCTTATATCTCTATCTAAATCCTGCACTTTGTTTCCAAAACCCACCATCATGCAAGAGCAAATGCAATATTTTTCAGTACCTGAAAGACATTTGTTTCTGAGTTATCTGCCTGACATTGATAAATGTATGAAATACCATTCATCTGTAAACGTCTTTCATTATTAACCTTTGATGTATTACATATATATAAATCTAGGGTTTCCTCTTCTAATACTGGAAACTGATGACCTCAACCAGCAAACTTCCCCTACCAGGCAGTGTAGGTTGACCAGCGGCAGCAGGACACAGGGTAAGCATGCAATGATTGCAATGCCACAAAGTCATTATCAACACAAGGTGGTTAACATTTAAAGGATATAATTCTGATTATTTAGAAGCTTCTCGACTAGAGGGAAAAGTCCTCACTCTTATTCCCAGGAAACACAAAGATAATCACAACAGAAAGCAGACTTTTCCTATCTAGAAAACATCTTTCTTTCAGACAAGTATATTCTTTGGCATATGAGGCATATTAACAAGGGTCCAACACATTTGCTGTGAGATTCTTTACTTCAGCACGTGGGTAGAGAAAATAACAAATCTAATGGTGATTAGGAAGCAAGATATTCCACAGAGGCCTCACAGTAATTTAACAAGCAGCAGTATTCTTTTCTTTAACACATTTTTTTGTCCAAAACCTTCTTAAATATTTTCTACCAGATGCTGGCCGCTTATCCTGCCCCTAAAGAATCAGACATCCAAGTAGCTTTCATAGTTTTATTAATCTTCCATTTTTTAAAGCTCTGCTTTCCTGATGTCAAGTCTACCTCCCCTCCTGACTAGCAAAACTTCCTAATAGCAGCAAAACTACTGGAAACCCTGCATAGAGCTCAGCTTCCTCTTGTAGTTGACAGCACAACAGCTTTCTACCCACTCACTCTCTTTTCTTCAAGACAGACAAAAAGGAAGGAAACCTCATTGGGAGGTAGCAGTTTAGAAACCTGACATTTCACTGCTTGATGCTCGCTTTCATCAGCAACAAGATCTTGACTTTAATACTGAAAAATAATGAAGAATAGTGAAATCAAAACTGACACTGTGTCTGCTTAGACTCATGGTGCCTGTACACTACCACAGAGAACAACAATTTCATTCTCTTTGAAAGCATTTTGCTATTGAATGAGAAGTACCTTCAGCTTTACCTACACATTGCCCATAGCAGCCGAGTCAGTCTTTGAAAAAGAAAATTCAAACATGATTCAGGTGCATTAATTTGTACTCTAAGAATTAATATAGAATTCCACATTTGGTTTGATTGAAAAAGACCTCTGTGGTTGAGTCCAACCATTAATCCAATGCTACCAAACCCACCACTAAACCATGTCTCTAAGTGCCACATCTACATTTCATTTGAATATTTCCATGGACAGTGACTCAACCATCCCCCCAGCACAGCCTCTTCCTACACCTAACAATTTTTTTGGTGAGGAATGTTTTCCTGATATCCAATCTAAACCTCCCTTGGTGCAACTGGAGCCCATTTCCTCTTGTCCTGTCAGTAGTTACCTGAGAGAACAGGCCATCCCCTACATGGCTACAACCTCCTGTCAGGTAGCTATAGGGAGCAATAAGTTCCCCCATGAGCTTCTTTTTCTCCAGGATAAACACCCCCACCACTTCAGCCATTCCACACAAAACTTGTGCTCCAGATCCTTTACCAGCTTTATTGCCCCACACATTTTTCAGTACCTCAGTGTATTTCTTGCAGTGATATGACAGCACAGAGCACCCTGCAACATTAAATAAACTAGAGGAAAACTCATATTGTGACACAGTGCAACAAACCACACCAGCCTGATATGCTCATTTGAAAGGAATCACAGTGCTTCTTGGAAATATTTTTTCCCTTTTATAACTTTAAAGTGCACTAACACTGCCGAATAAAGTGTTTGAAGTTCTTCAAGGCTTATAGAAGATGAACTCTATCAGGTTTTAGCTTTGTGTTATTTTTATTGCTCCTTCTCCATTCTCCCTTTTTCATTTCATTCCCCAATAAAGAACTAAAAGCTATGTGAAAATGAGAGGAGATATTTTTTCCACTTACTACAGGTGTTTATATATACTGCCACGCTTATATTCAGATGTACAGATAAGCATGTTTTCCATCTCACACCAGTTACTGTTGTTTCCCTCTATTTATTTCTTTCAATGCATCAGGGAAAGGACATATTTTTAGAAGAAAATGGAAACAAAGCAAAGGAGAGCAAAGCAACAACACTATTCCAGAACAGAAAAATGGCTAAAATGTTTGTCTGGTAGTTGGAAGACCTCAGGCAGATAGTCAGACATGGATAATTGGACTTGAGTCTCTGCCAGTCTAGCTTCATGCCAAGTCCACCCTGCTTGTTTTTCTAAGAAAAGGGGAGTTGTCAAAATCTTTCCACTTTAACATGAAAATGTATCATAAAACTTTATCACTCAAAACTGGCATGTCACAGAAAGCTTGTTTCGAAGAATATTTATCCACGAAATGAAAATGTTTAAATAAAAATTTCCACCACTCCTACATATGTTTTTAGAAGGTGTCAAAATAATTCCTTCTGATGCTGTTACAAAGCCAAGTCAAAATGTACTGTATTTGTGACATGGTATTAAAAAAAGCACAGAAGAGATTCTTGAAGAGCCTCAGTGAAATGGTCACTCATGTTCACTAAAACTGCAGGAGAATTCTAAACCACTTTGAGGAGGTAATTTAAAAATCAGTTGGCAGTGGTTCAAGTAGGAAGCTAAAAATGCAAAGCAAACTCCACCCCTGGAAGTTTGTGTTTTCCCAAAGCTCGAACAGAAGTGTTTGCAAGGCTCAGATATTGCACAAATTATAAAAGCCACCTTCAGAGCAGTATCAGGGGCAGCCCTGTTCTGGTACTGCAGCCCACAGCTCCAAAATTGCTATCCTAGGATGCAGAGCAAACTGTGAGCAAGCCAAAAATTATAATGTTGATCACATTCATTACTTCACATGTAGCTGCTCTTGATTTTAAGGGGATTTTTAGAGTACATTTTATTCAGATTCTCATTCCGGTTGTTCTTTGTAGGTTGGTGCCTTTCTGTGCAGGTTTCTCTCCAACCCTGATTCAAGAGCCAGCTTCTATCATCCAATAAATTTCCCACCTTTAAAATTGCTCTTTGGCCTTTCTTGTTGTCAACACCTTCTCTGTTGATAACCTATTTGCTGCAGCTGCATCTCTTACAAAAAATTTTCTGATTTTTTTTCAGAAACATTGAAGATTTGGTTTTTGCCACTGAATGAATACAGATAATGACTACAGTGTAGAAAACTTAATCTACATGGTGGTTTAGACACGGGTAGGAAGTAAAACAAAAATAATTGGAAAATCTTTATTACTAATATTTTAATAGGAAGTATGTCACCCTGGTTTTTTAAGATTTTCTAGGCCTTCTGATATTGACATTCTTGTGGTGAACTTTCTCAGACACTTTCT
>JAWWMN010000208.1:8466930-8483089 GCA_035047745.1 Catamblyrhynchus diadema | reverse complement strand
TCACTTTTGGAAAACTATAAATGTTGGAGTCAGAAAATAAACATCCTCTTTCTTCCTTCACCTTGAGAACGGTGGTGTGTTTGTGTTCTTTCGCGTCCTATAGTGACAGAAGTAATCTCTGTCCTTATTTTCTAAATATAATTTTCTTTTCTAGCTACTGAGTCGTCAAGATGGAAGTTTGTTGCAGTTTCTGTCCATTGTGGCTTATCAAACTACAAAACATACCACAAGGAGCACAGAAGGAAAGTCCAAGACTCGGAACTTGCAGATAATATGCAACAAGCAGTTAAGCAGTAGATATCAAGGGTAACAGTGTTGTCTGAGTGCCCTGAAGTACTGAGGAAAAAAAAAAACAGCCAGAACAATCTCCCATATTTAACATCTCCACTGTCTCTAGAAAACAAAATACATCCCTAACTGCAAAACATGACAGAGACCCAAAGAGAAGCAAAATCACTGAAATCATTGTGATTACCTAAGAGTGCAGGCAAAATTTTCTGACTCAGATTTAGGTCAATATGCCGAGTCTGTGCCAGGTGACGTGGCAGCAGACTGAATTCCTCTACAGTCAAATTCTAGCAAGAAACAATGATTTTTAAAGGCAGCAGATAAGCACACAAAACTTTGTGATCAAATTATGAATCAGCATAGGGTAGGTAAATATTTTTTTTCCTTTTATTTCCATCACAGATAGCCAACAGAAACCTTTCAGCACACATTATCCCCTACTATAAGTAGTTCCTCTTCCTCCTCAGTAGTTAGCACTCAGATGTAATTTTAAAGTTCATATTTTCTTACTCAGCCTAGTGGAAACAGCACAATGTCAGAACAGATAAGAGGAACAGATAGAGGACATAAAATTGTTAACTTAGTGTGCAGTGAAGTCCATTCCTCTTGTTTTCTACTTTTCTAAGCAAAGTGATAACAGAAAGAATATTTCAATTTTGATAGAGCATCACTAAAAGGCCTTGCAGAGGCTTTGCAAACTGCTGCCAAACATTACTGCATCACCAGTCTAATTACAGCCACATACCTCAGCTGGAGGTGGGGGAATAAATTCCTACCCAGGTCTAATGTCAGGGGAATATTTTAATTACGCATTGAGCAGTGAACTTTTGGGAAAAAAAAATAGATCACAAAGGATGTCCTTCCTTCTCTGTAACCATTTCCTAAAATGTCCTAAAATATCAATAAGCCATTTTGTCTCTCATTTCTTCATATCTACCTTGGTCTTTTCAAATATCGGTGCCAGATATACTGGTTTTGTGCCAATAAACATCTTCCGGTGAAATCAAGTCAGCTGGGGAATGAAACTTTTGGCATCCATAGTATCTACAGAGATTTCACACTGCACATTTTTTACATTGGCCAATAGAGATTTACTTTTTTATTGTCTCTCATGGAACTCCAGAATTCTAAATTTAAAAAGTATTACATTTCCAAGCCAAGCAGTATTGTGTTGTATTTCTAGCATAAATCATCCTGAAATCAGACTTCAATTTATTGATTTGCCTCACTGTAACCAGATGTACAGAGTTTCATCACCAAAATATTTCACACAAATGAAAACAATTAGAATGAGGGGAGGTTTTCCAAACAGTGCCTGAATATTAAGAAAAATATTCTGCATTATTGCTAATGACTTCTATTCTTAAAACCTTCCTAAAGCTGAATTACATCTAGACTTGCACAAAAATTAATTCTCGAAAAGCCTAGAGAGAGGGCTTGTGGTCCAATCTGCAATACATTAGAGGGCTCTATGTCTGATTGATAGGCACTGCCCAGTAGTCATATTTTCCTTTCCCCTTCGAAATAAAGCCAATTCAAAAGTGACATCTATGAATTACTGGGTTACCTGAAGGTTAAGCCACTTAAGAGAAGGGGAAAAAAAATCATTTACAAGTTGAAAATCTATTTTTGCAAATCTTACTTTCAGTCTAGCTTGAATGCTTCTAATGATATCACAGGAGCCCTGCAGAGGAAGCAAGATCATGAAAAAGTATTTGATGCTCCAGTGTTCCATTGCCTGAATAAGAAGGATGCTGCCATTACTGCAAGCACATAAACTTTGATTACACTTCTTAAAGTCATTTGCTAAAGTGTAAAATAAAGTGCAAGAGGCTACATTAAGATGCTTCATTGAGTTTTAATCAAAGGGAGAAATGATATTTCTATTTACTATTTATCTTCAAAATGTGACTGATTTTTCCAGTGGTAATTGCTGAATTTTTGTAATAGTTAGTGTTAAGTGTGTCTAGATATTAATACAATTTCATTTTAATGATGTGCCAGTTAATTACAAAAATTTACTCACATACCCATGCAAACCCTGCAGTTCTGATACCATTTTTGGAAGGTAAACTCACTTCTGCTGACATATGCTTTAGCAAGGAAAATATTAACAGAGTTAATGTTGTATTGAAGTCCTATTTTCTCTTTCACAATAATACTGTTACATTTCTTATTGCATTAGCTAAGTCTTTCAACATGTTGGTACAGTACACATAAAAAAAAACCTGAATTGTGGAGTAGACAAAAAAGGAAAAGGGCAACATATAGTACAAATGTACATTTGCAATGTGAAAATAACATAAAAAAATCAAATTTTAATAAATAAATGCTTTTCTGTTTTAAAAAACTGATTCAATAATATCAGGCAAAGCACGGAAAATATTTTAAAAAATTGAAAGCTTGAATAGTGTTCCACTTTCAAAATACATGAAAAGCAAAAAAGAAAAGGGAACAGAACCCCCCATCTTTTTCCTAACAGCCAAACAGACTTAAATGTGAAGATTTCTAACCAAATATTAGTCCTCTCAAATAACAAAATATTTACTATATTAATTAATATTTAATCAAATTCCTTTAATATGCTACTCTTCTTTCTAGGGTAATCATTCACATTTTGCCAAGGTAGCTTAACCACTGTAATTTACAGTCTTGCCATGAAATGTAAATTTGAACACCTTTTATCTGTAGAAAACCCCTGAACTTATAATATTGCTCTCTTGCCCTGGTGGTGGCAGTTGCACTGACTCCAGTTACAGAAGGGTAAAATGGAACACAGAAATGAGTCTCTAAATCATGAAGAAAAGCAACTGCAAGTTGTGCCAGTTGCACAAATTAATTCCATGAGTCAGTCACAAACCCACCACAATTGTGTTCTGCTAAAACTCCCACGAGCATGCACAGAATGCCATAGTGGCACTTATCCCATGGGGACACAGGGACAATGAGGGACACGTTTATTCTCTGTATTATTTCTGTTGCATTAAACAACAACCACAACAACAAAATTGAATGGAGCCCATGAAAACATAGAAAATTGACTCAAGAGAATAAGAACTCCCAATAAATTTGTGAGCAAGGTTCCTCTCCCTGGTGTAAATCAACACTGACTTTTATGGAGTTACACTAGTCCATGCCAGATGGGAGTCTGAATTTCATCAAAAAAGACTTAACCATAGGAGGGAACAACAAGGAAACTAAGTTCCTCTGTCAGTAATTAGACATTAAAATAATAATAGCAACTGTAATCAAGAAGAAGAGGCATAAGTTTTAACCAAAGCCATGCTGAGCTACAATAAGATTAAAGAACACAATGCCAGAGACAATTCATAAACTGGGAAAAAAATAGGCTAATGACAGTGCTATCCAAATCATACCTGACAGGAGCACTGCAAAAACCACATCTGTTGTTGGGAATCCACTCTCCTTCTCAAAGAGGAGAGCTACTTTAGGCTATTTCTTGTGGCTGTCATGAAATATAATATCAAAATCAAACTGAATTTACTATTCAAATTCCAAATCCCAGTGACTGTCCTCAAAGTACTTCCTGGTTATAAGGATACAAAATCCCAGGGACTGTCCTCAAAGTATTTCCTGGTTATGATTTTACAAAGTTCCTTTGTATATTATGAATACATGAGAAACAGGTGTGCTGTACCAAAGGCTTCAAGGTGTGGATTTTTAACCTTCAGGATTACAATCACAACTGCTCACTTTCACCAAACAAACTGAAATAGTACAGCTGAGGGAGTTTTAAAATCAACTTTCATAACTTTATATAAACTGGGCACTTTATGTTTGTTCTCAAAATAAATAGGAACATTTCTATTTGTTCAGAAACATGGTGCCAGGATCTCAGAATAAAAAAAAATCTGTATCTAATTCCTAGGATACAAAAAAAGTATGCAAGACTTCCTGCCTGACCAGTTCAGGTATATTCCACAGGTAGATTCCAGATACAAGGCATTGCAATCACCAGAGCCATTAGAGAATGGCTAGCTATGCCTCCCCCACTGACAAGTTGCACTCAACAGAATTTAATAATTTTCAAAAAGCAGTCAGCATCTGAAATTAATTGTATAAACAACTCAATGGGAAAAACTTAAAAGGGACTCCTGACATTTTATTTTGTGAATTATAGAGTTTATGGACTTTAGAAACTGCATGGAAAGGAAGGCCAAATTACTGTGAGCTTCTTAAATAGTTTCAGAGACAAAATAACCCTCTCTTTTAAAGATAATCCTTCCAGCTCAAAGATTAAGATTTACTGCAAACCTAGGTTTCAAATTTTACATGCTTTGCTGACATTGACTGCCTTTACCTGACTCAGTAGTACAATTCACACTCCAGGCATGTCTGCAACATTTTAATAAACCTCTACTCAGTTTCCCATATTCTGCTGTCAATGGTTTCGTTGCAGTGTTTCATCTATCAGCAATTTCCTCTCTTCTATGGGGTCATGGCAGAAGGTCACTCAGCACCACCACAGTTCAGCTAAGTGTTCCTTTGTTTCCTTTTTAATTTTGTCACACTTTATAGCCATCTCAAATTAAGGCAAAGCTCCAGTGCTGTCGCTTATTGTTACACAAAGGCAGTAGAAATTAAAGCTCCCAACAAAGTATCTACTGTTTGATTTGGTAGAACATATTTTGTGAGGTTCTTGTTGAATCTAAGAATGACACACAGACTCTGCATCCTACCCACAGAGTAGCAAAAAAAAACAACCCAAAACAACCAACCAAAAAACCAAACAAACAACAAAAAATCCCAGACAAGCCCAAACACCATCCACCAGCATTTTTCAATGAATTACTAAAATGAAGCTGAGTTCCTGCAGTCAGTGTAAAGGGGACATAAAGACTTGGGAACAAAGCTAGTCTTCAGTGTTTAGAAACAAAAGTGGAAAGTCAAGCTAAAGCAGGGATTTCTGGACCTTTTTGAGCTTGGTTCCATAGCAGCCTAGACAGAAGAGTCCAATGCTGAGCTCTTGAGACACAAGCTGAAGAGCAGCAGCACATCAGGTCACACCTTTAGTACTCTCAAGCAAAGGGAATACAATGAAAGAGAATGAAAAAGAATTAAAATAATTCCCACCTATGAAACTTCATATAATTCATCAAACAGTCCTGTCAGATCCAATTATAGCCTTCTCTAGAGATTAAGTGTGAGTTACCTACCTCCAGGACCAGTTATTCTGCTGTAGTTGGGAGGGAGAAGGGCAACTAAGAAACATTCACACACTCTCTAACTGTTTCCTATAATTTGTAGGTCTGAGATGCAGAGCAAGGCAGGGTTTTTAGCCCACAGTAACTTCACACCCAACATGACCCTACCTCCAACGAACAGTAATGCATGCCTCAAGTCCTGGAACTCACAGAGAATACATGCATCCCACCTGTCATGTCCCTTTGATATAAAAAGATGTAAAAACCATCAGGAGATACAACCCACCCGTCTGTAAAAGTCACAGGGCAAATGATTTTTTTTTCAGCTGCCTCTAATGAACTCTGGTGTTTTCTTCCAAAATAATTAATGTGGAGAGAAATTATGTGGTTCCTTTCTAGGTAGCAGTGATATGGCTACTTAGTTTCAGGTAGTAAAAAAAATGGAAACTGCTGTCAAAACAAGTCTCTGAAATTCCAATTCTCCTAAATCCTTCTTCAAGGGTTATTGCTTTTCATAGTAACATCAGGTCTTGGAGTCCATGATTTTATTTTACCTTGTTTTAGCTTTTTTTTTCTTTGAACTTTTGATAGTTCACTGAGGAGCAAGCCATAGTTTCCTTGGTTCAAAAAAAAATGTGCCTTTGTAAATGATGTGCTAATGATCTTTCTCAGATTCATGCTTAACTCATTGAGATCTATAAATCACTCTCAGACACTCTCTCATGAAAGATAATAACTCAAAATAGAAATCTCATTTAATTCCACTGCAATTAAACCAATTAATAGATCATGTATCTTTTCAGACACCACAAGAAGTTTTTTCCACTTTCCCCAATATTTTGTACAGTTCTCTGTCTTCTAACAGATCCTGCAGCAGAGAATCTTTAATCCTGGTTCTTTTTTCAGGGAAATGGCAGACACAATTTCTTTCTATGAAGTCTCATGCCTTCCTGCACTTTTTTTTTTTTTTTTTCTCCCAGGGCTGTGTATTTCCCCTGTTTGAAACCACTCTCCAATCTGCAGAGCAGCAAACTTTAGCCTTGCTCTCTGCCACTCACCACTCTATGAAACACGTTTTATTTTCCTTTTACAGCTAAGAGCAAATGTCTTTCCCATCAAATGCATTGATAATTGAGTGATTTTGAACATATATAGTATATGAACATATACATATATTTTTAACATACCGTATATACAGAAATACTAAAATATTGATCTACAGTAATCAGAAGAATACATAAGACAAAATACGAGTTTGCAAAACCAATACATGTTCTGATTAATTATCTTCACTCACTAAAGCTGCATTATGTAGCAAATATGATCCATATTAAAAGCCATGGATGCAAACTGATAATTAAGTCCAAATTTGTCAGGATGTGAATTTGCTGATGAATATAGATTATTTTGGTTACAAAAATAATAACAAAGGCATCACAATTATATTCTTCCAAGAATATAGATGGTTCTGTCATACTGAGTGCATCTATACTGCTTTTAAACTGCTTTGACAAGGCCAAGCACTAAATTACAAGATTATTCTGGGAGAGGAAAGACATTTCCTATTTGTGCAAGAGCAGCCACTATTGTATTCTGCTAATCATCCTCATCTCTGAGGCATAGGATATATATATATATATATATATATATATATATATATATATGTACATACGTAGCATACCAGAAAGCACTCAGAGAGCCACAGGCTAAATTTAGCAAAGTCTGGAACATATTATTATACAACACATCGACTACTCTTTTTTTTCCTGACAATGAACGAATTTCTAGAACAGTATTTTCTTTGAACTCTCTCAAAAATCCTTTTTATGGTGAGTGAAAGTGTGCTGGAATATTTAATGGTCAGATTTTAGGATTACAACTCTCTTGGTTAGTTAAAAGATTGGATATACAGTTTCTGGTGTACTCTTGTTCTGTCATTAGACTATCCTTATCTTAAAATCAGGAAGAAAGATTTACCTCCAAACATTAAGGATATCCTTAACATTAAGGATTATGTGGTTCAGACTGATGGTCCCTTGAAATTTAAGATTAAGATTATGACAAGAGGAATAGCAGATCCTGGGAAATTGTACCCCATTCTATTTTCTGGAACATGTATGCCTTTTGTTTGAAGTAACATTATAATGAAGAAAATAAGTTACATCCTTCTTTTAACCTTCCAATTATTTTTTTGGTAACATTCACAGAGATAACTGCTCAAAATTTATTTGACCATGACTCTTGAAAAACTTTTGTATCTAGTTCCATGGGAAAACTCAGAACATCACAAGTGAAGAAATGAATGTCTAAATTTTCATTCTTGGATACCATGCTCTGATCAAAACCTTTTTGCTGTCAGACCATGACATTAAAAACTCTGGGCCCCTCTGAATTAACTTCTAGCTCTGTAGTCTCCTTCCCCACAGCAGAAAGGTGGGAATTTCCAACAAAAAGCCCCCCTGTGCATAACCAGATAACATTGTGGTGGCATTAATTTGAAACATTCACTGGCTCCTGATTTTCCCAGCACAAGGAGCTGGTTTTGTATGAAATTGTGCTATCTTTGGAAAAAAACCCAAACAACTAGATATCCACTAACAGTAGCAGCTATCCTCAGAAGTAACTCTTAGAAGCAGAAGGTACACAGAGACAAAACCTCTGTTACTGGACAATTCATTTTTCCCAAAGGCTGGTTCCATCTAGTGATCCTACTCTGACTTTATCATGAGATAGGTTTGGGGCATGTATCATGCCTAACCCTCATTTTCTGTCTGCAGCTGAAAGGGAAATTAGGCATGTGTTTCAAGTGGGAACTGTGCATGTTCTAGCATAGACAGAGTTTGGGTTATTTCACCACAATCAGACGTCTATACTACACTAAGTGATCTGACCTATGTCCAAAATCAAAATTCTATATTATATACACATGCACATTCAAGTAAATTTTTTGAAATTGCTATTAATTTAGCGATTCTAACATCCATGAATCTGTCACAAGCCAGCTAGTTTTAAACTCACCAATATTAATCTTTTCAGTACATTAAATACACAGCAGTGACAAGAAGTCATGATTTTAAAAATAAATTAATTTCAAGAGGTACAAACAAAACCATGTCTACTTTAGTTGAATTCTTCATGATATACCCCTCAGCATGGTCTCTGCATTTGTAGTTTGGTAGGAATTTGGCAGTTCTTGACTCTCAGCATAGCAGTGAGAGATCCCACTCTGCACCCACTTGTGGCAAGAAGTCATTTACACAAATCTCTTTTCTGGGGGTAAAAAGGGAGGGGGCAGAAGAGGAATTAAATTATTTAGCCATTGTGACCCTCACAAGAATTAAGAGACTTAATTATTTCAAATCAAATCCTAACTCAAGTTCCTCTCAGAAATTCACTTTAAGTAATTTTTAATAGTGACATTGCAAGTGGATTTCTGCAGAACTTAGTCCTAAGTAAATAACCACAATTTTTCTTAACTTTGAATTGTATTAAAAATTCCAATGGCTAGGTGCTAGTTTCTATTTCATTATTTTGAAATGATAATAGACCTCATTTCTATGTTGAAGTAGAATATCAAATGTCTTACATATGCACTTCATGTGTAAAAGTAGGCAGGATAACAGGAGGGCCATATGGACTAAAAATGAGTATCTCACAAGACACTAAGCATTAGATATAGGTAGGAAAATACACTGGTTAAAGTGGGTGCCAGGCTTTTAAACAGAGGTTGAACATCTACTTTTTACTCCTCAGAGAACTGAGTTCATTGTATATCTTCAGTAACTTGAGTGAATTTAGACTTGCAAATTTAACCAGCTGTTTTAATTTCAATGGCATTTCACAATATAGTTTCTATTTAGTCAAGCTGATCCTCAGCATTTCTGAAAATGAAATCAATATTTTGATGCCTCAATGTAGACTGGAGCAGCTTTTGAGTGACAAATTTCATTCCATATTACCACTTCATTCCACATGTCTACGTGGATTTCCTACAGAGAATGCTTTGGAAGCATTGCAGCATTAATGCCCAAGTTTCACTGAGTCAATGTCGGATTTCATCCATGACTAATTTCTATATGTGTTGGCAGTTCACTCTCATAAGCTACATAGTAGATCTCTGGAATTACCAGAATTCACAGAATCACAAGGTTGGAAGAGATCCTAAAGGTCATTGAGTCCAACCCAGCCCCAACACCTCAACTAAACCAGGGCACTGAGTGCCACATCCAATCTTTTCTTAAACACACCCAGGGATGGTGACTCTACGGCCTCCCTGGGCAGGCCATTCCAGAACTTTATCACTCTTTCTGTGAGAAACGTTTTCCTAATATCCAACCTAAATTTCCCTTAACACAGCTTGAGATTGTGTCCTCTCGTTCTGTCAGTGGTGCCTGGAGAAAGAGACCAACCCCATCTGGCTACAATCACCTTTCAGGAAGTTGTAGAGAGTGATAAGGTCACCCCTGAGTCTCTTTTTCTCCAGGTTAAACACCCCCAGCTCCCTTAGTCATCCCTCACAGCGTTTGTGTTCCAAGCCCCTCACCAACCTGGTTGCTCTCCTCTGGACGCCCTCGCGCATCTCAACATCCTTCCCAAACTGATGGGCCTATAAACTCCATGTTCTAGGCTAAGAAACAGTAATGTGGTACTCCACCCTCCTTTAATTTTGCATTTTCATGAAGGTGATATTATTTCTCATTTGTGACACACCCATTGTGTAATATTTATAGAGGGCTAGAGTTGTTACCGTAGTACTTTTGTACTCTTGTGTTTTAGTCACTCATGTCAAAAGCAGCAGATACAGAACAGTGCAACATGAGAGAGCCATTTACCTAAGATCATTAAGAATTGGGAAAAGGTCACAAAAAGTGAATACAAAGGCTGTGTCAGGCCTTGGAAACAAAGCAGGTAGTGTTTATCTTACCTTCATGTGGCAAGCAAACTTAGCTCATAGAACTTCAACTTGGCTTTTTGAAACAAGTTTTTTTTTAATTACAGCAGTGAGCTGGAGGAGTTAAGTAGATTCTCGTTTCTTTTTTTAATAATTCCTTCAGACTGAGAGGAAAAGCCTTCCTAAGCCTGCAGCACAACACTGCAGCAAGGCTGTACCTGAATTAGAAAACCAGACCTAACTCCCATTTATGGGACTTGGCATGGGGAGAATAGAAGACTCTTCCTAGTATGTCTTAGAGAAAAGGATGATGAGGAATTAAAGGCATGAAAGTAAAACATTTAAATTTATCAATACAGCTCAGGATTTAAAAAAATTTTCTTATTTGACACTTTATATTATATATTATTATAATATATTATTTATATTTATAATACAAATGTCAAAACTTTGCACTTGCATTATAAAATATTATGTAAACTATAAAATGCTGCATTGGGTTTGCATGGCAAGGCTTTTGTACCTGGAGGAATGCTATAGGGGTGGCATCTGTGAGATGCTGCCAGAAGCCTTCCCCATGTCTGATGGAGCCAGTACCAGCTGGTCCCAAGTCAGACCTGTCCCTGGACAAGGCCAGGTCCATCAAGGAAAGTGGTAGTGCCTCTATCATAACAGTGCTACACTAAAGAGATAACTCATTTGAAAATATGTTAATAGTTAGGTATTACTGTCCTTGAATGATTGTGCACTGCATCCTTAGATTTAATTTGCTCACCTTTTTTTAACCTTGTGCTTCCTTAGCCATCTGTAATAATTACCAATAGCAATGTCCACATCCTCTAACCAGAAGATAAACATGATTCAAGCAGACTCAAGTGTTCATGAATAGTTTTATGTCTTACAACCTGAGGTAAAAATAAAAAACTGCCTCTCACATTTCTCCGGGCACAATTTTACCAAATACAAAATGGTCCAGTCAGAGGCTATGGCATTGCAAATGCAAGAATTTTTCAATGCTTAGAGGTTTCAACATTTTCGTCAGCAAGTGGATGCTTCTGGCACACCAAATTAAAGGAAAAGAACAGGGAAGAATTTCCTTATTTAAGTTACAGCCATTACAAGGAAAGCTATCAACTCCTAAAGGCATTTGTCATTTTGGAAACACATTTGTGTTTCTAAAATGAGTTTTACAGTATTTATTGCAAAATATTTGTGGTATAGATATTTCAATTCTAATTCAGTATTTAAATACTTAAACAAGCAAGTGAATTATAAGCCAGCTTTCTGCCAACTGCAGAAAATGTTTATTTTTTTCTCTAAAATAGGACTATCAGTTTTTTCAAACTCTTTTCATAAAAGAGAATGCTTCAGTGAATCAAATAATTTTCAATATTTAGAGAGATGAGCACTATAACTCAAATAAACCTTCACCACTCATTTACAAACATATATTATACCATTTTCCTCAATATTTGCTTCCATTCTGCCTTTATGCATTCTAATATTGTTTGGGTTTTTTTTTCCTGAAGCTGCTTTCAGCAAAGGATTTTTTTCCTTAGTTTTCTACAACAACAGCAAGCTAACTGAACTGAGTCAGTGTGCAAATCTAGAAGCTGTTCTCTCTAATTTTCCTACCTCATGTACATCACTTTGCATTCAGACCCTGATTTCCTTTTTGTTATTCTCTCTAGTTTCAGAAACAGCCCTTCTAAATTTCAGTTGTCTTCCCTGGGCTTGGTTCACCTTGATACCTTCACTGGCTAATCCTCCACATCTTGTGATCTGTCTTCTTCTTGAACAATCCCACACCCTGTTTTTCCTGTTGTTTACATCTGAAGTCAATTACTACTGCACAAGGGTGTGAGTAAAAACACATATGTGTATAAATATATATATATATATATATATATATATATGTATTTGTATGAAATGTCTTCTGTTTGGTTGGCTTGCTTCAGAGCATTTCTCAAATTTGTCATGATCATTTAAAGTTCTAGGTCTTCAGACATTTCCTGACTGAGTTTAGTCAGAGTAACTTTAGGCCTAGCATCAGCCTTCCCTGATCTTTGTTTTCTGCCTTTTTTTCTGACAATCTCTGATAACTGTTTACCTTTACTAGCAAAATAGCATTTTATCCATCAATTCTAATGTATCTACCTATTTTAATATCTGTATTTATAGAGAGCCTTCATTTCTATTCATTAGTTAGTTTGAAAATATGTTTCGATTTTTCTTGTATTTCTCACAACTCCTACTGTTGTTTATTTTCTTTCCTGTCTGCTGGCTACAGTGATATTTTTGAGGGCTGTTTTCTCAGTTCAATTGCTTGAAATGTGCTATTTAGCTATGTAAGTTTTTCTTATTCTCATTTTGTTCAGTAGCACAACACCTCCTGAGACACTATTACTGTTTCCTTAAGTAGAAGAAATGCCAGTAGAAGAAAGGAGTTTACTTTTCCTCAGGGCTTTCCTATGAGTTCCCTCATTTCCTTAAATCTGTCTTTCTCAAGTTTATCATCACTCCAGTGTTTTTGGGTACATGACTTTCACATGGTATGGATTGTAATAACATTGTGATTATCACTGTTTTGCAGTGCTGCCAGCACTACAGTTTAAATGAGCGTCTCTGTTTTACTTTTATGAGTGCAAGAGGTATTCACACCACTCAGCTCTAGACAGTCAACTCAGCTCAGTTCAGACCCAATTTCCCCAGCTTCCCTAAACTGTCAATAAAGACAAAAAAGCACACCTGCAGGAGGGGATTCAGGAAAAAATACCAATTGTCAGAAGCTGAAGTGTGCATCCCATGTGAGGTGAAATATTCTGGCTCCCATTCAACTCACCTGGCTTGCTGCTTTGGGCTTTGCATGGTGTATGTAGTCCTCGAGAGCTTCCTCTGAGTGTGTTCACATTCCATGGAGCTAGTAGGGAAACAGGCATTCTTCATGCAGCTAGAAGGGAAGAAAAAATGTTATCTGTTCTAATTAGATGACATTAAATAATAATGTTCTAATTTTAATTAGGCTGTCTCTTAAAAAAAAAAAAGCAATTTGTCTGAGTAACACCTATATATTTTCATGTAGTCGTCATAATGATGAGATAAAACCTTGTGTTGTCTGGGAGTCAAATTACTCAAGTGCTTCTGAAAGGGACAAAGTTTCATTGAATGGGGTATTTTTTCTCCACAATTATCAGAAAAGCTACAATACACACCAAGAGATTTAAAACTAATGTTTCAAGTAAATTTTTTAAATATTAAAAAATATATATACACAGTTAAAGTCTTCTTGTTTGTTTGTTTGAGAGACTCTCCAAGGCTTAAATATTAAGGGGAATTAGCATTTGCGTCAACTGCAGTTATGTGAGCTATATGTCCCACAATAGAACAGCTCTGCAGCTATTGTTCCTATCACTGAGGAACCATAGCTATCCTTTACTACCCAAAGACAGATGTGTAAGTTTTGGCTCTTAAAAACTGGATGAAGGAAACTAATGGGACACTAATCTCCTTGTATCTCATGGGACAAAGAGAAAGTGAATAAGATTTTTAAAGACTACAAAATTTGTTTCGTCTGCAAACGCCTTGCAAAAACGTTATAAATAAATCATCAGTTTCATCATGGTTTGACTTTTGGGAGCATCACAATGACAGAATTAAAAGAACCTTGTCTTGGAACCCTGGGACTGCAAAAGCAGCTATTGTTCTGCAACCAAACTCCCGTCTGCAGGCACAAGCTTCTGGGAACAGGTATTTCATCAGCCACTCATTGATGACAATTATGTGATATTTACAATTTCAAAACAATGCAGATAGAGCTCTCTCGCTATAAAACTTTAACGAGCAGCATGTTTTGTTGGAAGTGTCATAAAACTTTCATCAAAGTTCAAAATATTCCCAAGAAAACAGCTCTGTCTTTGACAAGAAGATCAGAAATTTTCAGTTTAGATCAAACACTGTGAAGAGGAAGAGAAATGTCGTCTGTTATAATTATTAGGATACGATAATTATACTTTTACAAGCTCAGAAAATTTTTAAAAAGCAACTCAGTAAACATTGTAAAATCTAGTATTAAGATTAGCTTTTATAGTTTTCCTTACAAGGAAGATGAACAAAGTCATAGTAGCTAAAACCAAATAACAGTGGTAGGAAAGAGAATTTTGATTAAATATGTTTTTACCATTATTCAGAGACACTACTCTGAAAAGCTGGCCACTAGGGAAAATGAAATAAAATAAAATACAAAACAAAACAAAACAAAAAAAAAAAAAAAAAAAAAAAAAAAAAGAAAGAAATTATTTCTTTATTTAATTCTGGAAGAATTCCTTTTTTCTCAATAGGTAAAATTTCTTTACTACTTTCCCATAGCTGATGTTGCAGGTAATCTTACAGAAGCAGGAGGTACTGAGTTCACTGGACTTTACAGCAGTTCTTCACTGTCAAATCACAGCTTCCCTATCCAGTGGTTCCATGAATAATCCAATAATCAACCTTATGACCTTTGAGGCATTAAGAATTAAAAGAAATCAAGGCAGAAACAAGAACTAAGTATTAAAGTGTGACAAAAGTTAGGGCATAGTTAAAGAAAGAGTGAAAAACTCCCCCAGCAATAGAAGAGAGGGCGGGTGAAAAATGGAAATATTCTACAGAATCACATCCATATATTCTGGGAGCACAAAAGGAAATTAGTTCCTTTCAGTACAACACACGGGCTAGCAATGATTCCATGAACCACCTTTGTGGATACAAATCACTACAACAGGGCTTGTCCTTTGTTTCTGCGCTGCTTTTCTGTGGCATGTTCCAGCACAGGCCATAAGGAGATTGGTTGCTGCACTCTGTCATCCACCCCTGGCCTTGTTTTCCACACTTGGTGTTGCCTCCATAGGACAGATCAGGGTGCTCTGCCAGTTCATGGAGCCTATGGCTATCCTCTCCCAACACCTATTGAGGTCTTCGCCTGTTCTGCAGCAGCTCTTGGTTCCTGAATTTTTATACAGCTGGCATTAGCCTGCCAAAGGACTGAAATGGAAATAATGGTAACAGCCTCCCCCATTTCTCTAAAATACACCTCCTGCTTCTTCTTTCCTTGGAGAGAGCAGCCTATACACCGTGGTTATGTCAGCCTCTCCAACAGCAGGTAGAAAGGTTCAGACTTGGTAATCCAGGCCTAGATCCCCAGGCCTTTACTTGAACATATCCCTCAAACTAAGCCAAGCAATGGTGACAACACCTCCCTTCCATGTTAAAACCTGCCCCCAGGTTTCAAACACACAGCAGCAACTCCAGGTATTCCTCCAGTCACCTACTTTAGGTCCTAAAATACAGGTATGAATCGTACTTTTTGTATAAGTCCTTAGTTCTTTAGGCTACTAGAGACATGAAGGCAATATTACTCTTTTAACAAAAAGGTGGTATGCAGTACTGCTCAGAGCTGCAAGTGTGACCCTGAAAGCCCCCAGATGCCATTAAAGTTCTGGGTTTATGTACTCATATATCCAAACCAGTCTACTTCTTAGCACGCCTGAAAGTCAAGTAATTTTTCCTTCAGAAGTGAAACTACCAATGAGGTTAGATATTTCCAGGAAGTACCTTTAGCAAGTAGCCAAACTTCTGGTCCTTGGTAATTTGCAAGTGAAAACTGAGACCTGGCTTCCTAAATGTGGAAATGAGGTGGAGTTAGGAGAGGTTTAAATTCTTGCTATGCCTCTGTATGTATCATGTATTGACCAGTGGACATATGTGATGGTGTTCACAGGGGTTCTTGGATGAGGGAAGAGACGAGGATCTGACTCCATGTTTCAGAAGGCTTGATTTA
>JAWWMN010000208.1:8408380-8466830 GCA_035047745.1 Catamblyrhynchus diadema | reverse complement strand
TTTGTTCCTGAGGCCTCTCAGCTTCTCAGGAGGAAAAATCCTAAGGAAAGGATTTTCCATAAAAGATGTCTGCAACAGACATAGTTTCAGACTCACTAGAACTTACTGCTAGAAATTAAGATTTATTGCTCATCTCATCCATATCCAGGGTATCACAGTCTGTGCTGGCACTGGTCTCTTGACCAGATTCTCTTAAAAGCAATTGCTAAACTGGAACTGAAACAAGATCTAGATTTTGGTTTTAGGTATTACCGCTGCTCTCCGGTTTGCCTTTACAAGGTGTAGCCATCCATACTACACATTCTTGAGAGCCATGAGTCACATATTCAAAATTACTTTACACCCTAAATGGCTATGAAGTGAAATAATAAAATGCTGTTTGAGCTGCAGAGTAGTCAAAGCAGGTCTTCATTTCCCACTGTGACTCAGGAGGGCAGAGGAGTAGGTGACACTGTGCTGCAGTCATAAGATCCCCAAATTCACCTCATGCCTCCATCCCCGGTATGGGAACTCCAGATTGGATGCTGTAGGTCGAGGCAGGATTGTTCATCTTCAAACCATTTCATTTCATCATTGCTCCAGTGTAGATGATTGGAACATTTTTTAATCTGATAAATAGATACGGATATTCCATAACACACCTTTAGTTGGCCTGCTTCTTCAATCTTTCCATGCAATCATCTCACTTCTCTTCCTCTGTCAGGACTGCATTTTTAACCACTCATTCCTTTTCCCTTGTGTTTATATGTTACAGACCTGCATTTATTCACTATGTATTTATGTAAATATTTTGTTAAAAATACCTGGATTAACAGAAAAAGGCAAGCAATGTAAATATTTACCTCATTATATATATTCAGCACACAAATTAAAGTAACAAAAGTTTTCTGAACGGTGCTGGGGACTTGAATAAAACAAACAGGGGCAGGATGGCAACAGTGCAAGGTTTTCAATAAAAATAGTAGGGATCATTGAGTTAAAGACTTGCAGAAAACTACTCATTAAACTAAGAGAGAGAGATAAAAATGGATTCATTTAATTATGCACTTGGGTATATAAAAATTCTTAATACAAAGAAGTTAAGTTATGCTAGTTAAAAGTTTATCTCCCTTTCCAGAGATCTCCATGCTTTCACACAACAAAGACATTGCCACGGATGCTGGAAATATACTTGGCTAAATAATAAAAATAATGTATTCATGAGTAAATTATTCAGAGATTGACAGGAAAAATGTTGAATAAATTATTCACTGAACATTATTTAATAATCTAGAGAGCTGGTCAAATAATAGAAATATGTATTTCAGATAATTTATTCAGAGAGTAATGTCAAAATCCTTTGGCTAGGATTTTCCTAGTCCATTAGGAATAAATAATTTGACAAGTTATTGATTATAGCTCATTTCTGTATTAAAACAAAATTCAGCAGGAATGCAGCTAAGCAGAAAGATACATAATTGACAATAAAGTGTCATCATCCTGATGATGAAAATCTTTTATTGTGCATGCAAACACAGCCCATGTTCAAGAATTGCTTCAAACAGTGCTTACATACCACATAGCTCATACTTCTGGGGGGTTTTAAGATATGCAAGTCTGTGTTAATAAGTGTTATCAGGCAGCACAGTGGGGCTGGGCAGAATCCTGCCAGCCAGCAGTGTGGGGCCGGACAGGTTATCAATCCTTTCCTTTAAAAGATTGTGATTCATTCTCCTCAATGTCAGTAAATCAGTTAACTTTGAAATCAGAGAGCAAAAGCAAGCAGCATCTTTCTGCCTGTGTTTTAGCTTAGGTTTCAAGGTATTTGTGCTCAAACAGCTGAAGTGAGGAAAGGAAATAGACTTCTTTATACACCTTCACAAAGGCATTTCATAACAGAAGTTTTTCCTAGGAGCAAATCAGTGAAGAAGGGGAAAGGCCACGGTTTGTGTGGGGAGTGCTCACAATGCTGCTGCCACCCCAAGGTACACCCAAAAGGCACTTAGGAGTTTGTTTTTTTCTGGGTGCTTTTCTTGTGGGAATGTGAATCAGCACTGTATCCTGTGCAGTGCTGTCATATGAAGCCACAGCTGAACTTTGAAGAATAGACAATTGAAAAATGACGTGTTTTCTTCAACAAAAGCTCTTCTCATCCTAAGGAGGCCAGCTGAACATCTGCAAGAAAGGGCAGTCTGCCTCCTCCACACTAAATGCACATAATTTTTCCTTTTCCTCAATTCACCTGGCCAGGAAAGCTCAGACAGTGAGTATTCTCTCTTAAATATCCTATGCATTTTCTTCCTGACACACTGGACATTAGATATATTTATAAAGACTGCAAGTTTTTGATATTGAAGAACTGGCAGAATGGATTGAGAAACTGTGCATAAAAAGGTAAAACACAATGCAAAAGTTAATTATCTGAATCCTTGTCACTACAAAAGGCACCTGGCAGAAGGATCCCCTTCACTTGTTATTATTTTCTAAAGTGAATGTCTAGCAATCATAGTTACAGGTGAAATGGAAAGCAGTAGTTTTATGAAAAAATTGCGCCCAGAATTAAATCTCATGCAGAAGTTACATGCACTGCTGCAGGCAATATGTTTTAGAGCTGTTAGGTACAGCTTTCTTCAACTTCCACCTGCCCTCTCAGGGACAACCCTGTATTCCCAGCTATTACTGTACTCATTCTATTTGACATCCATCTTCATACTATTCATCATTTCAGCCTCCTCTACAGATTCTTCTTCCAGTCTTTTCCTTTTCATATTTTGAGGGTGGGAGAGAGACAGAAGATGCATTTCACAGTGTAGTTTTACACTTCATTAACAATAGCATGCTAAAATCTATCAGCCTTCAATTAGTCAGCCCCTCATGTTTTTAGCCAGCACCTGAAGATGTCTCTGCCCGATCCCTTGGAATTGTTATGTCTTCTCTTTTTCATCAGTTCATTAATATACTTACCATATATAGTTTCCATCCATTTTGCAGGGGGAGATCGTGGCTGTGTCTGTAACACTGGCAATTACAGAAATAGATGTAATTAAAACAATTTTGATACTTGTTGTTTTGTAACACATAACTCACCCTTTGCCCATCAGAATGGAATTTACAACACATGCCATGAAAATTTGCATAATATTTACTTTGCAGCATCTGCTTGAAGAATGAAAAAGCCAAGCTGACCCTGAAAACATGGTGAATGTAAATGGGAAAGAATCAAACTACTCATCCACTCCACTGGTTTTAGATGGAAAACAATTTTTTCCCCATGTCCTTAATGATCTTGAACTGAAAAGGGTGATGGGCTGTAGTATTGTGCATTCATTTATGTGGATGATCCAACTCTTTCTTTATATCTGTTATCAGCTGTCCAATCCACTGTGTGCAAGCATCCAAACATTAAAGCTTCATACCATCTCAAGTGTGTCAATCTCATTCAGGTTTTAAACATCTTAGATTCAAGTCTACATAGAACTATATCATTAATACTGACACATGACACATGAAATTGCCGTATTATACATTTCCAAATGTATAAAGAAATATTTTTAACATAAACTAAACCACTGTCTTATGCCAGTGAGCTGAGAGGCTCTAAGGAAGGATTGATTGTTCCATGTTTAAGTTAGTCATAGTTTTCTTGTTTCTTCTCTCAAGTTTTCTGAACTTTAAGAGAAAAATAGTAAAGGTCACCAATTAAATAAATAACAAAGTAAATCCTTTCCTATCCTTGAGCAGATTAAGAAAATATCTCAAAATGTATTTATTATACATGTAACTGGAGAATGGCATTGACTTTTGTGTGGATAATTATTGATAGTTTGGGGGTTTTTTATAGATAAGTCCTAAGGCTGTTCCTGGAAGAATATAATTAATGATATTAATTCTCTCCCTATTCTCTAATTTCCCTTTCAACAAAAGATAATGCTTTCTCTAATTTTTTACCCATAATAAAGCTATTTCAATAACAACCTTTCCTTCCAGGTTAACTAATAATTTACCATATAGTTACCAAATTAGAAACTTACCTAAGGTCAGAGTAGGTCGAAATAAGATCAGAATAAGTGACATCTACGGCACCTTACTTATTTAACCAGCCACCATTAAAGAAAGGTGCAATTTTATAAACTGATGGAGAATTCTATCTCACTTTACTGTAAAGAGCTGTAAAGTTTTGCACATTTTTAAGGTCAAACTTAAAAGCCTTCATCTGACTGGACTATGCTTTCTCCTTCCCGTAAATAAAGAAATTAGTTATTTTTATTAAAAATTCCTTTTATAACATGTATATTTTTATGTTATAGTTGTCGAGATGTTTGAATATGATTTAGATTGGTGCTGAATACTGTTGCCCTACTGTTTTTCAGTTAGCCATTTTCCATTAACTATTTTAGCAAATTGCCAGGATTATTGTCCTACTGGAAGCATTTCAGCTTCAGCCAGTACATAAATTATCTTTGACTTCCTTCTCATTCATACAAAAGATTTAGTGCTTCTTGCCTCATTCTTGTTAGATGATAATTTGATAATTTTAGCAGTTTTTAATTTCTCTCTGGGGTGAGCTGTCCTGGCTGTGTCCCCTCCCAGCTTCTTGTGCACCCCTAGGACCTTGCTGTCAGGGGCAGCCCAAAAAGGAAAACATCTTCATGTTGTGCAAATACTGTAGAGCAATAGCTAAAAAATCCTTATTGCCAGCACTGGTTTGGTCACAAAAGAAGCCAAAAAGAGCCAAATGAACTAAAGTAATAATAGAGTTTGACCAAAAAAAGAATTTTTTGAGGAAGAGCTAATCACACCTCTTATAACTAGCGGCAACTCTGGGTAAAAATAAGTCTGCTCTTTCCCTTTGTCCTAAGTAACATTTGAATCTTCCTGATTGCATTACTGGCAGTAATGTATAGCTCTTTTGAAAATTTGTTTTTATTTATGCACACGCACACATACACAAAGCAATTATAATCCTAAATTTGGAAGGATGCTGAAAAGCTTTCCGAATAATCTTTGGGATTTTTGACATTTATAAAGAATTTGAGCATTACTTCATCTGTTCCAGAAGGATCTCTTGTATGTGTAGTGCACTGGGAATTCAGAGACAATTGTTTTTTATGTTGTCTGCTAACAAGAGAGCTTCAAGAGGCTCAGGTAGAGGTTATTAAGTCTGCATAATTTTATACAAATTCCCATTTACATACTAAACAAGTCACACGTGGTACCATGGCTGGGATCCACTGGCACTTTGCATGAGGTGAGTGCCTGACCATGCTCCTTTTTGGGAGCCTTAGTCCCAGGGCTTGAGCAGAAAGCACCACTGGGTCTCCAGTCCAAGGAATACACAGCCTTGGAAGCAAAGGGAGAAAAACAGGAATGAAAAAGCATCATGTAAACCCAGATACTGCAGCCATTCAAAGCCAATTTCATTCTCAGTTTTTCTTTCCTGCTGAAACTGTGATGATGCAGTCTTTAAAAAATAAGACAATACAGGGATGCCATAATAAGGATGAAGCCTAAGTAACAGCTCCAAATGGATACTAAAAAAGCTATGTAGGCATCGACGTGAAAAAAAATGAAGATGCTTTGATGTGTGTCATCTTTTCATTTTAGCAATTAAAATGGCTTTTGAAGCTCTCTGGCATTTAATTTAAGCCCATAGAGTATAAAATTATGCCATCCCTTGCAGATAGTCCCATATTTAGCACAAACAAGGTCATAAAGATCAACAGACTTAGAAAAAATGGTAATTTGAGTTTTCAAATATATAAACTTAATTCTCTTTATTTAGGAGCTTGCCAAACTATGACATACAAGTATCCTTTTTTTTTTTTTGATGTGTTTTTTTTTTTTTAGCTGCAAAATCAGGGGGTGCTTGGTGTTTGTTAACATCTTTTTACATAAACACAGCCCTGAGATGGAGTAACTCTTTTTTACCTGTGTAAAAACATGAACAGGAATCCTATATTCTGTCCTGGAAGACCTCTGTCTAATATGCTGTTTGAAAGATTACCCAGCAGAAACATTTTCCTATTAAAAAAAAAGTGTATTCCAGTCTTCCTAATAATTATTCTGACATCTCTGCACTCAAATGACATCTGCTTATATGTCTTAAATATGTGACAACTTAGGATGAATAATGTTAAATTTTTCATTCAAGCATGACAATTTAGAGGAACTTAACAGAAAGGATCTTGAATGATATAAAAACCCTTTTGACTATGTTATGAAATTACACCAGTAATTACATTGTGGATGTGTTATGAAGTAGCAAATGCAATGGTTCCAGTTGTACATGGTAATCTTGAGAAACATTTACCAGTAAATCTTTCAAGATGCAGGTTTCATAAAAGGTGATAGATGTAATAATGATCCAAAGGCCGGATGCAGTTTGACCACAAGAGTGTAAGTGGGATCTGTGGGATCTCACAGACCAACTGATGTTATTCTAACATTTCCTTTCCATGGAAAGATTTGTGTTGTAAAATGAATTACAAAGCAAAAACGAGTCTTTGTGTCCTTGCTACATACAGAATGTATTGTATTTGCAGGGTGTCCCGTGGCAGAAAGGAATGATGAATCTGCCTCCATGCTCTCAGAAGGCTAATTTATTATTTTATGATACTAAATTATATTAAAGAATGCTATACTAAACTATACTAAAGAATACAGAAAGGATACAGACAGAATGCTAAAAAGATAATAATGAAAACTTGTGACTCTCTTCAGAGTCCTGACACAGCTTGGGTCTGATTGGCCAATGAGTCAAAACAATTCACATGAAAGCAATGAAACAATCACCTGTGGGTAAACGATCTCCAACCACATTCCAAAGGAGCAAAACACAGGAGAAGCAAATGAGATAATTATTGTTTTCCTTTTCCTCCGAGGCTTCTCAGCTTCCCAGGAGAAAAATCCTGGGCAAAGGGATTTTTCAGAAGATATGAATGCGACAAGAGTGAGGTTTGCAATAGGAGAAAAAAGTACCATCAAAGTGTACTATTGTAAAATCTCACACCCACATACACAAATTAAAATAAACTTTGCTTCCTAACTACTTTACTCTACAGTGTTGTATTTTACCAGTCATAGCAGCATTGTACCAAATCAGATTTAACTAACAGGTGCTCTCCAAGTTGTGGACAATTACATAACAAAAATGTATTTCAGTGCTCACTCTTGGGAGTAGACTTTTGCTATAATAGTGAAATGCATTATATGAAGTGGAATTTCTAATGGACTTCAACAGAATTGGTGGCTTGAATGCTTGGTGATACATCAAGGGTAGTGCCACTGAAGAAAGCCTCACAGGAAGGAGGTAATTTATGTATTAGAAACACTTATGCTTTCCATTGCATACATTTGCAACAATAAATCAAATGGACAACATGTTTCCTCTTTATATTTGCAATAAACATTTCTAGCTGTTAACACTGTGATTTTTTTTTTTTTTCCATTATGTAGTTTCATTATCCACTCATGCTTCTGAAAAATGAGAAAATGGAGGAACACACAGAGCTGGCAGATTTAAATGGCTCTTAGAGAAGTACTTCAACATCAAAAATGATCAAGAGAAAATTGTTTATACAACCTTTGCTTTCACCACCTTCTCTAACAACTAGTATTAGTAAATGAATCATGTAAAACCACTTAAATGCAATTCTGGAAAGGAGAAGAAGAATTTCCTCACAAATTCATATTTTATTAATAACTACCTTTTTAGCCAAGTTATTATGCTAAGGAGCATAGAGTTTGGATTCTGTTTTTAAACCAAGTGTTATGAATGACTAAAGTGATATTTTCAGGAGATCAGTAATATTATTTTCATTCCTCAGATTTATCCTCTTTTACAAGAATTTTAAATACCTAACATTTTTTTAAACAATGTCTTAGGCCACTTTTTAAAATACCTGAAATTCCTTTAACTAAAGTGATTCATTTTAGCAAGCATAATCACATTTTCTCCGCTTTTCAATGATGTTATACTTTGTACATGACTGCATTAAACCTTAAGATTGCACTGATCTTAAAAATTAGGTCTTGTGTCAAAAGGTGATTAAAAATATCTTCTCAGTAGATCTTAGCGGAATATCTCCTTTGTTGAACTGTTGCTGCAGCTAAGGTCTAGTCTACTATGTCCCTTTCTAATCCTCTGCTTATTGCATGCACCTTATATCATTTTTTTCCATAATGAAATCCTATTGTGTCCTTTGTGTTGCATTCACTGGCAGTTCTGCACTTCCTCTAATGCTTATCTTTTGGATTAGTCTGGGAGAACTTTGGGGGTTTCCAGTATTTCCATTTGTAGTTACCTCAGGAGTTCTGATGCATGTAACTGATGATAACAAAGACATTTTCTCCCATACTTCTCCTTGTGCTGTAACAGCATAAATAAGCTAACAATAGCTATTCGTAGATATGAAGTAATTCTGTCTTTTACTTTATTGAAGGTGCTTCAGAAATTACCATTTATGTCCAATGATAGATAAATTTATTGGCAAGCACTAACCAAGTCTAAAGACAGCTTTGGGTGGTACAGAAGAAATGCAATATCTGATTTTTAGAAATGTAAATTAAAAGTCAGGTAGCTAAGATGGGTTGTGTAAGAAAATCAGCAGTGCTAGCCCTTCATCCAGCCCCTCACATGACAATGCAAACAGCAAATCAGAAATCCTCAAGCTTTGAAGCATGACCTACCTCTCAATAGGGAATTTGTGAACAGAAATATTTATATGTTTCCTCTCAGTCATTTGGCATTTGAAGTGTACTGTCAGTTTAAGGAATTCAACAACAACAATACAAAAAGTAAAAGGAATAATGGCAAGTAGAAACAAGGCAGAATGCCAACCCAGAATGACAGTCTCCTCAGCTCAGCACAGCTTTTCGTGTACCAAAAGTTTAACCAGACCTGTTTAAAAGCTCTTTCATTAGAAAGTGCATAATTTAAACATATTTTCAATTATGTGCAGAGAAGTCTTGCCTCTTTTCCCAAAACCTAATTTTTCTACATTTTTCTCATATTTGTGGATTTCCAATAAGCTCCACCTAGCTTGAGGCTTTCCATTCATGACTCACATGTAGCAGAAGAAATCCACCCATCATCCAAAATTATCATTTACTGCTCACTTTAATTTGGGAGTCTCTCAGGCATCCAGCAGCTCCAGTTACACCAAGAGCAGCTTCTCACTTCAGCTGATGTTTTGGCAAGTGCAGTCTCTAAAATGACATAATCATAATTTTTCAGGCAAGATTTGAATAAGTTTTGCCTGTAAATAACCCAAAGGGTCATCTTGATTCATGAACTATTTATCACCCATGTAAGGGTTTGCAGTGTTCCCACTATTTCTTGATTATCTAATGAGAGGCAAATTAAAAATAAATTGCTCAATGTGCTTCAGGACTCTTGCTTTGTGAAATTTACTTGCTTTACTTTATTGCCTGGATAAGAATCTCAGCACATCATTTTATAAGGAAAACCCAATTTTAAAATTCTGTGTCTGCTGGGTAGGTGGCAACACAGGTGTTGCTGCTGCAGTACAGATCTAGCAGTTTGGTTTTCTAATCTATGCATGATATATTTTCCAAAGATAGCACTTGGGGCAGTAAAAAACTGGAATAACATCGCTGAACTGGGCTGATTAGCAACAATAGAAAGACCTGTCCAGTCTTTTGGAAAGGGGTGAACCAATGGCCACTAGAACATTTTAAACACAAAAGTTTTAGAAACAAGAAGAAAAAAAAACCCAGCATTATGCAAAAAAAAGAAAAAAAAGTTCCAGGATTTTATGTACTTTTTTGCCTTCTTATTACTTCATTTTTTTTTGCCATTACTCTATTCATTCCCTTTACTAGCAAATTTCAATTCCTTATCAGTATTTAATGCTTGCTTACCATAATAAAAAAAGTAATTTTGAGAAGAGAATAAAGACAGAAAACGTCAAAGTTGCAGAAAAGTGAAAACAATGTCAGAAAAGAAGTTGTTATAGAGTTTTAATTACATTTTCTCTCAGCTGCTTTTTTTATAATGGCTTGATTCTTCTTGTTAGAGCTGCATATTTTTTCTAATGAAGTATTGGCTGTCTTAACATCATTAAGTATTGAATATGCTTTTCATTTCTACTTTCTATGTTTCATTCAGCCACATGCAGAAAATCTTATCAGTTACAGCGCAAATTAGGAAAGGTCACTGCAGTGGATGGGGACACGTCTTTGCAGCCCCCATGAATTTCTGGAAAAGGAAATAATAATAATAATAATAATGCCACCAGACTGCCTTATGCAGCTGGAAATCTTCCTGCCTTCCAGAAACCAACTACTACTAGCAGCATATACCAGCAGAAAGTTTTTTTTAACCAAATAGTCAATGCTTACTGTAATTAAAAAAAGGCCTGAGGAATATCTAATTTTCATTAATAATATTAGGCAGTGTAGGAGGGAAGTTTTCTGGCCTTTCCCATTTTTCCTTGCAGCCTGAAGGTTGTCTCATTTGAGAGCTGGCTTTGAAGGAAGCATGGAATCTCTCTGTTTTGTTGTTCTCTCTGTTATTATTTTATGTTGTAGTCATAATTTATGGCTACAACAATTTCACAACATTCTACAGAAAAATATATTAACTTTAATATTTTGATTGTTATTCTCCAGACTTGAAAATTATAATATTTAACATGCATTACCATACAGAAATTATCATAATTTCTGTATTTACCCACATTTGCTCAATATCCGCTTTCTCTACTAGAAAGAATTTTCACTTATTTTGACATGAAAATCTTACTAGTGATTTATTTATTCATCTTTAGATCATAAATCACAACTGCATGTCAGTCTTTTTATATGTTCAGGTTTCTTATGACATTTTAAGCCAATCTGTGTTAGACAACAATAGGTCTAACACTATTCATAATGTAAATAAATAAAACATTTACCGCTTGGTAATGACTTCATCTGAAGTGCATACATCATTTAAAAATTCAGCTACTGGGAAATTTACAGGTCTGACTGTTCTCCTAAGAGTCATGTGTCTCAGAAAATCCCAGCAAATTTCAAAATGAAAACCAGAATTTCTTTAGGAATAGCATGTACCTGGGACTGAAAGAAGAATGACAGCTCTTATTCTTACTCTGAGTTAAATATGTGCATGAGGATACCACATCAATGAATTCTACCTGACTCAAGGGTCACCAATTCCTTTCTTGTGATCCAGAAAATCCCCCATTATGCACTGTACTCCTCTTCTGGAGCTAAAGCTGAACAGCAGGTGCACCTAAAGATGACACAGTGGTCTGCATTCTAAAAACAGAAAATTAAATTTTAGTTTGAAGAAAGATGATTACAAAAATAATCATTGAATGAATTCAAATCCATATAAAATAACTTTAAAAGTTCTTATCAAAATCAAAACATGAACAATGCCAACACTAAATTTTGGGGAAAAAAAGTAGGAGGAAAATCAAAGCACTAGCATTTCCAACATGAAGAAACTTCCTGAACATGCTTGAAAAGTTAAAGCCCATAGATGAAAGTCATTGAAGGGTCATTGCAATTGTTCTCTTGACACTGCCATCGGGAGGAGGAATGATTGAGCACGAATAGGAAATACTGGTGCATTTTTGCCTGCTGTCTTGTGTGTTGTCAAATCCACGTGTATTTATGAGAATGCATATTAAAATACACTTCTCAATAATAAAATCTAAATTTGATGAATGAATAAATAAATAAATAAATGTTAGTTCAGTCCAGTAATGGCTGTCATTTTAGAGATGTCTTCCAATTCCCTTGTATAAACCTCAGAAGACAGGCTATGCAGAATGTCTTGGGAGCTTTAATTTACTGCGTTAATACTTTACATGTCTTCCGGAGAAAGGAATCTTCCTGTTTCTAGTGGTTAAATTCTAATAGTCAGGTCAGGTTTCACAGCAGAGAAGAGGCAGCAGCCTCTTAAGTACGCATGACTATCACCATAAAAGTTAAGTATAAGTTAAAATCAATATCAAGAATTACACTTGGAAGCAAATGAAGCTCTGGAAGTAAATTAAGTTTATAGAGTTCTAATTTAATGTTCCCCATGCAATAAGCTCTGCAGAAGTACTTTAGGGCCCAGTGTGGAGGTGACAAAGATACAACTGATTTTAGTGAAGTTTATATTCAGGACAAATGACCAAGACTCCCTGGAGACTCCATGATGAACGTCTGGGCACTTGGCTGCTACTGCTGCTCTTCAGATAGACACAGAGATCCCTGAAAGCCTGATGGAGAGAGATAAACATTGCAATCATCCTTTTATGCAACAATAATGGACATAATCTTTCATGACCTGATCAGTAAAATCAATATGTCAGAAATATTTTCACCTAGGATTCATAATAAATGGTTTTTGCAAAGCTGCAGGAAACATTTCTTGTGTGCATCAGGCTGTTGCCTTCTAAGGAGTTTGGTCTCATGATCTACAGCTTTGGGCCAGCACCTGCCACAGAGTCAAGCCTTTCCTGTCTCTCCAGACATATTCCACAGAGGAAAAACAAAATACAGAAGATAAAATTACTTTTTTTTTTTTTTTTTCATTTTCTTTTCCAGGATTACAAAGAGAGCATCTGGCCCAGAGGAATCACTTTACAGGTAAGCTTCACAAAGCCCATACAAAACTTACCAATATTGTTCAGAATTATGTTCCTATGTGTGGGTTCTCAGATAGTTTCTAATAGAAAGGTAGCACACATGAAATCAGACTCCCCCCAGTTTGTTTCTCTTTTTTAAGCAAAACAAAACAAAAAACCAAACTCCAGATGACAGTTAGTAACTAGAATTTTTAGTAACAAAAAGCCTAAGAAATTCAGGGTCACCAGTTTTCTAGGAAATCATAATTAGCATGCCACCAACATATTACATATGTCAGAGTGAGAAATTCCATACAACATATTGGCATTTCAGTTTTCTGTGAGGTGCAAGAGGAATAAAGATAGGGTTGCTTTGATCTTGCTGCTGTTGAATTTCTACTGTCTGCCTTCATCAGCCTTTTTTCTCCAGAGGAACTAATGAAAAAGAACAGAAACCCTATCCTGGATTGTATATGATTCTCCATTTATTTCTGGAGTTTAGGGACAAGCCATGGGATGAAATTTCTGTCACATTCAAATACCAGGCTTTGAAGGGCTGTTTCAATTGAACAGAGTGTATTATGGTTTTGGTTTTTTTCCTAATTTGTTTTCTATGTGTATGTGTGTGTATGCCCTAATACATAAAATGAAAATATAGGAGTAGAACACAACATTCTAAGGGCTGATATTTATTCAATTTGTCATGTAATCTAAATATGTCATTTAACTGCCAAGGGAAAAAAAAAAAAAACCTAGATCTTACTAAAATCTGTGTTATTTTCCATGGCTGCTGGAGGCACGTGCAAGGTGTTGTCTCAGTGTGAGCACATGAGGCATTTCAGTCATTAAAAAACACACCATCAGCATGATTAAGTTGTTGCATTAGAAGCTTCAAAAGCCCTTCTGTTTCAAATTGTTAATAACATACTAGGGATTGGAAGCATTCTGAAAAGCAATTCACAGAAAGTCAAACAGCCTGGATAATGGTGAAGAGGAAGCTAACACATAAATAAATTACTTGGGCAGGCAAAAAACAAATTCACAGAGAGAGGTGGTAGCGTATTGTCAGAAGACAGCTCCAGGCAAAATAGGTGAAAATCACAAAGAAAAGACATGAAGCACAGAAAAGGAAACAAAATTGCAGAAGAGTAGGAAAAGCAAAGGCCTAATAGTTATTCTGACTAGGACAAGTTGACAGCATGCCAAAAGAATTAGGATCTAATCAATCTGTGGGGCTCAAGACTGTTTGGAAGAAGGAGAATCAAATAAATGGAATATTTGAAAAAAAGGCAAAGGAACAAACTGATTTTGAAGGGAATATTATGTTTCTGTCAAAAGTCTCTTGACAGAGAAAGGGTGAGACAGACAATTTCTATGGCTGGGTCATCATCGCCTCCTGATGCACAGGTAAGGTTACCATCATGTTTAAGACAACTTATTGAAGATAAAAACCAGTGTTTTTCCATCTGCAGCAAGCAGGCTAAATGATCCATGGATGCACAGGTAACTCAGCAGGAAAATGCAAGTGACTTTGTAAAATATGTGTCACCATTTTAAACGACAGGAAGTTGGAAAAGTGTATCAGCTCCATCGTACTGATAACTACAATGGAGTTTTGTTTCCCAATATATCTACATCGTTTTCCACTGTTTGGTTTTTTTTTTAATATTAAATTCTCCTAAAACCATCAAACAAAAAAAATTGCCCATAATTATGTTCATTAGTTGTTCTCATTTAACCCTGAATCCACTGCCTACTTCAAAATTACTTGATTTTTCTCTTTGGAAACGAGTCTCAATCCTTCAAAATAACCCAAGAGTAATTGCAAAAGCAATTACTTTGAGGCTTGCATAACCTCTGGACAGGAATGCTATCATTAATGGGCAAGTCAGGACCCACAACTGAGAACAGAGTTAATGGTCATGACACAAAATAAGCCCAGAGTCATCTAAGACACTGAGATAGGGTATCACAGAAATAGCCTGCATTCAGACTCTGAAGATCATGCTACTTTCATTAGGGTGTTTAACTGCAAATCCAAATTTACATGCCCAGATTCTTTGCTAAAATGTAAAACCACCTCCAGTCTAGAGGTTACTTTGATCATGTCTGTTTTGAAACGGAATGATCAAAACACTAAGACACATTAATTATTTCCTATAGTATATAAATTTTATAACATCTCAGATACTACGTGGTGGTAAAATTAATTTAAAAAATAACATTTTAAAAACCACAACAAAAGAACGTTAGCAGTAAATAAAGTACCTTACCTCACTGCTGTAACCACACAGCCGAGCAGCACATAATGTCTGTATCAAGAAATGGGCCATAAGGCAGGGTGGAGATGGAGCACAGGCTTAAGACACTTTCCACCCATAAACAACTTGTCCATGATTCCCTAAAGAAATTCAGCCAGCCCTGAGCTGGAAAAATCTGGTTTTAGGGGCAGCAAAGAGAATGAAGAACTAGTATCTAACAAAAGTACAAGGCAGCATGTGTAACAAATTCAAAAGTTACCTGGAGCTGCTGATCAATGAAGAAAGAAGAAGGTATAAAAGCACATTAAAAAACATTAAATTACCCTGAATGGATTCTGGAGGGAAGAAGAAGAAACTGATGACATAAACAAACCAGTATTCCTCCTTGTGAAGGACTCTATGTGCTGGCAACTCACCATGATACCCTCACGACAGCACCTGCAGGAATCCCCTGGCCTTGGGTCCCAGGGAGAGGAAGAAGAGGGATCACAACAGCAGCAGCAGGGTTAGAAACAAGAAAGATGCATCCAAATTCCTAACTGCATTATCATACTTTGTCTGGACTAAAAATGATCAAACTCTCATTATTTCAGCTGTGCTAACAAGAAATTCTCAGCCTTACCTACCACACACATTTTGAATACAACATTACATAGGTGACACAAAATTCATATTTAAAGTTGCTTTTCATGTAATTAAAAGTGATCAATTTCACTGCAGTCCCTCTAAAAACTTACATAAACTGCTAAACTCTCAAAGAACAGCCATGTGGATTTGTAGTGGTGTCATAAGTACTGGAAGGGAGCCTGTGGGCAGATTGTTCATCTTTCTGAGAAGGGTTATGTTCACCAGGTGTGTGATGGAGCTGCCTTGTCTAGGACGAGAAGGAACGACTTGTTAAGGTGAAAAACTTTCATCAATCTACCTATCCTTTTTGTTACCTACAGGGAAAGTATGTATTTCCATAAAATGACTCTTCTAATTGCTAGCAAATTGCTCTTACTTGACATTATAAGGAAGTGTAAGGAAATACTTATATTTTTAAAATGAAAACACCCACGCTTTTTATCCTAAATGTGTTGCTGAAGAGTTGTCTAAGCTGTAGATGTAGTTTATGGCTAAAAGTAGAGGATGGTTTGAATGGGAAGTGCTGGGGTGCCAACAGTAAGGAAAAAAAAAATTCCTCCTTTTTCTTAAAATGGGTTATGGGGGAGGGAGGGAGGAAGGAAATATTTTTGAGTTTTGGCCTGATTTTTGTTTATTTATTTGTGTTTGGTTTTGTTTTTTTCTCTAATGGTATTATTTGAAATCCTGAAAAATGTGTTATAAAATCTGGAGCATGTCACTTTGAAAATCACTGATATTTCAGATTATTAGTCAGAAGTGATTTAAAAAGTTGTTGTTGTTCTTCTTTCAACAATAACTTCTCAAAATGGGTTAGCCTGAAGCAGCCCACAATACCCACCACAGCAGAAGGTTGTGACCCTAATCCTACTTTCATTTCACTGACATTTTGCAATTTCGTATATCAGCAACAGAAATAAAAATTCAGATGCTTAAAACACTATAAAAGAAAAAAACCTTTCATTTAACCATTTAACTAGCATTGCTTTACCTGGGGCAAATAACTGGTGAGAATATGAGAATATACAGAATATTTTCATGTTAAAGTCAAAAGATCTGATTCAAACAAGTCTATATTATTTCTCATATTTGTTTTTTTCATTGACATCAGTAGAAACTGATATTCCAAAGCACAGATGCCTCTCAGCAGAAGCCTGTGAGAAGAGGTGGTTGAGGCAGGTTTGATTTGCTAGTGATGGCATTACCTTATATATCAAATAATCAAATATGGTGGCTGTGGACTGATGCTGAGTGGATCACCAGTTTGCCAGCCCATTTTAAGGCTGATCTTTGATCATTTGTGGATCTGTGGGGTTTTATGGGAATTTTCCATGGCTAGGTAGTCTGCCTGCATCTATGGATCAGTACAGATTCTGAAAAATATTAAAATTAAGCACTGGCTATGCAGTTTTTCCGCTTTTCCTTCGTATTTCCCTTTTTTCCCCCAAACATGGAAGTGCTTGGATTTTATCATTTCTTCATGCATATGTCATGCTGTGATCAAAAGCAATTTAATGTAGTGCTGCTGTTTATACAAAAGGACATTTAAGGCCACTTTGATATCCTACATAACATCTTCCTGCAATTCTTCTTCCCAGTTGTGCATTATTCAGACAGAGCTAACTGCAATTTAAATGAAAAAAAAAAAAAAAAAAAAGCTAAAACACACTTATACCGACACTGAGAGTAGGGTTTGCCCAACTGACTTTAGAGAACAATAGACAGGATGCCCACACCTTTGCTGAACTTAACACCCATGCAGTTAAAGCTGCAGTCCCTTAGAGGAGGTGTTTAATCTGGCCTGTTTCCTCAGCGTAAGGTAAATCACGTTATGGAGCTGCTTAGCTCTGCCTTTCTGCTCTAGGGGATCTCTGCAGACAGCTTAAAACCTGAGGACATGAATCCCTACCTCAGATATTTCAAATTGAAATAATAACATTGTTTGTATATTTTATTAAATAATAGGAGAAACAAGTATACAAATTTGTTGCTACTGGAGTACAACCAAAACATTGTATTTGCTTTCTACTATAAATTATTGGAAAGCAACATTTTTTGAAAAAAACATCCTATGATTATTTTTTAAAATACTGAGTTTCAATTTTGAAAATTGATTGAATTTTCAATTCAACAATTTCAAGCAAAATTTTTGAAAAAATATCCTATGATTATTTTTTAAAATACTAAGTTTCAATTTCGAAAACTGATTGAATTTTCAATTTTGAAAATTGATGCAATTTCCAGTAAAATTTATTTCCTTTATAATATACATTTCCAAACACATTTTTTCATTAAGCTTGGCCTATATGTAACCATGTAGCTATTCTTTTCAGTTGTTTTAAAAACAAAACCACGTGAAACATATATTTAAAGATAAAGTGCTAATGCATTCCTGTTTCATACTCCAATGGAAATCACAGATGAACATTTTCCTGCCCTGAACATCAGTTCTGCCCAACAAAAAGCAGAGCCAGTTCAAGACAGTGTTATAACACTTTAGCTGCTACCTGAGGGTTACTGTAATGCATTGTGCTGTGAATCTCACCTGACAAACAATGAGGAAAGATTGACTAAAACCAGAGTGTATCGCTACATTCAGAGTGTGGAATCACAGAACCATTGCAGCTGGAAAAGACATCCACATTCATCAAGTCCAACCATTAGCATAACATTTCTACTAAACTGTGTCCCTAAGCGCCACATTTACATGTTTTCTTAACACTTCCAGGGATGGTGACTCTACCACTTCCCTGGACAGCTTGTTCCAATGTCTGACCACCCTTTAAGTGAAAAATTTTTTCACATATTCAGCCCTCCTGTTGCTACAACCTTTTTCAAGTGGTTGTAGGGGGAGACAAGGTCTCCCTTCAGCCTGCTTTTGTTTTGGCTAAACAACCCCAACACCTTCAGCTGCTTTCATAAGGACTTGTACTCCAGATTTTCATCAGCTCCATTGCCCTTCTCTGGACACCCTCCAAGTTGGTCCTCATACCTGGAGAAGGTTTTTAGGCAGTGAGAGGTTCAGGCATTATTTCCCTCCACTTTTTGGTTGGCCAGGAGATAAAGCCAAGGTTAACTCTGTGTCTGAAGTGCAGCGCTCATAGCAATGCATGTGTACCCCAATGTGTTTAACAATAAAGTGCATTTCAAGAAGGGAGGTGGTGGTTTGTAGGTTACACATCTCTACATTTTTCCATGAATTCTCAGTTTATTCAGTAATATTTTCATAATGATCACAAACAGGGTATTTATTTGATCCTGGATGCTCACCAGGAGGTATGAATAGCAACTTCATGTATTCTAAAATCTAAATACAGCAACAAAATACTAGAAGATGGGTTTTCAGCTTGCAATGCTAAAATAAGTTGGTTTGCCATAAAGTTGCTAGCCTTATTTGCTCACCCACAAAATGCTGAGACCCTTCAATACAGGAGAACTATGACAAGGCAAATGAGTGATGTCTTTGGACCATTCTGACCCAAACCGTGATAGAAGGGTCAAAAGGGAAAGTAACAGCCATGATGGTTTTGGGAAAGCACATGGAAGTCCTCCTAAGTCATGACCAAAACACACTGCCAGTGCTCCAGGGGAAAAAAGGGAAATAGAAAGCTGAAATAAACGTGTCCTGAGTCTTAGTTAACAGTGCCCCACCAGGGCAAGTCAGAGGTTTGCACATGCAGAAGAGCAGGGTTGGGATAAATCATAAGGTTACACAGTGGACTAGTGGACACCTGCTGTATACACTGCTATATGCTTTATAAATACTTTATTCAGTTTTCTATACTTCACTCAGCATTCTGAGTGAATCAAGCATCAAGAGGAAAAACTATGTTGCATTCAAACCCCCACAAGTAAGATGGGTCTTAGGTATACTTTGAATAGTAGATTTTAGTTCTGATATTTTCTAGCATCTCAGTGTTTGACTTTGTGCTGCAGTGCTTTTTTACCCATATTTCTATAGGTAAAATCTATCTACCTAGCTACACCTCAAAAATCTTTTTTAAAACAAACCCAAAAATATAAATGTGTGCACTCTTCTCTGTGGAAGAATGACACATTCGTGGAACTCAGTGAAGGTGTTTTCATGTCTAATATTGTAAAATAGTCAAAAATGCTCTAAAATACTGCAGTACAATTCCACATTTTTTTAAGAATAGATTATGAAGGCAATATAAAAACTGTTTTCTATAGCTGAAATTCTCTCTATTTACCTGTTAATTAGGGATGAGTCTTTGATTTGTTTAAGTCATCCACAAAGAACCTACTGTCACATACCTGCCATCCATCGAGGGAAATGCTACATGCATCTTTGGGTTGGGGAAAAGCCCAAATTCCTCAAGGTCCAGCACCAACAGAAGAGAGTCTAAAAGAGAATTTGAGAGCTGCTGTTTTAACACAGCTACTTGCAGAGCTGCCAGGCTGTGTAAGTGGATTCAGGAAGATGTTACACTTGGCTTACTGTGACAGAGCACTGATATTTTCACTCTGGTGGATCATCCTGGGATCACACTCCTGAGGATGTGCTGGGCTAGGATGCACCATGCAGACCTGTTGCAGGAAAGAATCTGCTTTAACTAATGAGGAGAATAGCAAGAAGAAAACAAGATCTGACAGTTCCTTGAAACTAAATGGTGTGACCTAGGCCCATAGCTGTCAAGGTTTTTGCACTGCCAGAAGGCAGATTTTGGGGGTTTTCAGCAAGAGAAACAACCATGATGATTTAGGTTTAACCTCAGCAGTGCCCTGAACCATTATTTAATGATGACTCACCTTGGAGTATGCTAGTTAAATGTTTTGATAAATGGAAGAAATAAAAGTTACTGGTCCCCACAGTTCCATTGTACATAAATAAATGAAATAGTTTATAAAACAGTATGAAAAGGCGGCTAGGTAGCATATAATTATTCCCCAGGTGACATGAAGTAAAATGGGCAACGTAAATCTACTGAAGAGTATAATTATCTCCAGGTACCAGGTCCACATGAGACATTATCTAACACCTGCAAAAGCCAGCAGATTGTTAATTTTCACCTGTTGCATCCATAGGAAATACTGCAGCGAGCAGCTAAAAGCAACAGGCAGCTACTTCACACAAATGAAATGTTAAGGACAAAACAGAACTAATGTCTGAGATTTGTGTTAAGGGCACTGAATAAGAGCCAATATGACATAGTGGACTCACTGGGTGAGGAGGTCAACTAAATAAGCATGGTATTCTTCAGTAGGTGTGAGTGAAAATATTCTGCTGTGCTTCTGACAGCCAGCAAAGTTACCCAGGGCCTTTACACAGCTGCCTAGCTGTCCTCTGGAGCTCTGCAGGGCTGATAATCATGGCACAAAGCCAGTCATGCCCATCGGGCCTGGCCCTTCTCCCATCCCCTACAGACAGGCACCACGCATGTTTCATCAGACATGCTCCCTGATTGTTAATTATCTATTTATATGTTGAGGTGTGGAGCTGCAAGGGAAATGCCTGTCAAGAAAGCCATAAAGTAAATGAAGTTCTGTCCTGTTTTTGTGTAAATGTGAAAACGGAGATGTGATATTAAGTGACATCTATCAAAGTCTGCAGATGACACGGGGCGTGTATCTCCTATCAGAGAATAGGATTCTGCTGCTTGATCCTATACAATCAAAAGCATTTGCATAATCTGTAGAAAGAGGAGCTTTCAGAAACAAATGCTGGTAAATAGCCTAAAGAGTGCTTCAAATGCAGAAAAAATAAAGTTGATGATTTAAAAAAAAAAATTGTCTTCTGTCTTCCATTAAAATAAAAAAAAAGTCTACTGAATCAAGAATCTTATTGCACGATATAAAATGTCAAAATTGACATCTGCCTTTAAATTTTACACTCCTCCAGTGGATGTAAACTGAAGTATCCTAAAGCAAGATACTTCCAGTGTTCCTAAACACACAGTCACCTTTTCTTACTACTCTGACATGATTTGGAATGAAGTCTTGCAAATGAAGTTTCCAAAGCATTTGATATTGCAAGGACCTCTTGCTTGGCTCAATATTCAGAGGGATTTTGATTTACTGTTACTGTACAATGTATTTTATAAACAGAAGCATGCATGTGTTTAGGACTCTTCAAATAATAATCCTGTACACTTTGGTCTTAGTCAAAAGATGGATATTATTCTATAAAAGAAGTAGTACTTTCAGGAGTTCAAAATTTAACACTTAACTATTACAATCTTTTAAATATGAGGGCTCCAAAGCATTCGTTACTGCTCAGAACCTTGACTGCATTTAAGATCATCACATTACAAATCTAGAATATGCATGTTAATGCCATTAATGGAGAAGTGGGTAAGTAACCAGCCCGCTAATGATACTGCAGAAAACAGAGATACCATGTTCATGTGACTCCAATTAACGACATGGTTTTTGAAGAATGCCAACTTGACAAGCCATTGACAAGTACTGGAAACTTAAGTCTCGAGAGTATATGAGACATGACAGAGGCAGCATGAGTTCTCCCACCCTTCCTTCCCAATACTCTTCAGGCCTGACTTCCCATATTCTGTGGAAAGAATTAATTTGTGATGCCTGCTCCACAGTTTTTATCTGTGAGTGACCACCAGCAGGCCTGTTGGCTAGTGCCAATTTTGACAGTGGATTATGTCGTGAAATGACATTTGGGTTTTGTCCCTGCTCAATAGCAAACAGTGGTAAGGAAGTAGGCCACAAGACAACTTCCTAAGATAGGAAGGTGGCAGAGTTTTATGTGCAAACAACTTTATCTGTCCTTTTCTTTTAGGTTATGTTTGGTTACCAGAGGGGGAATAAGGGGGAGAAAAAAGTTTACCTGGCTGAAAGGAAAGAGCTTATGTACAGAGCAGAAAAATATTTGATTGCCTGAAAGTAGAAGTGCCTATTAGAAAGAAAATAAACATTGCCTGAGAGAGGAGCTTACCCACTTACTTCAAAAAGCCTGACTGCTTCCAAAAAAAGAATTCACCTGCTAGGATTGAGCTCACTGGCTTTTCTGCCATGTGCTGGAAAGCAAAACGCTGAAGCAAGGTCTATACTCATTACTTCTGCTGCTATAACACAGTCAAAACAAGGCCATCAATTAATTTCTGCACAATAGCTTCTTTAGTTTTCAAATCTACTGTGCTTTGCTCACTGCTTTCAAAGCAATCTTGGAAAGTAAGGGTGCTATGAAAAGTGCTAATCTTTTCATCTTTTTTGTATGGGTTTAAGAAGGGAACAGAGTCTAGAAGTTATTCATCACTTACAAGGCATAACATGAAATTTTCTTGTGCTTTTGAAGTGATTCCCCTGCATATAATTGACTAAACTGATTAAAGCAACTGTTGAGTTGAAAGTCTTCCAACCAAGGTCTGAAAAATGCCTTCCTGTGAAATGTTTAATATTTCTTTTTGTATGATCTCCTTATTAGGCTGTTCAACTTTGTATCCTGGGAAAATTATGACTTTTTCAGGAAATTGGATTCTATCTCCTCACTCTTTCTGTAGCTGACACCATTTGCTTGGGGTTTTGTTTTTAAGAACTGACCATTTTATTTCAGACATTTTATTTTTTAGAAAACATATTTATTCTGCAGCATACCACATTATTTAATTATTGCATGCCTTGATTTTCAGGGCCCACCCTTACTAAGTTTTATGTAAAATAAAGATTTTATGTTTAGAACCAAATCATTATCAATAAGCCATATCTAAAACTAAGTTTTTGGCATAATGAAATCATACAAGATGGTTTTTAATAGTTCTCCAACAAAAGCATTTATTTTTATCATATATGAGAGTTTTGCAGCATCACAGAATGGTTGAGGCTGGAAGAGACACCTGGAGGGCATTGTGTTCAAGCAGGGTAGCCCAGAACAGAACCATCTCCAGATGAATTTTAAACATCACCAGTCATGGAGATTTCAAAACTTCTCCAGGCGGTCACTCTGTCAGTGTCCACTCACCTCCCTGTACTCAGTGCACATATGTACACTTCTGTTTTATAGATATTTTATAGCTAGAGGTATCTATTTAACATATGCATTTATGATAAAAAACATGTTTTATCTGTGTGCTTGCAACACACCCTATGTGTTTTTTTCATGCCCTCTCATTAAAAACAAATAACCACAAGCCACCTTACACTGAACCCTGAACCTTTTCACAGCATAGCTTCTGTCCTTATTAATCTTTAACAAATCCTTTTTGGGAAAAGAAAAAGCAAATACAAATTCATGCCCGTTTTGTGTTCACATATTAAGATCCCAGTGTAGCTGATTTTCCTTCCCATTTAATACCTGGTAAGGTGGGTGCATTTCTGGATCCTTGTGTGCATCCTTACCATCCACAAATCTGTGCTGCTAAAGGCATATCTGGAAACCAGATTGTGCAAGATGCAGCAGTGTAAGCTTTAAAATAATTCTTAAAGCCTTCAAATAAAATAAAATTTTAAAAAGGCATCTGGAAGACTTTGTACTTCATTATATTTGTCTATATATTTTTAGACACTACATTATCTATTCATAGTTCAGCAGGTATGCCAGGCTCATCAGTTTCCAAATTATTTGCTGGCTTCCTGGCACACCTCTTAGTTATTTTTATCTGATATTTCAAATAAATTACAAAATGCCTTGAATTGCATGATTAGTCCATTATGTATTCTGTTTATTACAATTATATGAACTTTTGATTAACCTCCATAAGTTTCATGAATAAATTACCTGGATCGAGGAAACTGCCAGTTAATGTTACAATGTTCCAGTGAGGAGTTTCCAAGAGATTAGTCCGCCTTTTTTTAGAGTCAACTTTTTTCCTCCCTGCTTCTTTTAAAAGGATTACATGCTGCTGTTGCTCAGGTTTTATGAAGAACACGCGAATCTATTTGCAGCCCCCTCAAAATGAGTGGGTGCAAAATTTACTCACAGAATCACATCTTTGGAAGATGATTTGTGCCCTTTTAGATATTGATGGCACAGACATTTTAACATGATGAGGATAAATTGTGCTAATCATCATGAGGCTTCTAAGATGTACTAAATTACAGCCCAGAGATTTCTTCCCTGTGTCTTCTGTGAGTGGTATTGAACAATTTCTTGTTGAGAAATAGAAAAACTTCTCTACATTCCACAATGCATTTATCATGAGGAAGAATCATAAGTCTAGATGGTTGCCAAAGATTGGCTCTGCTTTTTCCCAAAGATCCTCCCGTATCCATTTCAGAGAGGTCTATTTTTTGGATGGAAAATTCCATTCAGGCAGATCGACCGGCACCACCACTTTATAAAAGTGATCAAGGAAACAGAATTTAAAATTATGGGAGGTGTGGCCTTTGGGCACAGGCTGAAGTCAGGAGGGAATGCAATGACCAAGACAACATCTTGCCTCAAGGCAGCAACCAGATTGACTACACTCAAAACCTGCTGTGTGCTGTAGGATTAGGACAAGATAAGAAACGGGAGAGCTTTCAGCTGGTCTGTCAAGAACAGGTAATAAACCTCCAGAGAGAATCTGTTGGTGAAAGAAAGCCTGATGCCATAGGAATTGATTAGGCAGAGAGAGGCATGGCACTGCAGTGTGTACTGTACAAAAGATCTTTTAATACAGAATAAAAGTATCAGCTTGAAGTATTAATCACAAAGACATAGGGTCTGCCTGCAAGAGTTGTGTAGCACAGAGATGTCCACAGGAGCATCTCAATGTTGGTCCTCAACACCATCACAGCAATCCAACAGCTCAAAAAAAGAGTTTGTGCAGTAGACCCTCAAGAGGTGCCCAGGAAATCAGAAGGAGGTTTGGGAGACCCTGAAAGAGCAATGGTGAGACTGAAAGGGTGCTGGACAAGCCATCAGAACCCACTGAGTGTGGTCTGCTGGCCTGGCTCAGCAGTGTGCAGCTGTTCCAAATAGATGCTGATATAGAAAATGGATATTTCACCCCTGCCTTAGTGAATCTTTAGACTGAGCCTAGAAGATAAAATTTCTTAAGTATTTCTTAAATAAATACACGAGGTCCTGTAAGGTCAGAATAATCTGGGGGTTGAGTTCAGATGTGATGGAAAACTACAGGGAATGATCATCTACTGAGCCTTAGCTTTATTATTATTGATATACTGGTTATATCTTTTTCTATGCTGCTTTTTCATAGGAGATAGACAGAGATGGTGCCAACTGCTCTCAGCAACTGGCAGAAACAGAGCTGGCTGAAAACCAGCTTGTTGCAGCTCAGATTGGTTAGATAGATGGCATTCAGGAGAAGTATTTCAGACTCAGAATACTGCAACAAACTATTCCTGAAATCTTTTTATATCAGACTTAAATTTCCGTGGGATTCACAGATCTGTTTGGGGTCAGCTTTCCAGGGAAAAAAATGTAACACTGCTGATCATACATGTTTTCTCTGGTGGAAGACTATACTCAGAGTAAATGTACTCCCTTTTCTGTGATCTGTAATCACAAAAGTCCCAAGATGCTCACAGGAGAGGAAAAAGTGCTAAGGCCAAGCACCCCACTGACATTACTCTTCTCAATGAGTACCAGGGTGCCAGCTGAGTGAAGGCAAGTGAGAGCCAGGAGACTCAAATGATAATAAAAGAGTGGAGACTAAAATGAAAAGCGTTCTTCTATTGATCAACATGCCAGTACAGATGCTGGAAAGCAAACAAAAGAGATAAGGAAGCGAACATTTTCAGGTGTTAAAAGAATAAATTTTTTTTAAAGTAAATGTGAGAGGACAGGTAAGGTTGTAAAATATGTTCTTTCTACAGGATAAAGTAAGGAGCATTAGAAGTGTAAAGAGGCATGAATTTAAGTAAGAGAGCTATTTATTATAAAAACTAACAACGCATGCAGTTGAAGTTCAATGATATTTCTTTACAGCAACCCCTCCAAATAGTGTTAGAATTACATAGGATTCCATGAACTTTTTGATGTAATTTCCTTCTGTTTCCCAGAAACAATAAAATAATATACAGGAGTCCTTTTGCTTTCCTCAGCGCAGTGACATTTTACAAAAGGTAAAGTAATGCTGCACCTACTGACTTCCCTTGTCTATTTACAAGAGGAAATGTCATCAAGCATTCAAAATGTCACTCCCTACTGGGGTGACGTCATGGAAATATCCCTTCCCCTTCAGATGCTGGTGTTTGGAGCAATAAACCATAATCTGCTTAAGGAGATGATGGTTTGGTAGGCAAATGGGACCCAGCTTAATACCTACAAAATGAATTGTGGAGCAAATACATTTGCCAAGGCTGAAGACATTTTCCAAGGAGCTCAGACAAATGTTCAGTTCTGTTGTCTGCCTCTTAAGCCAATTACTGCTGCAATGCAGACAAAGAGGTGCTGTGTCTGCTACTTAGCCATCTTGTTACAGTCCTTTAAAAGTGTCATGTACACAGAGAGGCATATTTGTAATCTTTGTACTAAGTACACTTCACCTTAATTGCATCACCTCATGAAATTATATAAACAAGAGTTTTATATTTGTGCTAGAGATTTTCTTAAGCTGTAGAAATAAGAGTTGCTTATAAATTTCACAGGATACAGTTAGTGGGTTTAGGACACACACTTTTGGTGAATTTATTATTTGTGGAAAAATAGACATAATTCTGAAATTTCTTTCTGTCATTAAATGTCTACCAGATTCATATCCTGCTGTTTATTTCTTGCTTGTACTCAGACTTTTTTCTGATTCCAAATAAAACATAAGCCATAAAACTAAATAGTTTTCAGAAAAAAAATTATTTGATGTGCATTACTTACTTAATTTCTCCATTATCAAATATGGAAATAAATATTTATGACAACAAAAACGTCTTTAAACAAAGGCTAACATTATGTCCCTTTTCCATTTTAACCTGTTTTATCCAAGAGAGACATACGCGGGTTCCTGTAGCCTGAGGACTTGCAGGCATAGGCATAAATCTCAAAGTGATTCCTAAATTAAATCTACATTATGATGTTAAAAAATCCACTTCTGGGGTAGGTTTTGTTTTGTTTCTTTTGTTTTGTGGTCTGTTTGTTAGTTTTTTGTTTTTGTTCTTTTTTTAACAATTTTTCAATTCTTGATTAAATTGCAGCTAAAACTTAAATAGATGTATCACAGTGGTGGCTCTCCTAATCACTCATAACTTGCTACTGCTGATCTCAGCACCATTATTATGGCACTCAGCCCCAGAGGCCTTGTGAGTACTGAGGAGCAGCTGTGTAAAGCCTTATGATAGACACCAGCTTGAGATTTCTAGCCCCTAAAATTAAGTATGCACTGAGTTTCTCAGTCCTACCACCAAGCTAGAAACTTGGGCTATATTTATGAAAATTCTCAGGTGAAAACACCTGAGAAGTTTTCCATTAGCTTGCAAGAGAAAAAAGGTGACCGTGAAGGATAAATGATTTTCACTCACATTTAACCTGAGCATCTGAGCACTTACCCAAGGTCATTCAGTGAGTCAGTGGCAGGGCTGACTGCAAGCTTTCCTCCATCTTCTATGCTCTCACTATCAGACACACTTTTTAGTTTTCTCACATTTTTAAAGATCTTTCCAGCCTGGCAAAATTCACTGGGGCACTGATGAGTTGAGAGCCAGTGCACAGCTTATCTGAATCTCCTAAATTTCTGAAGATTTCCTATTACAAGATTACACATTTATTTTTAGTAGCTGTAAAACTTCTTATGGGAGCACAAACCCCAAGACAAACTAAGTTTATAAAACTATCAGAAAAACCTAAGATTCTCAGACTTCCAAATGATTCCATTAGCGTCAATGAGTAGGATGCATTCTGTGGAGATAAAGTTACACACAATTCAAAATTCATCTGAATATTCCAAAATTAAATGAAAGAGCTGTTCTCTGGAGATAAACTGAGAAACCATATTCTTCTTACTTGGTTCAGCTAAATCTTTACCAATTTTTTTTTTACATTTCTGCCTCTCATGTTATTTATAGGGATCCCTTATTAATAGCTCAGTTCAAATTAATGTGAGGATGCAAGTGCCCTCATCCCAAAAGTTCTCTCAATTACATCAGCTGAAATAGAATTTTATATGTGATATTAAAATAGTAAGGTTGCATCTGCATAGTGCAGACATCAGAGGTTCACTCACAGACACTGGAAAAGGAAAAAAAAAACCCAAGATACCAAAATAAAGACAAACCCCAATACTCTCCAAATGTTGTTATAACAGGATTTAAGATTCATTAGACGATTAAAATACTCTTTTCAATTACTTCAATGCAACTGAAATACTTTTTATTACAGCAAATGAAATCTGTATGTCTTATCTTCTTGAAAAAATGGATGAAAAAAATACTAAAAATATTTACATTAAAGTCAACTTCTGGACTACAAATAAATAGCCTGGATATGTTGTACAGGTGAAACACTGTTGTACTAGCTTACAGGCTAGCTTCAAAATCAAAATAATTTTGATATTAAAGCTAACCAGCTAATCTCCATTAACGAAGAATTTAAGGAACTGATATTCATTTAAAAAAAAATCTAGTTTTCAAATACTTATTTCTTAATTTAGAAAATCTATTTTTGTTACTCTTGAACTAAACTGATTAGGAAAGAAGTGAACTATTACCTCTCACAAACTTCTAGCTACAAACATTCAAATCCAAAACAAATACACGTTCTCTGGAAGTTTCCAAATCATTCAACACAAAACAAACTCCTGCTGGCATTAGTAACTGAGGAAATCATTACAGATATATCTGCATTATGGCTCCCAGGAAAAAATTGCTCTGTCACAATTTGGGTGAACCTCAGTTTCTCTCACAAAAGATCCAAGCACACATCCCTCTGTCACACCATTTCCATACAGAGAGATGCTAAAAAACTTCCCACCTCCTCCAGTGTCACCATGATATTTTCTGAAAAATCTTCTTTGCTCAGACTTTTTTCTCCTGAGAAGCTGAGAATCCTCAAAAAACAAATGAAAACATTAAAATTATCTGATTGCTTTGGAGTGTGGTTTGGATGTTGCTTACCAACCCGATTGCATCTTGGATTGGTTCCATGTGAATTGTGTTGACTTCATGACCAATCCCAGTCCAGCTGTGTCAGGACTCTGGTCAATCACAGGTTTTTATTATTCATTCCTTTCTAGCATTCTGATACATCCTTTCTCTTTCTTTAGTATAGTTTTAGTATAGCATTTCTTTTAATATAATATAATAGCATAAAATAATAAATCAGCCTTCTGAGAACATGAAGTCAGATTCTCATCTCTCACCTCGTCCTGGGGACCCTCACAACACCATACTCCAGCATAAGCAGATAGCAGGCCAGCTAGATAGGGTGTAGCAGCAGGCCTGCAGATCTGTCCAGAAATACAGCCCTAATCCAAAAGAATTGAGGATAGATAATTAAAAATTCATGATATTAAACAAATATTTGTTTCAGCTACCTTATTTTCTCCTGGATAATTGCTTTTACCTTTGCTTGTAATTTGTCATTATTGAATGAACATGTGACAAAGGAAATATTTAGCTTTCCATTGCAACTGTTGAAAGAAATGGGCCCAGTAGAAGCAACTGAGACATCACTGATCCTCAGTCACTTGCTGCTAGGACGCAGCAGCCCATGGGCTGAGAGAAGAATGATATTCTGGAAGTCCTGACTCATGAATTGTACTTGTTTAGAATACACAGCTGGGCACAGAGATGGTTTAAATCCCCGGCACTGACACTTTTTTTCGGGTGGACAGGTCTCCCTTTATCGCCGGCTGGGTGTTATTTACAGACCACAAACAGGACGGGGCTGCTGTGGAACGTGCCTTGAGCTGTTTCATTTTCCAGCATCAGTCTCATTACGTGGTTATGACAATGGGAAGATGCCACCAGCTCACATCCCTGGCAGCAGACCAAGAACTTAATGTTACAGCTTACTTTATAAGTTTTTTGACCAATCACACAAAGCAAAAGCACATTGACTGTAGTTCTATCCAACCACTATAAGCACATGTGCCTTTGGTTAAACAATGCTTGCTTATTTCAGATACAATACCTGCTTGTAAGCCTTAAAACACAACACACAGAGCTCCATTATTAAGCTTCAAACTTCCTAATTTCTTGCTAGATAAACTTTTCTGTAGCTTAGAGAGTTATTCTAGACAAGCATTAATACACAGACCATTGTTCTATTTGTCCTTGCTTTTCTACAGTTTAAATAATTTTTCTGCTGACCAATCTCATGGCTGCTGCTTAGCTCTGCTCACAGTTCTGCTGTCTCTGGGGCCTGCCTTTTGCAGCTTTCCCAAAACCCTCTGATTTCGTGGATTCCCGCAGCTAGGGCTGGCCAGGCAGGCAAGGCTCACTGCAGGCTGTGCTGAGATGGCAGTGGCCACGGTGGCCCACTCTCATGTGCTCTGCCAGGATGGCCCTGGTGGTGGCTGCTCGCCACCCCTGGACATAAACCAGTCCTGCATTGTTTTGTTTTCTTTCTTAAATGTGTCATCACAGAGGCGTTACCAACCTCTGTAACTGGGCCAGCAGCAAGTCCATCTTCAGAGCCATCAGAGATTGGCTCTATCTGACATGGTGGAAGCTTCTAGCAGCTTCTCACAGAAACTATTTCTGTGCTACCCCCCTGCTTCTCACAGAAACTACTTCTGTGGTACCCAAAAAACCAGGCTGTGCCAAATCAACAAAAAAACATGCTGGGCCAAACCAGGAGATTAATTTTTAATTTGTACTGCAGCTCTGGAAAAAGCATGTTAAAAATAATTGTAATGAAATCTCTTTATAGTGCTGGTGATTTGCCTGATGGGCCCGAGTTTCATGTTATATTTGCTCTATAATTTAAAATGTTTCTAGATTTCAATTCTCTTAATGCTGTTGTTATGATCCTTCTTGGACTTTTTATTGTCAAATTCTGTGAAGACCTGTTGTCCCTTGCTCCTCTCATAAGGCTTTTGGTCTTTCCTGTATCTTCAGACATCTTTCCTCTCTCTCTCTACCTTTCTTCAGCGCCCTGTCTCATTTCCTTGGATCTGTGGCATATGGGAATAGCTACTTGCTTGCCCTCATGCTGTTGCCTAATATCAAAAGACAAAACTCTTGCAGCAGTATTAAAATAGTAAGATAAAAATCAAGACTTTTTTAGAAGCTTCCTGGTACCCCATGTTGGTTATGGGCACACCTGGCTTTGGGTTTCTACAGTTTTATAACTTTAACAAATTAGCGTATCTAACAAATATTGTCCAATTAGAGAATAATTGTCCAATAATTGTCCAATAATTGTTATGTAATTTTCCCCCATGTTCTGCCTCATTGGAGTTGGCCCCAGGGCTTCTTTGCCCCATTTCTTGTTTTGTCTTCCTAGATTATGGTTGCAAAACAAAATGTCCTTGTTCGAGGTTTTTTCTTGGAAAAAAAGACAAAACAGTATTTCAGGATTGTGTTAGAAGGTTATCAGACTGTTCTAAAAGAAAAGGGGAGAAGGGCAGGAAAAGTACTAGAAGCTACAACCATGTATTAATACTCTACAAAGTTACCAATTATGAAAAATGTTTAGAAACCAAAAGTCTTTAGGCAGCAAGGGAAGAAGCAATGGCTTGGTTTTTCCAGGTGATACCCAGTGAAAAGCAGCCTCTCCTCAGCTCTGTCTTTGAGGCAGCACAACAAAAAGTGGTCCTTGGTTACTGTGTGCAGTCAAGTGCTCTGGGCTGTACACCTGGTGTAGGTACAGTCTTTGATGTTGACATCAACATTGCTCTTGAGTTCCGATTTAATTTTAATGTTTTCCTAGGATTTTTTATTTCACTTCAAGCAGCTTGAGAAACTGAATCCTTTTGCAAAACTTTGAAGTTATTCTGGACTGATTGCCTTCTACTAAAACTTTATGGTCTTCTCTAAAAATCAGTCTTTGTGGAAGGAGCTCACGGGTGGTCTGTGAGTCAGAAAGACTTAGTTGAAGAAGAGAAGCTGATAAGAGCTGTCTTTGCCCCTGAAAGGAGTTCTATCAAGCCCATTAGCATGGAAATGGAGGAGAAGAACAGATAAACAAGGGGCCTGTAATTAGATTTTGGCAGAAAACAGTTGTGGAGACCACCTTGCTCCAATGAACATTATGTTGACTTGTTGTGGCCAATGAACAGACATAAACTTTGTGAGAAGGTATAAAAAGACAGCATGCTGCTAAAATAAAGGACAGAGAAGCCTTCTCAAATGCGTGGTCTTTTTCTGTTTGTTACAAGCATCTCAACAATTACAAGTCCTCTTCTTAAGAAAATAACTTTTTTTAAATGGATACAAAGAACTACTGAAAACCGAGGTCTCCATCCATCTGGAAGAAAATGCGGATGTTTTGAAATAGTTCCTGTGCTTAGGCTGAGGCTTAACAGCACTACATTTAGAGGCTGTGGCAGAAATGATGTTGATTTGTTATAGAAACCAGGCTCAATCCCTGCATCATCCCCTGCCCTGCTTTGTGAAACAGAGGCATGTGGAAGTGATGGCAGTCACTGCTACCAGAGTAGCTGCAGACACTGATATACATTTAATATGCTGCCCAGATGGTCCCTGTGGGATACCTACGGCTTTGGTTTTTGCCTTAACTTTGTCCAGTTCTGTTGCAAGATTGAATTCTCCCTGTTAACTCTGAGCAGAGAAGGAATTTATATTTACAATTTCATTTAGGAACACAACCTTCAAGAAGAGAGCTGAATTAGCGAAAAAAAAAACCAAAACATTTTATAGGTATTCTTTGACTATTGACTTGGATTATTCTAGTGCAATACCAGCTTCCAACCTTACAAAAGGTCAAAGCTATTATAGATTGATCCCTTTTATCTCCTACTGAGAAAAATGGGAAGACTTCAATGACTTCACAGGGAGCTTAGCTGGCATAGCAATGCCTTCCTGAGAAGTACTATGTGGCCTAGTTGAAATCCACCAATTATACTGTTATTTTGCTGCAAGGTATGGGTAAGGTCACAGTTATACAAGTTCTCTATTTAAGTGCATGTTCCTACCATTCAGATTGTGCCAAGTTAGCAGTGGTTCAACAAAATCTAAAGTATATAACAGCAATGGCAATCGTTTTATAGTGTGGTAATTTATATTCTGTATGGTAATCATTATATATTTTATATTCATCAAATAAGAGGGTTTTTTTTTAAATTTAACTTCTTATTCCATAGCAGTAGTGGTTGGCATTAGACTTTGATCTTGGTCCCACAAGTGTGTAAGCATGTAAGTAAAGTAAGTGATTTTAAGCATTTCTTGAAAAGAGTTGAAATACAGGCTCTGGGAGAGTCACTCTTACAAACATGCTCACGTCCTAACTTCTCCATTATTCTCCAAGCATCCTCAAGTGATGATCACTTATAAATGTTCTACTCTGGTTTTCTGTTCCAAACTAGTGTTTTTCTTGATTCAAGGACCATGGGAAATTTGTCATTCCAACATCTTTTTTCTTAAGACCGTGTGAGATATCTTTGATTTACTCCTTGCTGAGGGCATCCCTGCCTGGCAATAAATAAATATATCTCTGGTTTAATGCTATTTCTCCCCTTGGGTGTCTTTCAAATGCTTTTAACTACAAGGGATTTTGCTGAAGTAATCCATCAATGCTAGTAAGACCTCATTCAAGTCGTGGAGGCCAGTGTATAGTAATATGACTGGCTCCCAAGGATGTTAAAGAACATTTACCATGCATAAAGCCAAGCCTATTTCTCATAGGGATGTTCATCTAGGTTTGACAATTTTAATTCAGAAAGCCACATAGAATTAGGAAATGTATCCCTGATTTTTCCTAACAGTTGGCAAACAGTTTGAATGGGGATAAAAGCATGGAGAGAATAAAAATGGAAGAAAATACGAAACAAAGAAACAAAACCTCACAACAACAAAAAACCCACCCAACTTCACCATAACCCTCCCCACCAAAAAAAAAAAAAAAAGAAACAAAACCCTTTTTCAATATTTTCTGCAAAATAGTAATTTTCTGCAAAATTATGAATGCAACTACGAAATTAGAAGTTTTTCCTTTCCCTTTAACTGATGTGAAGACAGAAGGAAAAGCAAAGCAGGCAGGAAAATTCAGTTTTCTCCATCGACCAGTACTCTTTCTTATTTTTCAGGTTTTGAATCAAACAGTAAACTTTTAGAATCAGACAATGAGTTACTATATATTTTAAATAGTAATAAAAAAATCTGATACTGAAGTGTTAATGTGGAAATAGTTAATAGCTTTCTGGATAGTTCTGAAGGGATTAATTATTGTACCCCTGGAGCCAGGCTATAAAACAGCTAAAGTGGAAATCAGAAAATGATAAATAGTATTTTGCATGTTCACCCTGTTTTATTAATAGCATATGTTTTTTTTACCTCATTTTATTCCTATACTATGTGGCCATTGTACCCTGGATATTTATGTGCAGCTTGATGTATATTACCATTATTATTATTATAAAAGAACACTTTTCAGTTATTTTGTAGCAAAACCAAGACTGAACACCTGAATAAACTGACAGCTCTTCCAAGGAAATAAAATATTTCATTATAAGTGACTTGTAGGTATACAAATACTTACTGCTCATAGCTATTGCTTCTGGAGAGGCTTAGGTGCATTCCCATTACATCCTAAAACTTAGTGCCAGGCTGGAGCTAACGCCAAGGCCGTTGATATATTAAAATTCTTTACTGCAGCTGTGCTTTAGCTGTATGCTTTCTGTTTGTTCCCATGCTGAATAAAAGCCTGCAGACCAAGTTGCCCTATAATTCTGGATAATTGGGTTATTCATTTTAAACCCCTTGTATGGTAGGAGGAAATAATCGCTGCGCCTGTATGAATTGGAAAGGTGCCATTCCATTGAAACCAAGGTGAGACAATTTGTTTCTGCAATACCAGGGAGAACTGAACTGCTGCAGAACAAATGCCTTTTTGAGATAAAACTAGACTAAACAGCTTTAAGCTTCCCTTTACTTGTTGATGCCTGCAGGTCTGAACATTTTAATTGAGGCTTTTCTTTTGTTCCACATAAAAGAAAGCTTTGTCCATCTGTTTGAAGTGAAATGTTATTTTGCTTAAAAGAAAAAACAAAAAATTGAACTGTAATCTATTATTTTAAAAGCATTTGGTCCTATCCTTAGTTGGTGTAAAAGTAATATTAAGTTATAAGAATGATACATGAGAAAAGAATCTAATAATTTACTTCTTCCACCACACAATTTATGCAAGGACCAGCATTCAATATTTTCCTAAGATAAGCAACACCATTTTGTTTATCATACAAGTGATTGTATCTGTCCTTTTTGATCTGTGAGATGAAAAGCTTTAGGAACTAATTAAAAGCTTTGGCCTTGGACATGATGTTTCTTTATTTTCTCTGCCTTCAAAATATTAATATATTCAAGTTTTTAAAAAATTCTTTACAGTTATTCTAGACTACAATCCATAAATCTAAATACCAGATATTGCTAAACTATATCTAATTTCTTAAAATTCAAATATCTCTCAACATTACTACAACTCAAAGAATTCAGACACCGCTAAGAATTAAAGATGAGCAACTAAAGTTTGGCTTTAATAATAAAACATTCTAGCGCCAAAAAGCAGAATATGTTTTCTCTTCAGTTGTCAGATGGTCAATGAAAATGATGAATTCTGAAGAAAGTAAGATGGTGTTATCACAGTTTTCAATAAAAGACAAATACTTCAGGGAATATTTTTCTATTTCCTTTCTAAAAATGAGTAAGTTCTTGCACAACCATACAGAATATAATGGGCTATTTATGGGTATAGAAATTACAGCTGCAGTCATTGAGGACATTCCCTTAAATATAAGCTCTCTAATATTATGCATGACTGATCATAATCCATAAAATCTTAGGCTGAGTTTTTCTTTGGAGTTGGTCAATATAATTTTTTCTATTGAATAGTACTGACTATGAGCAGCTGACTATGAGGGAACTCCTCAATACATGTAAGAAGTGCAAAACCATGAGTAAGGAAAAAAAAAGTGATGCAAGCTTTGTTAATTAAAGGAATAATCACTAGATAAGCAGTGGGTTTAAAGGGGTTCACACTAATGCATAGCATTTACTTTGTAGAAATTAATGTCTGGAAAATATACTGTATATGAATATATAATAATATATATAATAATAATATGAGAACGTTGAATGGTGTTACCTCTCAGCTGATGACAATGGAGTATGCTTAATTAAACCATTTATCAGTCATGAGGAAATGATAAATGGAGAAGCTTCAAATAACTTTTATATAAATCTCAGGAAAAATATATCTATTTGAGAAAATAAAAATGAAGTATAAAAATACAGAAAGCTGCACCATCTCTTAGTAAAAAATACTCTTCATTCAAACAATTCCAAAATGTTTAAATAAAAAGAAAAAAAGAAAAAAAAAACAGAAAAAAACCCCAAACAATTGTAGCTATTCAAAATAAGATTGATAGGGAAAACAAGGGCGTTTCTAGCACCTCGTGACAATTACCACTTATGGTGCTGTTCACAAATACAACCTATGCATTTCATTGTCTCCTGACTTGCACAAAATGCTTTCCATGAGCTGTGCCTGGACTCAGCCTGCTTGGCCTGTTTGCCTTGACCTTTGTGGACCAGTGGTAACATTTCAGCTGATGCCTACTTTTTGCAGTCAGTGAGAACTGGCAGCAGTCAGACCTTAAGTTCCAAAGTCTGTTTTGAAAGAAGAAACTGGAAGGATAAATCATTGTGCCTTATGGAAACTGATCTGTGGCAGAGAGCATAAACTCAGGATTTCCCTCTCATTTGGAAATGGGAGATTCTGGAGGTAGATTCAGGTGCTTCTGAAAGTGAATTGGTTTACTTTTTAGCCCATTTAGCAACTGTATAGGAATATCTCAGCACAAAGAGGAAGAGCAGGAATGGAGATATGAAAGAGAACTAAAATTTAGTATGGTGTTCTCTGTGTGTGCATTTAAATGCAATCAAAGCTCCTGTCTGAATGGTTCAAAATATCTGCAGATCAAAGAAGAATTCTACTTTGTGTGTGACATGCCAGAGCCAGGGAGGAGCAGAAGTGTTTCACATCAGCTGGAAAACTTGTCCCTGCCATCAGTCACCTTTCCTAATGCAATGCTTCTTCCTCGCCACAGCTTCTCTCTGATCTTTCTGTCACAAGAACTACGGAATGCTTTGATCCTGTACTAAAATCCCATGCTTTGATTCTGTACTAATCTCACACCTCCAAAATTCATGTTTTCCCATCATGTGGCCCGACCCAGTGGTGTGCCTCTGTAAGAGTCACTTGATCCACGTTATCACATCTCTTGGAAATTAAACACGGTATCATTTTAAAATGTAGCAGAACAAACAAAATGCCAAGGACTGGTTTTATTTTTATGTAAATAATGGACAAGGCAAGAATGCAGCCTGTTCCATTTCTGTTTAAAGATATGATTGTCTGTGGGATGTGCTAGCAGAAAGCCTGTGGAGCTGATCAGAGGATTAGCTTTTACAGCAGCTGTTGCTACTAAGAGAAAGCCAGTTCTAATTCAACATATTTCTCCATCACTTAAAGCACCTGTGTTCCTCAGACTGGCTGCTCATAAGCCTACTTCAGTTTCATTTCTACTTAAATTCATGGAAGCTTTGAATATTAGTTTTTAAAATACCTGTATTCATAGAGCAGTCTGACTATTTCTTCCTGAAATGATATATACTAGTTTATCACTTCATCCTGAACCAGAACAAAAATTTATAAAAGATGGGCTGTCTAGAAATACTTTATTTTTAAATGAAAATTTTTCTTCCTTTCTGACAGCTAAGCTGGAAAACTTTTGCTGAAAATAAGTTAATTAAGGGTCAAAAGTAATTTATACTCTCTTGACTAAAAATTTTAAATGCCTTTCCACTATAATTTTTTCTTTGAATACATTCTTTTAAGTAGCAAGAAATACTTAATTAATCGCTTACATAAGTTTTTTTAATTAGTATACCTTTTCCAGGTCTATATATCTTGCTCTTCTTTTTGGAGCAGATGAGCCTGAATTCTTGTACTATAGAGTAACTTCAAATGAATTAATTACTGAAAATTCAGGGACACGAGGTGAGAGGCAGAATATTAATCTGAGAAAGGGCAAAATGTTAGATACTTAGGTAGAGAGAAAGAAGAGCCAAAAAAAGAAAATTTGGTGGCTGAGAGGCTGAGGAAGACTCAGTCTGTCTCTTCTTTGAAAATAAGTGTCCTGATCAGGTTTTGCACTAGCTTGGAGAATCTTGGTGAGTATACTGAGCTGGGGAGTGCCATCCTAAACCATGACAATATGTATGGGGGGAGGATGAACAGTCTTAAGCTTGGATAGTATCTGCATGTTATTGATTAATAAACAAATGTCTTTAAAAATTGTATTACCTATTATTCACTTGTTGAAATTTCTGGACTCCATATAAAGTAAATCATCAGAACAACACCTGTTTGGAAAACATTTCTATGATACCTGAAATTTTATAACTAATTTTAGGGGAAGAAATCCTCAGTATTGATTTAAACATCTGTGCCAATACTGGAAAAAGGGAGGCAATGATAATATAACTGGAATATTGGATTATAGACATATTTTCACTTGTCATATTCTTAAGTAATACTAGTGACCTTCCTCTGTAAGGATGCAATTAAAATTTCTAGAAACCAATCCAGGCAAGGCTTATGAACCACACAGTTTCCTCATTTCTGTTTTCAGCTTTATCCAAATGGATAAAGTATATATGACCACATTTCCAACCTACTAAGCTTAAATTTGACTCTCAATGATATTTCAGTGTTACCAGACATTTCTGCTTTGCCTTGTTCCTACAGGGTTCCTATAACTTTCTGCTAACAGAGTCCACAAATCCGTAATGTAATCATAGTTTGCTGTTTTCCATCCATCCCCCCCAAAACAAACAAACAAACAAACAAACAATAAAAAAAATGATAGCATCATCAGTATGGTAAGAGACCTTTAAGATCATCAAGTCCAACCATCAATCCACTGCCACTGTAATCCCTAAACCACTAAATCCCAGCACCCAGTGCCTGGTCTAGATTCTTTTTGCGCACCTCTGGGGGTGGTGACTCCAACTCCCCCCAGGCAACCTATTCCAGTGCCTGGGCACCCTGATTTTTTTTTTCTAATACCTAATCTGAATCTATTCTTGTCTAAGCTGTGATTACTTCACAGAATGCATACTTCCCTTATACTTGTTGACTTCCTTTTTGAGAATAATTCCCCAAGCAAAGAATCTGGAGAAATCAAGTTCCTGTGGATTTTTGCCTCATGACCAAGTCCTACAGTGTTAAGTGTGATCTCAACTCCAACTGAAAATTCCCTATGTACAAAATTGATAGTTTCTTTGTTAGCTCCACTCCTTTGATTAAAAAAAAAAAAAAAAAACCAGAAAAAATACCTTTTTATGTTTCACAAATCTGTAGAAATTGAGATATTTTGAAAACTAACCCTTTTCTCTCAAACTAGACTTAGGTGTAATCGTGGTTTCAGAACAGAAAGGTGCAGAAAGACTGATTTACATCTGCATAGTGTGATGGAATGTTTTATATCCTAGTCTGATGTTTATTTTCATATATGTGCAAAAGTCTTGCTGATTTCAAAACCCGGAAAACAGCCATGGGATTTAGCTTCCTTATCTCCAAATTTAAATTTACTGAAGAAGATGAAAAATGGCATTTCAATGCAAATACTCAGCAAAACATGGGAAAGTAATTTTAATTTAATAAGCAAATTATTTTCCTATTAATTAAATGTATATTGATTGTTTGCAAGAGCAATTATTACATTTAGCAAGTATGAGAGAGATTAATCTAGTTGCAATCTAATTAATTTAGAATTGCATGGGCAATACAAATACATAATTAGAAGGAACTGTATTCCTAGGAAGCTAAGGATTTATTGTTGAAAAATGTTCTGATTGTATGTGTACTTATTACAGAATTCAGGGAATAGCAGTTTTTACAAACTGCAGTTTTTAAAAACTGCTAGAAAAGAATATACAGAAGAAGATACGAGAGACGTACCAGCCTTGCTCATAGCCTAAGTCTGTATTAGAACTATTTCTGTTTAATTAATAAAACTCAGTTTCCTTACCAGCAAAGGGCAGAAATCCTTCTATTTAAAGGAACAAAAGTTCTACATTTGCAGTTGATGGACAAAGGAGAAAATAATCAAAGGGCTGCCATTAAAATTTGGTGTTCCCTCTTGCAGTGTAGAGACCATAGCGTAGCAAAGAAAAGCACAGGACAGCTGGGATCCAGGCTGCTGGAGGATCTGTGGATGTGAGAAGCCTGAACAAAACAACCCCTTGAGTAAATCTGTGGGACAAGGATGAATGGCCCCTTTTCCCTCTACTCACACAGAGACCTCTCATGAAAAGCCTTGCGCTGTATTTCCTAAATGTTATTAAATCAAAATGGTTTCCCTGACAGGGCTGAATAATTTTTATACAGGGATTTTGAAGGAGATGTACCATGAATTTTAGCAATGCTGGGCAGTATTTTATAGTTCTATAGGCCAAATGAGGTTTGTGGGTCATTCTGAAGCCATTGATAGCTAAACAAGCAAGCAATGTGTTTACCTCTGTTGTCATTAAAGGAAAAGGGACTGGATGAGATGTGTCTCACAAGGTGCTTAGCAAAATTTGAAGAAGCATTATATTTAGAGCAAAACAAAAACAATCAATCAAGGAGAAAGGATAAATTACTCTTATGCTGCAAGACCATACAAAAGGGTCTTCACATGTCATTTAGTTCAAAAGAGTTGTAATTAAGCATTTAAACTTTTTCAATTGTACTCAGAATAGAACTAGTATTATAAGATGCAGATTTTATTTTCTTGATAGAATTAAGCTAGTTTTCTGCCATCAAATGCAATAGAAGCAGAAATATAGACATAAACAGGAAGAAGAAAAGAATTTCTAGAAAATTTAATCACATTAATGAAAAAAAGACTTTTTCTCAGATACATGGTATGGAGAAGCAATGTATCTTTGTGAAAGATTAAATATAATAGATAATATTTGGAAAATAATTTGCTGTGTCTGAATCCTGAGAAAATTTTTTTCAAGATTTCATTTTCATTAGTGTTTTAAAGTCAATATCAGTTCATAAATCTTTCCAAACTATTTCACAGAAATTAGTGACCCCTATTATAAGCTGTTGTCAAAGACTGGAATAATTCATGCCTCAAACATTGATATGAAGTTTTTCTCATTATAGCAAAAAACTGTATAAAGAAGCTACAACCACAGAAACCTCCTTGAAGAGCTTTGGACTGTGACTCAAACTGCTGAGGTTAGATAAAGAAAAACCCATTCTTCAGTCACCTCAGGTCAGGGGGAACAAACAAGGCTGGGGGAAAGGAATGCATCCACAAGAGAGCCAGAAGCAACAGAGACTCTCTCCTGTCTGGATTTGGGGTGGGGGAGACCACAGCCCACAGTGGCCAGGTTTGTACAGATGGCCCACGCCAGCCAAGGGTAGGGGAGGAGGTTTTGGATGTGTGGTGCAACCTTCAGAGACAGTGAACACCCATCCTCCCTTACAGAAACCAGCCCAGCTGTGAAACCCCCAATCCCATGGCTACATCCATGGGGCATTCCTGTGAGAGGAGCTGAGGGGGTGCCTGAATCCATCAGTGCCCCCAAAGTGCCCCTGGAGTCATTCCTGAGGCACCACGGGACTGCAGGGGATGCCACACACCCAGAGTCTGGGTAAGGGACAAGGGCAAACTCCCCCCAGGGAGGTGCCTGGGTTTTCCTGCCCGGCCTGAGCAGATATTAACCCATCACATTCTGTGCTTTTTTAGGGGGACCTTCACCACCAAGAGGACCAGCTGGAGAGGATCAATGGAGCATCGTTGGGATCCACTGATGGTGATATTTCCTTTATTCTCTCTTAGTCACTCTCTTTCTGTCCCCCCCCACGTATTTTCTATTTCTTTCTTTTCTCTCCCTCTCTCTCTTGCTCTCATATTTGCTATCAAATAAAACCCATACTCTTTACATTTGCATGTGGTCTCATTTGCACCTTAATTCAGGCAGACACATCTCTAATAACCTTTAAAACCTTGACAGCCATCTCTGAGGATACAGTCAAAAGACTTGTCCAGGATTGCAGTGGATCAATAGTGTCATTGGTGAGCAAATCCCCTGAACTTGTTTCACTTCTTTGCTTTTGTTACGAAGCTGTTTCCCATCAGTTTCTGTGGATAAGACAATTCAAAGCCAGTCAAATAACTCTGCATATCATCTCTGCTGCTTCTTTTTACTCTCTTCAAATACATCTATTTTGCTAAATAGAATGAAACTCCATCTGTCTCCATTTGTTTGAGTTCTCTTTGAGTACTTCATACTCTTCCTGATTAAATATTCCAGGTCACAGGCTTGCTGCAGATTGCTGGTTTCTTGTCTCTCTGACTCTCTCTCCATTCACAGCTCCAGCGCTGAGAGAGAAGGGGACAATTGGAACCCTTCTGCAGCAGCTCTTCCATCCACTGATGACACAGACTGTGCATTACTGGCTTTTAGTGTGAGAAACTCTGTTGTGTCCCCTGACCTATCGCTCGTGTGCCAGTGAAACAGGTGTTTCTCAGAGGACAGCAAATGTATCAGGAAAACACTTTGTTGTTATAGCCCCTGTACCTAGATGTGGCAAATAAAGGCTATTTTGGGTTGTCACATATATAATAACTTGTGTGTAGAGATCTGTAAAAAGCAAAGTTTGTTCTGCACAACTTCAATCTTTTCACTGTGTAGGGTCTAGGAAAAGTTGGTGTTCTTTTAGGTCAAGGAGATGTGATTTGCAATGTTTTCACTTAGGAGAAATGTTGTGAAGGAATGTAGGATCCCTCTGCTCTGACACACTTGCTGTTCTCCCTGTTTCCTTTAAAATTTTTCCCAGTTTCCCCTTTCTATTTGTTCTTTTTTGGTTTTTATTAAGATAAATTTTAAAATTACTCAAAATCTACATGCTTCTCCAGATATGGGCAGAGAGTGATGGGCTTGCCAACACACATTGTACTTGCGGGTTCATGCATTTGTGTACTTCAGAAGTCAAATCATGAAAGAAGCAGAAGGTACTGCCTTTCAAATAGCTGCATTTTCATTTTCCTACTCGTTACTGGGTTGCTCCTATTATAAGTTAGACCTCAGAGCCATTTTCTTCCTTTCCTGTTTAAATGCATTTCCTTCTAGATATCTCTGGTCATGGTAACACCTGCACCAGGAAAGGACAATATTCAATGGGTGAGAAACCCAGAACAATACATTCAAAATGTATGTGTTTGTAGGAAAATGGATGAGTAAGAGGCAATAGCTAGGCAAAGTACTGAATCCTAAATATGCTGCAAAGTATCAACCCTAACTGATGCACTGTTAATGGTCAAATACTGAGTATTCAAAATATATTTCATTGAAGAACAAGAAAGGGATCATGTGAGTGTCTGTTTTCAGGACAAATATTTCAGTGATGGAAACAATATTTGAAGTTTTGGGTTATTATTTTTTATTATTCAAACAAAATAACAGGTTGAATAACAGGTATGAATAACAGGTTTAAAGAGACTCCCTCTCAAACCTGTAGGATATGGTAAAGTACTAAGAATGCATATTGAATGCCTGTCCATCTGCAAAAATCCAGATGCAATTTCTGCATCATTTTAAAGCAAAATGTCTTAAACCTGTTAACACAGAAGCAGTTTATTTCATTTTTGTGTGGTTTTGCCCGCAAAAAGAATTGCAAAATTAGACACAGTGCTATGTGCATTTTACAGTAGGAGTATCTTGTGAGGAAGTTAGAAGCTGTTCTTTAGCATGTAGGTAGTCATCTTTTAGCTAATAAAGACCTGTGTAAGTCCTGACCAGCAATAACAAAAACATCTCTGTATTATCAATACTCTCTGGATCACAAATGCAAAACACAGACAGCAGCTACTATGAATAAAATTAACTTTATGCCAGTCAAAACCAGCACAACAGCATAGAGGCTTTTTGATTAAGCCCATCACCTTCCAAGATTCCCTTGAATAAAGCATATTATGATTAGGAAAGCTCTCTAAACTAACAGAGCCCTATCAATCCTGAAGGATTTCTCTGCTGGGGACAACAGCTGAAAATTCAAGAACAGCTGAAATTTCAAGAACCCATGGATGGTAGTATAAAGCTCAAAGTATATGTCATGCTGAACAGTAAATAGCAGTGCTATTCTAATCTGATGGGCCTCACAGCCTGGGAGCCAAAAGAAGTGTAGGGTTGCCAAGGAGCAGTGAGAAGGCATATGTCTGGTAATGGTTTTGGATCTCCCACTTTAGAAATGGCCAGGGTTGCCTATCATTTTCTCTGATAGTATGGGAAGCATTTGCAGGATTCAATCCATGTCTCAAAAATTGTGCTTTGATGAACTTTATTTGATCTCTCTCCTTTTTGTTTTTTCCCCCATCCTTACTACAGTTATTCTAATTCTCTTGTTGAATATAATATCATGAGGCTACAACCTGTAATGTGCAGTTAAAGTGTGTTCTGACTCACAGAGTTAAATTCTGGTTTTTGACCACCAGAAGTCATTGTGCTGCTCTGGCACCTGAAACTGTTGAGGTTATAGGGCATAAAGACTGATAAACTGATCATCAGTTTTATTTATTAATTTATTCAATATTTATTTAATTTTATTGAAATAAAATGGGCAAATCCTTTAAAGTGTAGAGGGGAGGCAGAATATATATATATATATTAATATGTTTAGCTAAAGAGAAGCTCACAGCATTTCATTTTGACACAGAAATTCCTGGATGTATTTGTTTGGGGTTGTTTGGTTTGTGGTTTTTAGCAATGTGTTCAACTGTACAGAATATTGTATTGTATCCTTCTCAGAAAACAGTTTAGATAAGAAACAGAAAACATCAATATTTCATGCATAGCTGTCACTGAATATTTGTGCAGCTTGTCTAAAGGGTGCAAAATAGTGAACTTATGAAAAATATGAAAATACCCAGAAAGATGCTGTGGTAAGCAATGCAAAATATGTTACTTTAAAAAATACATGAAACAGAATAAAGCAGACAGAAAGGACTTTATATTTGTAACTGAATATAACTTCACTTCAAATAATAATATTAGTGTTTTAGAAAACGAAGGTGTTAAAGATACACTGTCACTGAAATATGTAAGATATAGCAGGATAGTAGGATATAGAATATATCTACTTGTATTGTACTCTAACAACATCACATATATATACAGTAAAAGGCGTTATCTAACACTATATTTTAGGGTTGGATTTTAACTGTTAGAGTGGGAGAGTAATTTGTAGGTATTCTTCAAAATGATTTGATGAAAATACAGCAGCTAGGTAAACTTTTGTCCCACAACTTACAAATGAAGTGTAAAAAAAAATAAGTTGTAAAAAAAATTAAGGTCTATTGATTTCTATAATTAAGGCCCTCATTCCTACAAAAGAAAAAAGTGGGTTTTTTTGCCTCTATTCAAGATGCTATATTAGAAATTGCTACTATAACGCACATTGTTTTAGGTGAAACTATTCATTTTTTCAGGTAAATTTCTACGCTCTGAATGTGATCTGTAGTCTCTTTAGTTGACTTTAGCAGCCACCAGAAGAGCAACCCACATCACAGTGCCCCACACCGTGCCGTGGAGCCCATCACTATTTAAAGCTCCCATTTAGGGTAGCAGGGTTGTGGGTGATGCCTTTTTAATGCTCTACATCTAGTCCATCAGCAACATTTAGAGCTGAGTTTTTTTTAACATTCAGTTATGTTTTTTAGCAGAGCTATCTGCTGCCTTCATCTTTGCTTTTGACATGCAACATGAACAGGGAGAGTATTTGTGATATCTTCTGCCAGACAAGTAGTTTTGAAAATAGATGCTGACTGGATAGCCAATGCAGCTAACAGATGGTCTTGTAACATGTTCTTTTGAATCATTAAAAAAGAAAAATAGATTCACTTGAGCTTTTTTTTTCTCTCAACAGACAAGCTCTATGACAAACAATAGAATCCTGCTGGTTCCTTAGTCAATTGTAAAAATACATTGTGTGTCTCTAGAAGACAAAGAGAAAGACAAATTTCCTAGGAAAAGGAGCCTGCAGGTGATATGTGCTCTCTTAGTAAAACTCAGTGTTCCTGAGAAAGACTGCTGGAAATCATAGCCAGTGGTACACCTATGCTATTGAAATGCCATGTTACTGTTTTTTCTTTATCTGTTGTTTTTAAAACAGTGATTATTCCTAATCACAGCCTGCACACAATTAATCATTGTCAGGTGGCAGATGGCAAAAGTTTTTGAAAACTGATCTCTTTTATACATATATTTATTTATTTATTCATTTATTTTGGGTATGCTAACATTTTCTGTACTTTATTGCTTCTTCAGCCTTCAAAAATAGAAATAATATAAGCCCACAATCTTTTTTTTTTAAAAACCCTTCAATCTACACTGCTATTCATAGCCTGTGGCATTAAAAGCTAGCTATTGTGTGGTAAACAGGATGGTAATATTTCTGAATCAGCAAAAAAAAGGAACAAATGAAACCCAGATTTTCCATTCTGCGCCCATGAAGTGACCACCAAGCAACGTCCTTCTGCAATTGTCTGATATACTGTGTTTTGGGAATGTTTTCTTTCCACTTTGCACAAGTGCCAGCAAGACCTTCAGTGACAAATTAGGTTTGTCATCTGTTTTGCTGCTTCATAAAGTCTTTGCTAAATAAGCCTGTTCAGTTATTTAAGTGTGCTCAGACCTGGGGTCATGTTTGCCAAGACTCAATTTCTCGGTTATCTCTCAGTTAATTATTTAACTATGGTTTTAGGAAAGCAAAATTTAGCCTTTCACTTTTATTTGCTTCTATTTTTAATAGAAGAAGTAGGACTTTTCAAAACTTTTAAAATATAAAGAGGGCATCTAGGCTTTAGCAAACAGGACTTTTAATAAAATTCAAACTGATCCTAAGAAGCTGGGTACCATTCACTTGAAAAAATCTTCTATTTGTTAGTGGGTTATTAAAGATGTCATTTGCTAGGGGGAAAGGACTCTTAAAAGGCACTATTTTAACAAGTCCACCCTGTTTCTTTTCAGACTCAGTTAGTGATCTTCATCCATGTATCAGCATAAATGAAACACACGGCGTGATGTCAGTATTGATTGGCAGACTTGGCGTGTGAGGCTATTATGGGCACACAGTGAATTTCCCTTTCAGAAACTAATTGGCATCTTTGCAGACTTAAGCAGCTTGATGAGGGCTAATGTGAGGAGGGATGAGGTCCCAGCATCTGTCCTTGATGATATAGGTATATACCTATTGATTTCCAAATGGGAACAACAATGTCAGCGTGTTGTACATGTGCTCTGCGCAGCAGATAAGGTACCACATTCTCTAGGGGAGATCCTCAATTACTCATTCATTTTCTACAGGTTTCTTACTTTGTTCTGATGAAACAAATTCTGATAGTCAAATGCTTAGGAATGCAAATTCAAGAAACAAAATTTCAACTTCAAGTGGTAGAAACTTCTTAAGGTATTAGAGATGTTCTTAGAACTTAATACTCAAAGCAGAGATATAAATATGAGTAATTTTCTAGGAAAATATGAAGATGCTGCAAAAACAAAAGCTGCATCTCAATGTCAATTGGATTTATTTAGTTTCCTTTAGAAAAGAAAAAATAAGTTGTTTTAGTTAACTCTCTAGTTCTGAAATTAAAATAATTGAATTCTTTTCTGTATTCAAAGATTGCCCCTTTTTTAGAAAGCATTTTGCATCTGTTAGGCAGATGCAAAAATATAAAATTGAAGTAAAACAACCATTTTAATTTTTAAAAATTATTATTTCATAATAAATTATTGTTTTTCTCACCTTGCAAACTGAGAAAATAGAATTCTGTAGAAATCCTTAACTTCTCAATAAATTAAAAAAAAAAAAATCTGGGCTTCTTCCACTTCCCCCCTTCTCAGTTTTCTTTATACTAATAACAATTACATTATAGTTATTGCTATAACATATACTGGTATCTGTCATATCCCCATTGTAAAAAAGAAAAAACCCAGAGTTTGTATTTCAGAATAGATAAATCCCACTGGCATCATATGCAGAAATGCTACAAATACTCAGATTAGGCTTTAACAAGGCCTTTCAATGTTTAGCTGGTTTCTAAACACTAATTCACCATCCCAGCATTACAGGTGAGCACAGATATGGGTTTTCTTCCTATGTCTTTATCCTGTTTTCCATATCTGTCTGGCACAGAAATTATCAATGTCTTTGACATAATAACTGCATTCTTCTGTTTCATCATGAATTTCAGTAATTGTTTTGAAGGAACAAAACTGTACTAGTTAAGAGTACACAAAACAAATCCTCCAAAGCTACATTAGGTTCAGATCCCCAGTCTTTGTCTGAAGTTTATAATTTCTCCTTCAAGTTAAAGCTATGTCTTGGAGAGTAGGGAGGGAGAAAACCCAAAACAACATCTATATACAAAGATAATAAAAGCCTTAATTACTAATCAGGGAGAAGATATTCTTGAAGGAGATATCAGTGAACAATAAACACCATGAAATAATAAGTGCACTAAAAAATAGCATTGTATAAGTAATTTAAGGAGATAAGAAAACCACTGCTGGATGGTTGACCAAGGAGATTAATGATGTTTGTGTTTTTCCTAAATATGATGTATGTAATGTTAACATTTATCCAAAACATTTTTTTCTTTTAGTGCCAGTTTGAACTGAGTTAAGTACCTTATGTGTTGTACAAAATATATGCCATTAACCTTTGTCACTTGCTAGAAAATCAAAATAGTTTTTATTCTTCTCACAACCTCTGCCCAATAATAGTGCTGCCACAGAAGTTTCCATATTACAGGCTTGACCCCATTTCAGAGAACTGACCCTAATGAACTCAGCTCTGACTGTGTAATTTACCTAAGAACTTTCTACCAGAGGTTTTATGAAAAATGGTGAGATCAATACTCAGATGACTCATTTTTTCCAGAATTTCAGAATATTTTAACCTTTAAAGAAGCAGGGACTCTAATGCTTTTTAAAAAACAAAAATTTGCTAACAATGCAGATCTTTTATGCTTAAAGTGATTTAAATAATTAGGAGATATATTGACATACAATGTGAGAAAATTGTGAAGAAAAAGAACATACCCAAGAGGCAACTCCCTATTTGCTGAAAGTAATTAATGGGACAAATAAGACATTTCCGAGCATCTCATACTGTTCTAGATACATCTCAGTTATCTGAATGTCATATTAGTGCCAAACTAACATCTTATCCTCACTTTCACTCATCTCAATTTTGACTTGGGCTATACTACAAGTTGGAAAGAAGAAAGGCATCTAATCTTGCCGTAACTGGGTTTGGAAGAGTTGTTTGGATTAGATTTTTAAATCAAAAATCATGAAATCCACCTTGCTTCTTTCAGCTCTACCATCCCATATCGTACACAACAACAAAAAAAAAAAAAAAAAAAAAAAAAAAAAAAAAAAAAAAAAAAAAAAAAAAAAAAAAGATGGCACAAATTATTTTGAGCTTCAATTATTTTTTCTGTTGGCAGTCTGGGAAATTAAAATTAGTTCTTTCTATTTTGCGTTCTACCCTCATGTTGGACGTTCTGCCTCTTTGTGATGCTCTGTGCTCTGGTGACTTTTGAAAGGGGAAGCTGTTGTAATCCTATTTACCACCAGATTTTCTGCTAGTTTTGCAAAATGAGGTTCAAAGTCATATATGCTGAACATCTTTAGGTACTCCCATAGCATCTACTTAAATTTAGAGCTAAAAAATCTCTTGTGAGCCTTTGCAAAGGTGGATTCTGATTTCAGAAGACATGTTACAATCCATGGAATTTACCCTCCAAGTAATTTCAGTTCTCTTCCATGAAGGCATAGACTTCTTTTCAAAAGTCAAAATATGCCTGTAAAATACCTTATTTTACTCCAAACCATCCCTCAAAAAAACCCACTTGCTAGCATTAATGGTGAAATCGAACCTATTGAACAAAATAATGTTAGAGTACTTTTATTTTCTTACAGGAAAAAACCCATGATTACCTGCATGGAAAGAAATATAATAGTCTTATGATAATTTTTTTCATTGCTTTACATCTGTCCACATTTTATTCTTTCTCTTTCACCTTAATACATTAATTTTAATATTGTTACATTCTTTCTTATTAAGAAGATGAGAGATTGCAATGAGAGATTAGTCACTGCTATGTTTTCCATATCAGCTGAGTGACAAACAACATGCCAGTCTGAATACTAAATAACTTCTCATACCTGTGCTCCTGGTAAATGACTGAATGCATATTCAGTTTATACCTCACAATTTTTGTATCAACTAAAGCAGAAGTCCCTCAGATGACAGCTTCATTCACTATTTAACCCTAATTTATCCCTTGAGCACTGTCCGTCTGACGCAAAATGCAATTAAGTAATTAAAAAGTGTATCAAAATGCATACGGGGGGGTTACAGGGAATTAAAAGTGCAAAGTCAGTGGTAATTCTTGCATTTCTTCATTTTTCAGTCCTTGACTTTGCAGATTAATGATGTCTTAACAGAATTTTCATATGTAACTTTCTATGTTTGCTTGAAAGTAATTTGGAAGCAGCTCAGATGTGCTGGCTGCTGGGGAGGACAGCACAAGGACCCATGCAGTGCCATTCAGAGTGGTAAAGTCAACAGCTCAGACCATTTCCACTCAGCTAACGAGATTTACAAGCAGTAGAATTTGCAAATTGTCACCTTTCATGAAAATCTGTCACAAAAGGCAAGTATTTTCCTAAAGATTTCTGTATATTATTTGTCAATAGGAAATTGCACTCTCCAATAACTGTAGTATATATTCCAGATTTGCTGCATATTCAGTCATTTCTTCCTTTTGTTCTAACTCTGGGTAGTCTAAGCTCTGTGAGTCTTCTCAAGTCCTGAATTCCTGCTCAGCTCCCTAACATGTAAGACTATTAATTTTATTAGTATTTATTGTAAGGCTGTTAATTTTAATAGGACTTTCCTCTGCCCTCTAATATTTTAATCTGACCATGACAATGCATGTCAGGTGTGCAATCCAACTCTGATTTTAAAAAGCCTCTGACAGGGGTAAGACCAGACTCAAAATTCATGGTATATGTGACAGGATATGAATATATAGACAAAGGCAGGGAGGTAATTCCTGCTTTATTCACAAAATTATTATAGTAAAGTGGAATTTTATGAATGTCTATGAATACGGAATCTGTAATAACCATTGTTGGACACTGTAGTTGGATGGCTGAGATTTGTTGTGGCACTGTTGGGAGCATCAGTACAGGATGTGCCAGAGAGATTTGGGCATAAGGGGGAATATTTTCTATCCTTGTCAAAAAAATGCTACAATTCTTGAGGCACAAGGAAAAAAAAAAAACACTTTCAAAGTGATTTCTGTTAGCCAAGATTGTCAGCTGATAAGACATTTAATGCAAAGAGGTTGAGCTGACTGCAAAGTGGGATTTTTCTGCATTAATTATAAGGCAGATTAAATAATGCCTGCTTTAGAATGGGTCTTTGGCTTGTTGGAAAGCAGAGAGGTTCCAATTGTTGTATTCCTCATAACACTTGGTAAACCTACATGTATTAAAAAGAGAAAGGGTTTCTATTTTATGTCCTTCTATGTGCATTTGAATTATTTTCCCACTTTTTAATTCTGCATTTGAAGCACATTATCTGACCTGGCTGTCCAGTAAAATTATAGTTTAAATGAATGCTCTGGTAATTTTTCATGGATCCCTGCAGGCTTTCTGCTAGAACTGAGTGTGCTCATTGCAAGGTGCAAGTGCTGTGCAGCCCATCAGCACAGTGACATTGGGAGCTGGTTTTATTTTAAGTCCTATTTTAAACAAATTGTTACACTTGATTTAGAATCTATTGAATCCATGCTTGTAATCAATATCAGACTTTTCTCTGAAAATAGTCTGTAAGTCACTCAGGGGTATAATAAATGTCTGCATGAATAGGCAATAGCCTGAAACTCCTAAAGGAAGAGACACGGCTTGACAGGATAACATTAAAAGAAAATTGAATCTAATTACAATAATTATGATGTCAACAAAATATTTTTAGATCTAGCCTTTCACAGAAGTAGTCCAAAACGTTGGAGGGGGGAAAGACAACATTTTTTGTTAAAATAATTATTGTTTTCATGACCTACGTCTTGCTTTGTAGATTTTGAAGTATGTAATAGCCATCAGGGGGACAGTGCTTTTCTTGAAAAGTGTGAGTCTGAGGCCTGTAGAGATGTTGAAAGGAGTGAAAGACAGATGCCTCTCTCTACATTTGACTGTAATGCTGTTTAAAAGAAAATGCAATGTTTAAACGATCCCCGGTTGTCTTTTTGACATATTCTGATTGTAGTCAGCTCTGCGGGGAGATTTAGCTGTCTCTCCTGTCACATGGAAGACTGGGAACTGTAAGGAAGTTAACCGAAGCCACAGATGAAATTTGCTTCTACAATTGCATGATGAGTTTTGTTCAAAAGAAAATATTGCATTCCTTTTTCACTTTTAAAATGAAATTTCCATTCTGTTCCCATCGTGCTCTGACAACCTCCCAGCTGGAGGCTGCCATCAGTGAGAGCAGGTGAAAAACGCTGACCCAGAAATGGGCAAAAGCTTGGGATACTAAGTATGTGAAAGTAAATATAATTCAAGAAGGATACTTAAAATGTAGAGAGTCCTAGGGGCTAAACTTGGGGTTAAACTTTTGATTTCCAGTAGGTGTATGTGAGGAAGTTTTCATAATAATGAAAATTATCCTGTACTGTTTCTTGGCCTAGCAAAGATCCAGGACCCTCTGCTGCTTGCACAGGAGTACAAAGACAACAGAAAATTTTTATTTCTGCAGGTTGTAGTGGTGATGCCACACTTCCAAGGTGTTGTAATAACAAAAGTATCATCTACATTTCCTTTTTGTAGGTTGCATATTAGGTGTGTGTAAATTGGCTGACGAATTTTCATTTCTGCTGTTCAGTTGTGAACAAAATGGATGAAAGATGATGCTTTTATATATCTGTTTTAAGACTAAAGATGAATGAAGGGGACACCCATCTCAGAAAGTCCCTAAGCTGCTCACCATTGTGGTCTGTGTCATTCCATATGGAAAGAATCACCAAAACCTTGCTCTGTTCTTGTGTTCTTGCTCCAAGCAGCTGCTGCTAGTTGGGTGTGTACATACTAATTTATATTTGCTTCTCAAGGTCACAGATGAGATGCACATAGAACAATATGTACTTACTTTTATAGTTAAAAGAATGGAAATCTAATTATATGGTTAGAAGTGTTTCTATCTTTCATCTTTTAATGGAATGTTTCTTTGCAATTTTCTACATCATTATTTATTAATGACAGTATTGAGTTAATATTCCTAACAGTATTGTAGATAGGTATTTTTTATCTCAAATATGCTAAAGTCACCAATATAGTTTAGAAGTTTATGTATTTTAGCTCAAGTTTTATATAAAATTTCTTTCCTTCAGAGATTAAATTTTACACATGGGCCATGATAGCATTGTCTGCAAGGGCAGAAAGAAAACACTTTTCTAGTGAGGAAGACAATGAGTTATAAGAACAGCTAAGGGCAGGATGGAAGAAAGACCATTAGTAAACTCACAAAGAGATTTGGTCTGTGTGCCTCACCATTCAGAAGAATTGCATCAGTCACCATGCACATCCCTGCAACCTAATAATTCATGATTGATTAACCCCATCTAGCCTACCATCTTCACCATTTGACTCAACATTTTGTATCTTTTTACAGCAGAAATTTGAGGCACAAGAAAAAAAATCACTTTCAAAGTGATTTCTGTCAGCCAAGATTGTCAGCTGATGATTTTTTTTTAACGCAAAGAGGTTGAGCTGACTGAAGGGGCCATTTTTCTGCATTAATTATAAGGCAGGTTAAATAATGCCTGTTTTAGAATGGGTACAGTCTTTAGCTTGTTGGAAAGCAGAGAGGTTCCAATTTTGCCTGTAAATGAAAGAAACTCGCGTTTGCCAATTAAATCAAGAGGCTGTTTCACAGACAATATTGCTAATAGCTACCAACTAAACTCCAAGCTGTTACTCTGCATTGTTTAATGAACTGCTTTTAATACATAGTATATGCTAACCTCTGCATCTCAATTTATTGAGCAAGAAGGGAGGGATATTTAAAGACATCTCTGTTCAAAATTCTATAGCATTGTAGGAACTTTTTGTGCTAATGAAGCACAGGAATTTGAGACTTTTTTTTACACTATTCATAAGAAACCTGGAGAGAATAGTGCTACCTAAATTGTTTTTGACAGTGCATGACAAAATTGCCATGTTCTGATGCTATACAGCCACTGTAATTTTTTTTCTCTAAAGGAGATATTTTAGGCATGCCATGCAAACTTGCTGCTTGTATTCTTCCCTGTAAACTGCACTACACTGATGACAAAATCAAAATGCATCTCACGTTGGGCACACCAATGTACACAGCAGTCTTGTGTGACAAATGAATAAAGGGATTGGAAACAATGCATGGATTTCAGCAAGAAACATTCAAAACTCAGGAATTCTATCTTGGATATATATAATTTATTTTTTGCATGCAAGGCATAGTCTCAGGTATTTGTTTTCATCAGAAGGCCTTCTCTGCATCTCTCAGCTCTTCTCTGAGCACAAGTAAACAAGGCATCAAAGCTATCTAACACAAAAAATAACTGGTTCAGGGAGAAACTGTGAGCTGGCAAAACTGCACGCTGGGAGAGCGTCCTTAGTCCATTCCTTGTTACTGCACGTCAAAAAAGTCTAAATGTCTTGACACTGCCATAGAAATATAGCAAGCAAGACTAATTGCAGCTCAGGTTGATATGACAAAGTTTTGCTTTAACCATACAGAATCTAGAAGTAAATGGCTTTTTTTCCCCTCCTTTCTCAATTTAAAATCTCAAGAAATTAAACAACAGTGAGAAAAATGAAAAGCTTTCATTTGCCTCTTTTTATCTACATCTTGGACATTCATTAAATGCAGCAGAAGATGAAAAATATAAATATTTCTTAGAACCTGCCTCATTTTCTGTCTTTATTTCCAGCTTACATCTGTTGCTAAAAGGAGAGAAAACAACAACAACAACAAAAAGATAAAAAATGAAGAATTAAGGAATTTTCAAAGACCTGTTGCAATCAGCAATCTCTCTGGGTTTTTTTGTTACTATTTTATAAGTAAAACAGACCAGAAAATTTACATTTATAAGCCGTGGGGGTGGTGGTAGTGGGAAAACAGCCACAAAACAAACACACAAAAACCAGAAATGCAAACTTCTGACTTTACAGATGGCTGTTTTTCTTAATTATAGGGATAACAGTTTAGTAATACCTAATTGGTCATGCTTGACAAGTAATAGCAGTTTTTCCAAGACAAACAAATGTTCACATTTTTCATACTTAATCAGGGAGTTTATGTGCAAAAATGACCAAATGTATCATCTATTCTAAGCCTCCTATGTTATTTTGTAATAAACCACCATCTGTACTTTGATTTTACAGAATCTGTGTGTGATGACCACAGAATTTAATTATATTGCAGATGGGTTTGGGAAAGAAACTAGATTTTTAAAAAATTTTATTTTTTTATTTAAATAAACTACAAAAGCTCACTTCATTAATTTAAAAATGTCCCCAGTGCTAGTTTATTTTGCTTTTATCTGGAAGGTAGTGCCCTGAACATCCAATAACTGCTCAAATCTTTCTTTCTTGTGTCTTCCAAACTCAGAGACATTTCTTAATATGTGCATTCAGCTTGTGAAAGTGTATATTTCTTTCTGTGCTGTATATTTACTTATTGGTTACCTATTTTCTGAGTTATTTAACTGTTAGTGAATAAGCTTGTCTATTGTGGTTAAGATATTAGTTTATTCATATACTGAGAGCTTGTCAAGTTGTATATTTTATTTTCTAGTTACTTGTCACAACTTTGAAGATTTTGTTCTTGTGAGTAAATATGCCTGAAATAACTATTCTTTACTAACATTTCCTGGTGTACAGTTCTTTCACATGATATTTCTGGATTTTGTGTGTGACTAATACAAATAAGGTTTTGAGGTTTTTTTATATAAATCATTAAACAATGCAAAAGATTTAATAATTCATTCAATAATTACAAAAAATTAGAAGTGAAAAAATAATTTTAATATTCTTACATAATTTAAAATATTTTGCTACCAGAGGGAGCTGTGCCAGGAGGGAGGGCTGAAGAAGAAGATCACAGTCTTACAAGTCGTGAGCTCTACAGCATTCTACTAACAAGCTACAAAATGGCTAACTGTCCTTCTCTACAAGGTCTTTTATGGCTAAATTGTCCAATTAAGAAATGACACCTAAATTGTTTTTATTTTTAACCCAATAACTAATCCCTCGTTTCCTGCAATGTGGATTTTTTCTGTCCAATTACAAAACACCACCCAAATCCATGAAGGAGAAGGTGAACAAGAACGACCAGCCCTGCCCTAAAACCTCCATCTTGCTTCACATATATCTTATTATTCTAAAACCTTAAACTCTAGGTTTTCCACCATGTGATATTACACACTTCTAATCTAAACACCCACAATCCCAGTTCTATCATTCAATTTTGGAGCCTTCTCCACAGCCTCTGGTCACATGCAGTGCTGTCTTTAGGATCTGTGCCTGTCAGCACAGCAAGCCCAAAATTCTCAGTATCCAGGGTTCCAACAAGCATTTAGGTAGGAAGGTTGTGAGTGTTACTTAGTGCAATTCCATATCAGACCTTTACCCCATATTCCACTAACTTCTCCATTTAGAAAAGGTCTTGGCTATCCCCAAGAAAATAACCTGAAAGATGATCTCTTCTCTTGCCCCACCTTCTGATTATGTCTCCTTCAATTCCATGAAAAATGGAATATTATCAGTGCAACTGGGAGGACATGTAGCTCTCAGCTATTCTGAAAAAAACATGAAGTGACCTGAAAGCCACTTACACTCTCTTTTTTTCCCCTTTTTCTTCTAGCTGTGGTGGGTTGGCCCTAGCTGGATTCCAGGCACCTATCAAAGTTAATCTCCTACTCCCTCCAGAGCTAGATAGAGGACAGAAAACATAACAAAGGGTTCAGACAAGGACCAAGAGTGATAACAAGCTGGTTGCTGTCATGGGCAAAACAGATTTGATTTGTGGAAGTTAACTGAATTTATTCCCAATCAAAATTCAAGCATGATAATGAGAAGTAAAATAAAACTTTCTCCCAACCCCTTCCTACTTCCCAGCTCTACCTCCTCTCTCCCATCATGGGGTCCCTCCCATAGGAGAGTTGTTCTTTATGAGCTTCTCCAGCATGAGTCCATCCCACAGATTTTCACAAACTACTCCAACTTGCCTCCCTTTCCATGGGATGCTGTCCTTCAGGCACAGCCTGCTCCAGCTTGGGTCCCCCACAGGGTCACAAGTCCTTCCAGGAAATGTTCTCTAATGTGGGCTCCTCACTCCAGGGCTCTGCAGGTCACTGCCAGAAACTTTTTCCAGCGCGGGCGTCCCATGGGTCCACAGCTTCCTCTGAGGCATCCGCCTGCTCCAATGTGCATCTCCTCCACAGACTGAGGGCTGATCTCTTCATTCCTGTGCATCTCATGGGCTGCAGGGGCACAGCTGCTTCACCATGGGCTGCACCAGGGACTGCAGGGGGATCTCTGCTCCAGCACCAGGATCACCTCCTCCTTCTCTTGCTCTACTGACCTTGGTGTCTGCAGAGTTGTTTCACTCAAGTATTCTCACCCCGCTCTTCTGTGGTCTCAATTACAGCTGTGTGACAGTGGTCACTGGGGTTTTCACATGAGGGAAGAGACGAGAATGTTGACTCCATGTTCAGAAGGCTTGATTTATAATTTTATGATATATATATTACATTGTAACTCTACTAAAAAGAAATAGAAGGAAAGGTTTCCTCTCAGAAGCAAGAAAAGAAAAGAAAAGAAAAGAAAAGAAAAGAAAAGAAAAGAAAA
>JAWWMN010000208.1:8381320-8405695 GCA_035047745.1 Catamblyrhynchus diadema | reverse complement strand
TTTTTTTTTTTTTTTTTTTGTTTTTTGTTTTTTTTTTAATTGAAAAAATTAAAAAAAAAAAAAAAAGGAAATAATCCAAAAAGCAGGGACCAGAATTTGAAACTTATTTCATCTCTCTGAAGGTGGAAGAACGTGGCAGTTTACTAGTCCAAGGCCTTTGTCTTTTGCTGAACCAGGCAGGTAACAGAATTTTGCCTGTGAACTGCATTGCTGTCACTGATGGTTATGATTACCCACTAGAACTGGATCATTTTTAATACCTGGAATGGAGAGCAGGTATTTCAGCACCTGTACATCCAAAGAGTGTATATGTGTCTAATGTCCCTTTATCCTCCAGGGTAATCTTGCTTATTTTTTCTCATTGCTGTCACTTGTGAACTGGTGGGATGTGGCAGCTTTATTTTGCTTGAAATAAATTCCAGCTGCCAAATTTCTCTTCCAGTTTGAATTTTGATTTCGTTATTGCCAACAATGATCTACTTATTCCTTTCTTCCACATTTTATCTCTCTGTGAAGAATCTTTTCTGACAGCAGGTAGGGATACAAAAGCTGACTTTTGCCCATGGACATTCTGTACACCACCTGTATCAAACAAATCAAACACCCTTTTCCCTGAGTGTATGAGTAAGTAGGTGACTCTATTTGAAAATATTCATTAAATGGTTTCATTATTTTTCATATTACTTCACAGTCATTAACATCTTGGGTGAAATTACGATCTCAATTACAGAGGAGTAAATCTGAGGTAATTACATGAGCACAGAGTATGATAAAAATCTGGTGCAAAATAATTAGAACCTTTCAGTTGCCATTGGTGAAACTTCACTAGTGGAATTATCTAAATTAATAAAGCCCACCAAGATGTATGATGTCAGAGAATTCACAGATGCACAGATACTGAAAATGCAGTCTTCATTTGCATTGTTCACAGGACACATATCAAGTAAAGCAAACAAATGAAGCTCCAAGGTCCTGGTAATCACTGTTAGAACTACTTATGGTCTTCACCTTTTTGGTGGGAACACAACTAATTCCCTTGATAAACTGAGCACCAACGACCTTCGTTAAAAATCCACTGAAACCTCACTGGGCAGATAATAACTATTAACCTTAAATTATGTGGACATATAATTATCCAGATTGGATTCTTTGCACACCTATTACAGGGGCACAGCCTGTCTCCCCCAGCAGCTCCCTGCCCATACACACATTAGCAAGATCTTATTCTAAACACATTTACAGATGCAAAAACATTAAACAAATTTTTCACTGTTGAGAAAAAAAAATCATTGTGCTACAAGATAGGAAACATGAGAATTAAAATTGCACATATACATATTCCCATCTCTACCAACACATGCATATGAATTTCAGTTTTGGGCTTCACTTGCATTCTCCTGTGGGAACCCTCTCCAGCACAGGATGGTGCACACTCAGAGAAGCCCTTCCATTTCCTTTTTTTCTATTCAATACTGTTTTTCATATCCTGAACTACTACAGAAATGTAAATTCCTTATTCTGTAGCATTTGACTGCTTCATCAACATTAACGTGTGCTATTCTTCCAACAACGTTTATTAATGATATAGGCCAATTCCTGTCCTAGCAGAAGTTTATATATCCGGAAAAAAAGTGCTCAAAAGATGGTCAAGGCAAATGTTGAGTGGAAGGAAATACAGAAATAGGTAATACAATCCTTTAAAAGTATCTGCATAATGCCTCAGTTTCAGAGGAACTGGGCTGTGCATCATACATGATTTCTAACCTACCCTGAGGTGACATGAAGGGATTTGTTTGTTTGTTTTCTTGTTTTTCAGTAACGTAAAGGGCTGGCAGGGAGAACCCAGAGGTAGCTCATTTTGGTGACAGCCTGCCAGGCTCTGGAATCTGGGCTGGGCCTGGCATTGGAGAGCTCAGGAGCTTGCTGAAGTTTCATTGGGAATGACACCTACCAACACAGACACCAGCTGTAAACACTGCAATCACTCGAAAAACAAGGAGCTACTGGGCAAAAAGATTGAAGCAGAAATGCTCATACTAATTATTTATGCCCAAAATCAGGGAAACTGGACAATTTCTTGCAGCACGTGTTATCATTTTATATCCAGAGGTCATAAATCCAGTTCTCCTGGACACCGGCTGCAGTACAGAAGGCTCAGCTATCCTCTCACACAGGTATCTGGTCTCCAAGGCAGGGGAAAAGCCTTTGTATCTCTGTCTGGTTCAGCATTTCCCAGGGAATCTATGACAGATGAAAGGATAGCATCTAATTTATCCAGCTTTCCTTGACAACACACTAACAACAAAATAATTCAACTTTTCAAGGCAAATACAGTTCATTGTTAACAAAAATTACTGCTGTTTTTTATTAAGATTAAAAACCCCTCCTTTTTCAGGTCAACCCTTTTTTCCCCTACCTCCTCAGCTTCTTTCATGCCCAAAATAAAAATAAGCTGATTTAACTTGTAAAAATACATTCTCGGTATTTTTAAAGATTGTCTTTTTCATCTCTTAAAATGATTTAAAACAAATAGTCAAACAATAAGAATTTCATAAAGTCACCCACTTGGATGTTTGAAAAGACATTTTTCTTTTTTGCCTTGTAATCACCATAACATTTTTTAAAGTGACCTTGAGTACTTTCATAACCTGCAAACTGCATTTTTTGCAAGGTAAAATTTCCTAACTTGCTGGTTTGACTGAGTGATCTCTGTAATTTTTCAGCATATTGGTTTCCAGCCAAAATGATTAAATGTAGATAACGTATAAATGACTTAAACAAACACTTACTATGAGAATAGTCACCAGTATTGATCAATACTGGTATTTATTTCTGTTGGTCCAAATCTTCTCAGTGTTTCTTGTTGCATTAGTGGTTAGGTGTAGTCTCCCCCAGTCCAAATTAGAGCAATGCATCACCAGAATTTCAGTAAACATGAACATTAGGCCATTATTATGGTTAAAAGACAATGTGACATTTCACTTGCATTGAAGAAACTTCACAATTTTGGTTAGCAGTGCCAACTCATCAGTGTGTTTTTGCACCATGCAGGTATTGCTGATGCTGATTTTGTTTTTTTCATTTTTTCAAGTAAAAGGAATAAAAAAAAGAATTGTGCAGAATGCTCAGAGTATTGCATCAGTCAATGCCATCGTTTTCTCCTCAGAGACACGGAGGATAGAAAAAAAATCAAACTTATCCTCATTTTGGCTTTACACTGCACTTTTTTTTCATTTTTATGTAAATCACTATCCAAAACCAATATGTCATCTCTCTGGGAAAATGTCATCATGAATCTACAAGAGAAATGCATTTTCAGTTGTGGAAAAAAAAGGTAGCAAAAGCTTTAAAGATCTCTGTGCTTTATGAAAATATTTGCCCTTCAAACATAATGCACATTAAGGATGTATTAGAGTTCTGAGGACAGAAGGTAATAGAGCTCTAGGCAAAGACACTGTTGGACTTGAATTTTGTCAGAAGTAGTGGTGCCAATGTAATTTTGGTGGTGTTCACCATCTTTTCTCAGTCCAATGGCAGCACATATTTCTCACTTGCCGCAGTAAAAGCCTAACCCTTATGTAAAGATTTTTAGCTTTTAAAAAATCACATATTTAGAGAACTTTGTAACAAATGGGTTACATTTCGTTTTGAATCTAAAAAAAAAAATGGAGGGAGAGAATACTGGCATTTTCAGTCAAAACCTTGCTACAAGAGGCAAATTTAATTTATCAAGAAAGCAGTCTCTAGTCCTTCAGCGATTGTGTTTGCCAATCTACACAAGATCTCTGAACATAGTGGTCTCTCAATTTAAATATAAATTCTTTATATTGATTCCTGAAATTTAGAGTATGTTAAGTTATGGCTGGAATTTACAAGATCTGTTACTTTTGGGAAATGGTTCGAGTTAGGAGGAAGAAACAGACTACAAAATGAGGCTTTATATAGAAGTCTTTCATCTCTAAGGTATCTCAAATTGCTTTCAGAAAAAAACCAAACATTGCTACATCACTCATATAAACCCAGAGAACCTTTCAGAGGTGGCCACATCAAGTCAACAACTGTTCACAACTCAGTTCAAAGTGCAGAAAGGTTTATAGAGGTTGCTGCAACCCAAAGATGGTACAGTATAAAAAAGCATACTTTCAGGCTGCTTGGACATGTTAGCTGGAGTGTTCATGTGTGTAACTCTGAATTGAACTATCAGCTCAAATTTAAGTCTTTGGGGGATGGTTTATGTATGTTTTCTTATGCTTGCTACAACACTGCTTTTAAGAAACCTCCTTCTTTCCAAGGCAGTTCCATCACATGTGGCCTTCAACATGACCAACGTGATCAAGGTTTAGCAAACATGAATCATTGGCCATATAAGAATAGATTCCTGGGTTTCACATTAATGTTTCTTATTTTGATCTTATTTACACCCTGTAAACACATTGCAAGAAAAAAAAAAATTAAATGAAGTGTCCATTTTAAAAAGAAAAATTAGATGAGAGCACTACTAATTCACATATCTACAGTTTCTATAGTGTAATGTTAGTTATGCTATGATATGTACATTAAAGCAAAGCCCTGCAATCCCAAGAACACTATTTATACTTTAAGATTTTCCAAATAGGTGACAGATATATAAACAACTAAATGCATCTTAAAATTCCAAGTGTTCTGAAAATATGTTTTGATGACATCAAAAGAAATAAACACATTCTTAAGCAGAAAGACTACTTTAAGATGATAAGCATGATTTGTTGAAGAGTTTATACTGCTCAGAAATAATACTTTACATAAATATGGGGGTGATGCTTCATCTCTCAGTAGCAAACCAAGGAGGGAGGGAATCAGGAGACTTGTTCCATTGATTCCTCATTTGCTTTTGGGGAGAGAGAGGGAAAACACAACACTAGCAGGAAGTAGCTTTCTTGGAAAAAATGTTGAGCTAGGTGAAAAATCCAGTCTAGAAAGCACTTAGGTAAATTTGATGTCTAAACCAGCAAATCTGGGCCCCTAATGCTGGGAGCTCTGGGTAGAAACCCTGCTCATTTCTTGTTTCTTTGTGTCTACCAGCGAGATGATAAAGACCATGGAAGAAGTCAATATACAGCAGTCACTTCAACACCTAAAGAGGTAATATTGGCAAGACAGTTAAGACTATGTTCCAAAAGAATCCAGGAGCATTCCTCTAAAGACAAGGAAATATTTCCCATTTCTTTGTACAAGTGAAGGAAAAAAAAACCAACAAACTGTTGAAATCATCCTCAGCTTCAGCCCTGTTTCCCAAAATGACAAAAGATACCATTGCTACTGAGAAGGTAGCAAATTACCTGACCTCTTTAAAAATTAAATTTCTGACTAGCAATCACTTTTGGAAATAATAAAAAAACAAGTGCCAAATAATGTACAAAGGGCATGAAATTTGTGTTACTTGCCCCAAAAAAGCAAATAACATTAAAATTGTGTAAGAATTGTGTTAAAATTTTCATTTTTTTTCAGAATGCGGGAAAACATATTTTAATTTTTAATTTTGGCCCAAGTCAATTGACATACTTATTAGTCTCGTTTTTTGTGTCAAGTAGCAAGCAGAGCAGGGCACCTTAAGAACCTATGCATGTGTGTACATATGTGCACATGCATTATTACTGTAACACTGAACTGCAAAGAACCAGAGGAGTTCTTTGGCATAAATCTAACTGCCATAAATGTCTGTACACCTTTACACTTCACATGGAAATACACAACCCATTCATATATTGCTGTTCTGCAAAAATCACTTATGTTCTTTTCCACTAAGAATCATACAAATTGTTCTGACCTCTGTGAACTTTCCTAAACATGATGGATGCATTACCTATATTTTCTTCTTTCTTTCTTTCTTATTTCTACCTTCCTTTGAATTTTTAATTTTATTATACATATTTATGCATTTCTTTCTTTTAATTATCTTTGTAGTATCTGTTTCTCTTTCCCCACTGAAAGGCTTAAACTTGTTGCTCCTACCCAAGACCACAGTGCACAGTGTTTACAAGAGCTACATTCTATTCCGAAACTAAGGCTGAGAAAATTACTTCTATTCAATGCTTCTGCTTTAAAAAGGATAATGATTTCATCTGGTTAGAGATGTCTGTACCTACTTAGTTTATTGCAGGGAAGAAATTGCCTGTTCGCTCATGATAAGATAATTTGTCGCCTTGGAAATTAAATTATCCATTCCAGTTTACCTTGAGGAGGAATACTATATAATACCTATTTGTTCCATTACACCCTTTAAATCAGAAATACGCTTTACTCTACAAATATGTTCCATGTAATCAGAGACATTAAGACAAGTTAAAATAGCCCCTGACTGCAACTTAATTAGCCTCCAAAGTTGTCAGTTGTGTAAGACGTGGATCCAGTGGAACTAAAAGGATATTGAATAAATAATTTCTTTTAAAGAATAAAACGAAGCCTGCAGTACATTTTGAAGATAGCTTTTTATTTTTTTTTTTCCATTCTAATACTCACAGAAAGCCATATAGGGTACACATCTTCACTCCACCAAACCAGAACAGCATTTCTAGGTATCATTACAAGATGGAACAAGCAGGATCAAACCTCATTTTTCACCTAATACTTTAAATTCTATAAGGGATTAAGGATTATAAGTATATGGCTAATGTGGGGTTTTTCCTGCTTCTTCCAGACTGTGCTTAAATACATAAATATGGTCTGTTTTTCAGAGACACCAGTTTGTAAAATTACCATTTCTCAACCGGTTTTGAAGTCCAAGCTGAGTGAAGGGGTTTTAATATTTAAAACCTGCTATCACAAACCCACAGTAATTAGGAATGGCCATAGTTCTAGGCCAGGGAGAGCCCATCAGAAATGCTGGGTAGGGCATGGTAGGACACAGCTCTCAAGGCACTGTTTGACAATAGGCTCTGCAAACAGCTTCTGAATCCTCCATAAAGCTCATCTATGGAGTCACATAATCCAAGTGATTCATTAACTTCTTACAGACAGAAATTTGGAATAAAAAGAAAAAGAAAAAAGGCTAAGAAAATTAGATTTTCTCATAGCATATTTTTTCCAGCCTTTGAGTAGTGATGAAGAGAAGCTGGTCTTGTGATGGTGATAATGGATTAGGAAACAAAGCCTCGTGCTGTTAGCTCTGACATGGGCTCTGTGCCTGACCTTCAATGAATTGTAAAATCCCTGTGTTCCTGTTTCTCTTCTCTCCTCTTGTGAAGCCAGACAATTTTTACCTACAGTGAAAAAACTGTTCAGAAGATTAATTTGATATTTATTAGATGCTTTAGATGAGAAATATATATAACCGTCCACTTATTTGAGGCTAAAATATATTTATTTTACATTGAGTTCTAGAGATAGGAGTTTTTCAATAAAACCGTTTTTTTTCCTCCCCAAAATACTGGTTTGATACAAATGATCCTCCTTTTGGCAGAAAAGTGGCTGAAGAAGTTTTAATAAGGGATATTTTCAGGTTCCAGAGGATATATCTTCATCCATCCTAGAACAACTGGGAAATGTGACCTGCTTTTCCCACAGATGCTTACTAAACCCATGTTACAGCTAATAAAAAATATGTAATGGTCTTTACCATGACACTAACACTGAAATATCATGACCTTCCTTCACATTATTTGTAATCTTGCTACCTCAGTCTCACGCACACATTAACAACTGCTGTATCAGATATATAATTTAATTCAATAATATTTTTCCTGTTGTCTCATTTTGCTAGTTCATACAGCATTTTGGAAAAGTTGAAAAGAATTCACAAATCTCAGTGGTGGGAAACAACAGATATGCATGGAATGGGGGCTGGAAATGGGATTTGAAGTAACAAGGAAAGAAAATTCACCTCCATTTCTAGATCCAATTATTAGTAAATTAATTATATTATTTACTAAGTAGAGAAACATTTACTGAGAGAAAAGTCTGCATGTGAATAAAACATGATTAGATATTAGTAATTAAAATGGCAAAGTGTCTCAATTAAGCTTCAAAAGAGCACTTAAGCAAGCAGGATGCAAGCAACAAAATTGCAAGAAATCTGAATTATTCCAACATCAAACGAATTGAATTAATTTACTTCTGGATGGCATAGTGTGTGCTCTCAGTAAACAAGGAGAATAAATTATTTGATTGAAAATCAGGAGCAAAATGAGTAAAATCATCGTTTGACATAGCAACTGTTCGCCTGATATATTTTGGACTTACCAGCCATTGCATATAAGTGAGAAATAATGGTTGATCCAGGACATCCAGAATTTATTCCAAATTTTCACTGGTTCACTAGTAAAGGGGAATATGAGAGTCTCATAAAAAATGCCACAAAATATTTTTTTTTAATGTGCATTAGCACAATTGTTTGCAGGAGCATTCTCTTCAATAATGTGGACTCTATAGGCAATATTAATGAACCCTTTGCTCAGCTGAATTTTTCATTTTAAACTGGGAAATGCTACTTTGCCTTGCCTTTTCTGCTAATCCTTTAATATTGGTAGCATAGCCACCAAAACGATAGTCCATGGACTTGGAATTCTTTAAAAGAAACAAAAAAAAACCCAAAACAAAACACAAAGATAAAGAAAAGTATAACAAAAAAAGTAGGACTTAACCTAAGTCGTTTTTTTGTAATTTTTATTCCAGGAAAAGATGCACAGACATAATACAGTTAAATTTCAGTCCCAAGTTGTGTCTTTAGCTGTCTGTACTGTTCAGATGCAATGGTTTGGAGTTCATTATTTTTTGTTCTGAAGCCACCCTGCTGTTCTAACCAAAGAAAAAGCAGGTCAGAACCAAGCTATTTAATTAGTGCAGAAGGTAGGTGATGCTTAAGCATGCTGCCAATTATTTTCTAACTTTTTATAATTTTCAATCAGGGATAGATTAACAATAGAATTTTGAAACAACATGCAGAAAATAATAATTAATGAAAAATGGCTGTGAGGAGTTAATTTCAGTAAAGGACAAGGCCAGAAAAAATAGATTATAAATTATTAAACATTAGAATACATCTTTGTTAGGTCTAAACAACACTCAAATCTGTTCCATGAATTGAATAGAAACAAAGTAAACCAATAGACTTCAGTGTTAAAAAAAGGCCACTGGTGAGACCTGAAATTATGGAAGCACACAAAGGAGCTCACTAGCACGTGCAATTTGTATTTTCCTGGGTGATTCTGAGCTTGAACCAGGGTTTGTCTTTGTGATTCCGTCAAAACTCCACTTGTGTACATAGTGCAGGCCACTAAATTTTGCATGATTACTTGCAGAATAAAAGTTGTATTGTTTGCACTACTTTTAACTTTCAATAATAACATAAAATATAAATAACTCTCTGGTAGTTTGGGGTTTTTTTATTTCGAATGTCCCTCTTTCGATACCTCGCACAAGCTGTTAGACTCAGAGATGCTATTTTTAATTTTCTGCTCTTATTCTGAAATATTTCTAATCTTAAGAACTTTCAGTGTCCCATCTGGAGCAAAGAGGGATAGAATATAATATCTTTTGGGGAATTCTAGGAGGAACTACCATCAAGAGGAGCTCTGTTAATCAGACATCAGGTTCCTGAGGTGTTGTAACTTCACAAATTTAAAAATTTTTCTCCCAAAGAAACAAAAGCTTATGATTTGAAATATACCCATTACCCAAACACACCTAAAAACTTCAGATCACCACCTTCATGTCAAAGCAAGCACCAGTGACTGCTGTGCTTCAGCTAACACCCAAAGAAAACCATCCTTTATAGTGAAGAAGGGAGCTCTCCCATGACTTAAAGTATTTTGCAGTAAGCAGAGTTGTGTTTTAATTAAGACAAATAATTAGTATCAATAATGCACTAACTGGATTGCTAAACCAGCCTTTTCCCTGTTATTAATGAAAATCAGCTAGCTAGCAACAGCATTAATGAAATTTCCACTGTTTATCTGCTAGGTTAACAGTCTTCCTAACAGGTGGCTCAGTAACCAATGCTATTAAAGGAACTATGAAGAACCTTAATTTAAAACACTAATTAGTCCTAAAATAGTGAAGATTACTTTGTAGGAGTAGGGACTCAGGGCATAATGGCCTTGTCTATAAGAATTGAGAAGGGACATATCTGCTTGCCTTTAAAACCAAGATAAAAGGCAGCTTTTGTTTAGTTAGGGAGGTGTTTGCTTCCACTGTTATCATAATAACCCTCCCTCCCCCCCCCAATAAAGCAGGGAATTTGAGAAAATAAATTTTGATTTAAAAGCCAGTCCTCTGGGAGGGAGCCTTCATGAAGATTAAGGGGTAAATCAGGCAGTGCTTCTAATCTGGTAAGGGAAATAAAGTAATCAGGAGAGTACTAACAGAACATCTGGGTAATCAGATTCAGTAATTTTGATATTCTGATTATTTATTTCATCCATTGAACTACACAGTTTTGATTCCTTCATGGAAACTCTTTTTGAGTGAAGATATATTGTTCTACAGATTCCAGAATAAGATTCTATTCTGCAACAGGAGAAATGAAATAGCTCTGAAAACCACAGGAGTTCCAGTCTTGAGTTGTTAAAACATTATAAATTCACTCATCATATATGTACACCTATAGAGATAGGTCTTCAATAAGACAATAAGAAGCTAAAGTATGAATGCTATTGGTTTTCATACACCTGCTCTGTTAACTTTTGCCTTCAAATCTTCATCTTCTTGATGACCAAGCTATCCAAAGTTACAAAAAGAATTGAGTCCCTAGACTTAGAGAAAATTTTTGTGTATCTTGGAATAAAATCTAGTTTCTTAATGTAATAAGTATTGTTGGAGAGTTTTTCTTGTTATAATTGGTTTTAAATAACGAATATGGGTGGCAAATGTATCACTTCCTTATCCAATCAAAGTTTGAAACCTTTGAAGCTGCAAAGACACGCGTGATGTAAAACCAGAATAATCACACAGGCTCCTTTCAATCAGGGCATTGTTACAAGCATCAAAACATCACAAAGTTAGGGAGAGTAAGGAACAAAGCACCCACTCATTGAGAACACATAAGACACAAAGTAGTAAAACCAAAACATATTCTAACATGTTGCTTTCCAATTTTTCTTCATTGACCTTAGATTCTTCTCATGCATTTAATACCCATACCAACTATTTTCTTGGGTATACACTCTTGTTATACCCATATCTGGTTCTGCTTCAACTAGATTAAAAATAAGTGTATATATATATACATCTGTATAAGTCTATATATAGATAGATAAATAAAAATGTGTTGACTCTGGGAATACAAAATAAAAAATATATTTTTGAGCATTCTAGACAAGTTGTTCAGACAGCAGAACAAGTATTTTCCAACATCCCCTTTTGAAACTAAGTTTTAGAATGTTCTTAGGAAACAGAAGACACCCTTCCTGACCACCTGACTCCCCAAAGGTGGCCTCTGACACTCCAGGGCAAAATTAAAGAACCCTCACAGTGAACAGTTAAAAGGTATGCTTCCTATAAAAAAATAATATTCCTAGCTCCTATCATTGTCTTTTGCCTGAAGCATGAGAAGTTATATCATTTCTAGATCCCTGATTATTTTTAAAACCCTAGTAACTATGGCTATTGTTATAATCTATAGAAACATCCTTTTCCTTTTCTAATCCAATTGAGCTCTTGACTCCAATAATTTGTTGTGGGAATGACTTTTGTTAGCTTATTGTTGGCTGAAAAAATAATTCCTTCTCTTGATTTTAGATTTGCTGTCTTTCAATTCTCTGAATACTGCCTTCCTCTGATATTATGTCAGAAGTTAAGTAGGAAGCCTGCACTAGTTTCTCTCTAAATCCATTTTTACACACAGCCTTTTTATACTTGGTTATTTTTCATGTCTCATCTTGTTCATCTCTATTCTGAAGAAAACTGCTGCTGTCTTTTCAATCTTACTTCATATGGTAGTTTTTCCACTTCTCTAAGCATTCTTATTGCCAGTCTCTGAACCCCTTCTATTTTCCCTATAGTCTTTTTTGGAATAACATAAACAGAGCTGAAAGCTGTGTTCCAGAGGCAGACTAGGTTACAAATAGCATTATAATACCATCAATATCAATTTAATAAAAATCCTAACCCTAGATTTCTTTTCTTTGTTAACCATTACTGCTGACTGATGAGGGTTTTTCAGCTGTTTGAGTTTCTGATCTGGCAGTCACAGCTATGGTACGTTTAATTCCAGACATGGTGTAATAACATTTATGGAATATGTTTCCTAATACCTGCTGAACTCACTGAATACAGTGAAAATATTTTATATTTTTCCCCTTTCATACTTTATAGCTGGAGAGCAACTGCACACACTGAACGTGGAACAACTGTGTTTTCCATTCTCTCTTGGAAGTCTGTGATGCCTCAGGCACTTTCCAAGCAATATCCTTTTATTTCAAATAAAGAGAGACGATTGATCTCCTGGAGTAAAATCAGCTCTCCAGAGAGCATCCAAGCCCCTCTTTTGACAGTGGGCAGTAAAATGTACTGGTATTGACCACCTTCACATGATAACTCACAACTGTCATCATCTTCTTTTTGTACAGTAGGAACTCAGACTGAACGCTGCAAATGTCATGGAAATTGTGCCTGAAGCACAACCTCTCACCAGAGAGCTGTACATTGTCTTTAGATCTTACGGGAGATCTCCCACTCATTTCTGTGTTCATGAGTTCACATTATCCTTCATAAACTAAGCATGCTGCATTGCTTTCCAGACTATGGATGAAAAGCTTCCTTTGCCTTGACATCTGAAGGAAACTTCTGCAGCATCTTGGGGTACAATTTGTTATTAAGGGCAAACATCTAACCTGCAGGATCAGGTAGGATATTTACCTGAATCTTAGAAGTAAAAATATTCAACACTTGTTACCTGTTGATGGCAGACTGTTTTAAAAAGACTTAATCATTTAATCAAAGGGATTTAGAAAACAAAGCAGGGTTTATTAGAGCTTGTTTTACTACAAAACTCTAAAAGTCACCTGAGATAATTAATTTTGAAAAAAAAATCCCTCACACCTATGTTGCCAGTCTGACTCTTATTCCTCTCTAAACTCCTGTTGTATTGTATAATTTCCTACAGGGTTTCTTTATATATCGAGTTGCAGATTCCTTCACAGCAATTCTCTACAGAACCTGGTGCTTGCCTGACACACATCAGAATCCTGCAAAGGGATAGGGGGATGCAGGTAACTAAAGGAGATTGCTTCCTGGAAGTCAATTATTCATTCTCAGAATTTCAACCATCTTTGATATATGAAGGAAAAAACTAACCTGTGTGTAGGCTGACTTGTTAGAGCTGAAGCAGGAGTAAAAAGAGTCTGTGACCAAGTAGGAATGACTATGATGAGTAATAGATTTGTCACTACAAAGGAAAAAAAAAAGAAAAAAATTCCTGTAAAATTGAAATTATTGTACTGTTAGGTGAAAATTCTTTATTCCTCCACTATAAAAGGTAGGGGCAACAACTATTTTTCTCCAACATTCTTTGGAGTCTGCACTTTTTAATGTGCAGACATAAAACCGTACTTTGAAATCAACTTTGAAGTCCCTCTAGTTTATCTCATATTTGAAGGCTCAAAGGTCCAAGTCCCTCCAAAGCCAGCCTCAGTAATCTCTTCAAGGAGAGACACATTTGACTTGCACAGTCCACCAAATCATTCAAGTAACCCAGTAAATGCCTTGAGAATGACACTCTTCTCTGATCCCGTTGAGGGGTGGCACAGTCCAGGCAGGGGAGTGGCAGTGAGCTCCCTAATAATTTTTATTTTTCCTCCTATGACAGCCTTGTCTATATGCAGATACAAAGGCAATGATTCCTATTCTATTGTCCTAAATACAACACAACTTGAAAGGAAAGAACATAATTGAAGCCTATCAGGTTTTTTTTTAATGGAAATCAGAAATCTAAATTATTGGAGATAACATTGCCCAAGCACTTCACACGGGTTTCTGCCAACAGCTATAACAATGTTATTGTGGTATTCGAGCATTTCAAACTAGTTTTGGAGAAAAAAAATAATAACTTCCACTTCTGTTTCATCTATATCCAGGAGTAAAACTCTTCCCTAGGTAGAATATTTGCTTCAAGATAAAAAATTATATAGAGATGTTGGCATGCATGAGAGATTTTTTGATTTGGTAAGATGGTCAATTACACCAGGATCCAGTTTTCTTTTACCACTGACCATGGCAAGTCTTTGACTTTAGGACTGGAAAAAGGTAAAAATTTTTCTTTACTGCACATCTATACCTGCTTTCTGTATATTTTTTCCTTCCATATACAAAAAACCTATAATATTAGAATTTATTTTTTTCATGATAGATGGCTTTTACATAAAGGCCCTCAAGAAAGCACAAAACTCTTTATCTCCTTTACTCAAATATGCCTGAGCTTCTGAATATTTATGGCCCCGTGGCTTGTCTATCAGAAGTTTGAGCCACCTGCCATGGACCAGAATGGAAGAAAGTCCAATCTATAACAGTGAATTTCAATTCTGTCACAAACAGTTTTGTGATGTTCATGACATGGCATTAGAAAAAAAGCATCAAGCTCTCTCTTCCAAGTCAGTCAAACACTCATTAAAATCACTTTTCAACACAGGACTTCCTTTTTGATCCCTCCTGGCTTTCACTTTTTCTCACTCCTAAGCAGGTGTTTTATTCTCACCCACCCCTTTTCACTGTAAAGCATTTAGCAAGAGAACAACTGCTACTGAGGTGATACTAAATCTGGAAAAGCTTTGGTATGATGCTTAATAGCAGAAGAATTTTAAAAGTGCTATTGTACACTCAGACAAAAGTTCTGTGTCAAGGTAAATGATAGGAAATAAAGAAAAGGCACTTAGGTACTTCTCCACACCTTTGTATTTTGTGCACTTGACGTTTTAAATCTTTTTAAACAAATATAGAAAATCTTCTGGTGATACAAATTTTCATTCAAATATGTGAAAATACATATCCCAAGTCACAAATAGACCTATGTATCAATTTCATATGCATTCCACTTCATGTTTTATAGCCCTACAGGGTTTCTTTCACACTAAGCTTTTTCTTCACGTTTACACAGAGCATCTGACTATATTTTGTAGCATTAGAAAATAAGAGACTGATTCATCAATGCCTGGCACCATCTGTAGTCATTGTAGTTCAGCAAAATGAATGCAGATCATAGATCTTGTTTTAGAGTTTTAAAGGCTCATAAATTAGGATTTTGAAAAATTGCATTCTTTTTAAATACTAGTATATTTTTATATACTGATATGAAGAAGGTAACACAGATACACAAAATCTTTGTAGGCCAGTAAGCACAGAAGCATTTAAAACCAGAGGCAAAGGTCCTATTTGTCTCAGAACACATCAACAGATACAACTCACTATGTGAAATTTCATAGCCTTCCCATAAAACAAAACCAAAACCCCACCCAAGAAAATTTAAATGAACCTTTGATAACTATTTTGCAAAAATTCCAACTCCTAAAAATGCTTTTCTCCAGACATAAAACAATACATTTATATTGAATTTAATACCTTGCCTTGTTCTTACATTGTTGGTTTTCAGAGTTCTTTCCAAAATTTAGAGCAAGAGTTCAAAGTGAGGATGCAGTCTAAATTATATCCTTTCTGCAGGTTAACTAGAATCAGATACATTGGTAGTTCCTCAGATAAACTTCAAACTATTTGTTTTATAGCTGAAGAGTTATTTCTCATGAGAAGACAGAAGAGGTGAATAATTTATCTGAGTGATAGACAAGGGACAGGAACTGTTCCCTTAGTGATTAGCAGTCTCTTCCTGTCTAGGACAGAAGAATAATCTGCTGCTGTGGATTGACAGCCTCAGGCTCGCCGTGGTCCACACTGCACTGTCTGATTTAAATAGATTGCTCTAGAATAATGTGACAGCATCATAAAATACAGGAGAGATGACCAAGTTACTAATATGCTGGATTATTATCCCTATGGACTGGAATCTTACAGCCCATTTTTGAAGGCACCAGCCATTTCACATGGCAACACAGAGGGTGATGGAAGCATTAAACCAGTACTTAAAATTACCTTTGACTCTGCTAGGGGCCTGCAAAGAGACTGTGTCCTAGAGTTTCCAACTTTTAAAATCATTATAATAAAATTTCCTCACCTGGGGATGTGCTCCAAGATCAGTTCAGTAAAATGTAGGTAGCAATAGTGTTACCTGAAGTGCAGGTAGCCAAGCCACACAACCAACACAAATACACCACATACGTGGGTCACTGAGCCATCAGATGTCAGAAGTGCAAACATCTGGTATCATTTTAAATGCCCTGAAGGCTCCACTATCCTAATCTCCAAAAATCTATTTTGTAGAAGACCATACAGAAGTCACACATACCATGGGGAATTTGGAAAGGCACTGGATTCCTATTTAACTTCCTCCATCACATCTTATGCAGCTACAACAGCATTTTATTAAAATTCATTTTAACAAAAAAAAAAATCCCTGTTCATATTTTTTTTCCTGATAGGTCAATTCTTTCTTAAATAGGAAATATTTATCGAAGAAGAATTGCAATGCAGTAAAACAAATGCAAAAAATCTTTTATATTTGTGTCTGTAGCTTTCATGGTGTTAGAGGGACTAATCTCTCTGCAGAGAGTGTGACCAGAGTAGACCCACACAATAAAGAAATGAGTCATAAATATCAGCTGGCAAAGAGTCATCAGCCTTCCTTTTGTGTCATCCAGTACCTAAAGGGACTATGAGAGAGCAGGAGGGAATTTTACATAGGCATGTAGTGATAGGGCAGGGGAAACTGGCTTTAAACTGAAAAAGGACAGGTTTAGACTAAATATTAGGTAGAAATTCTTCACTGAGAGAGTGGCAAGGCACTGCAACAGGTTACTCAGAGAAGCTGTGGGTGCCCCATCCCTGGAAGTGTTCAAGACCAGGTTGGACGGGGCTTGGAGCAACCTGGTCTAACGAAAAATGGTGATCTGGTCTTGTGGAAGTTGGTGATCTGTAAGGTCTCTTCTGAGCCAAATCATTCCAGGATAAATGGCAATCACATGAAAATCTGTCTATATGCTCCATACATTTGCAATGAATTAATTGTTCAGGAAATGCAGCCTGGTCACAAAGAGATCCCTGAGATGTTCTTGTTGCAGCACTTGCCAGTGCAGGTACGAGCACTTCATCATCAATATTGGCTTCTTTCAGTGTAGCTTCACACAATTTTAACCCCTATTTTTTTATTTGAAACAAAATAGCCCCGTCTGTCCTAAAGCATGTGCACTGATGAAGCAGCTTGGGGTGACAAATTTTAAATCAGTCCAAAACAGTACAAGAGTGTTTCTGCATATATATACATACATAAAAATATAGTATGTATAATAGATTTCTTAGACTGATCATCTAAAAAGTTGGTCAAGAAAATTACACCTAGAATGTTATTGCATTTGTAATTATTCGCACATAGTGAAATGCTCCATTTTAATTCAACCTTGACTTGATGGCTTGTAAAAAACACCATAAGAAAAAGAACAGAGGGGAAAAATCTCCTAATCTGCACCTTATCATTTTATCACGAAGACAATTATGAGAAAGATTTTTGGAGTTTATTTTGCTTGTCTGAATTAAAGTGCATTTAAATATTAAGAAAAAAAATCCTATATTACTTCAGTCCTGCTCTTCCTGTGATATTTACTGCCAATAGCACTTTTGTATATATATACCCCAGGAGATGTAAAATCACATATTTGTTTTGTGAGTCAGAGCAGTAAGACACTGGTAAAACTCCATCTGGCAAGCAAGCAAAAGTTCATTTTTGTGTTTGTGTTATCACTAAATGTTATTCAAGATTCTCATTACACTTGTCATCCTAGTGTAAGGTTAATTAGAATTAATAAATGCTGTACTGATCCAAAAGGAAGAAAGGGCAAAGAGAGAAAAACATTCTAATTATCATCCATCCAAAATAAAGCAATTTGACATAGGACACACTGTGCAGATGGACCCATCTTGAGCTGGAGATGTAAAAATCTGTTAAAAAACTGAATACTTTCATTAGGTTTTTATTTTAATGGCTTAATGACCAATTCTAAGTAAAATATCTCTCATAATGGGTTCAGTACAGGACAAACGAGGTTTTAATCCATTATTGACCTGCTTTGCAACTTTTAGCAAGTAAATTCATTGTTATGCTCCTTGATTTCCTTGTCTATGGAACTGACATAAATATTTTTATCCACAATGTAAGACCTCCTTAAGTCTCTGGAACTTCCATTACAATGAGATGCTATTTCTATTCCTGCACAGCAAAGCAAAGAAAACAAGAACACAAAAAAAACAACCAACCAACCAAAAAACCAAAAGAAAACAGAACAAAAAACATCAAAAACCCCCATCACAGAATAAAACTTGCTGAGAGCAAGCAGCACTACCTTATGTTAATACCAACAAGAATTGCTGGTTTGAGAGGGGTTTTGTTGTTGCTGTTCTTTGTTTGGGGATGTGTTATTTGATTAGTTAGAGGTTGTTAGTATTTGGTATCCTATTAGTGCATCAAGCACTTAGCACATTCCAAATATTCTAGATATTTTACTACAAGGTTTTCCAAGAACACTTGACTATCCAAGAAGTGTTTTACTTGTTAACAAAAGAAAAAAAACATCAGATATTAAAGGAATTTTCTTCAAAATCATAATGAAGTGCTTTATAAAGGCACAATAAGAATGGGCTTCCTCATTTGCTCATCTTCTTACCTTAAGGTAGTGTATTATTATTTCACTTTTAGACTTTACCTTTTCTATATTCAACTCATTTTTTTGCCTTCAGAAATCAAGCAACTTCAGTCTTTGTTTTGTTGTCTCGCTCCCATGTTAAAAATTTCTGGTTTCTACCTGTTGTGTTTAGGATAAAAATTTAAACAAATCAATTTTTAAAAACTCAAATACAAAAGGAGCTCTCATACTTTTTCTACATACATGCACTTGTATAATAAGAAATACAGAATTTTAATATTTCCAAAGATAAAATTGCTTTTTCTAACTGTCCTTATATAATTCTCCCATTCTCTTTGCCATGACATCTTATGCATGGCTCTCTTGAAAAGTAAACTGAAAAATGGAGAAGATTCTTTTCAATTAAACACTCCCTAATCCTGCTTTATTCAAGGAGAAGTAGAGGAGCAAAGAGCCATTATGCTATTTCCTAAATATCATTGAAGTTTGTGCTAGACTAGTAGAAGACTAAAAAGTCTTTCTTGCTTTATCAATACATTACGCTATTTTTCTCCTGACTTTTTGTTTTCAAAACTAAACTTCTGCAAGAGCCACTGACAACACAGATTTGTTATCCCCTCTCTATATAAAACATTAGCATAGGTGGATGTATGTATTTAATATTTCTTACCTACGGGACAACTCGACATGCTCTGTTCTGTGCAAGTTCCTAATGTAGAGTTATGACACATCAATAAACCTGTCATTAAACATCTTTTCTTTCTGTTTTGATTTTTTTGTTTGTTTGGTTGGTTGGTTGGTTTGGGTTTTTTTTTAGAAAAAATAAACTTGATGCTATCTGCCTTGTCAGTGAATGACAAATATACATTCACACTTGAAGTAATGGTTTGAGATAGTCAGCAAGACATGAAATTCTGACAGTATGTGTCTCTGTGACCCTCTTTAGAGAACATATTTCAACTTGCATAAGTAACTTGAATTTTAATTTATTTTATTTATTAGTGTTTGTTGAACCTGTGCTTTAGGATGAAAAGAAAAATAAAATAATACTGTCATTGTGAGATGCAATTTATGTTTTAATTTGTGATATTCACAGTGGTTTAAATCACATGCACAAAGACTTTGCATTTCATGAAGCATAGTTTTCCCCCCTGCCAGAAATTGGAAATCCAAATATACAGGAAAATTTAAAAACTGGGAAGAGACTGTAACAGTCTCCAGTCTTAATCAGCTACTCAGCCTCCTACAGATTGCTCAAAAGAGTGAGATGCCTCAGATTACAAGTTACATAGAACTTTACCTTTGCATAAAATATTACTTAATAATAATCTCGGCCTATTAGTCATGGCAAAAGAGCATATCTTAGTATAAACCATTTCCTTGGAGGCCCCACACACTTTCCCTTTCTTTAACATCAAAGTTTAGGAACATCTTCTGAGTCACTATTTGCAACCAGTCCTTTCCTTGCCATACCCTTCCCACACACACAATTATCTTACACACAGAGGAGACTGCATTAACTTGCCTCATCTTCACAATGCCAGCCTCTCACATCAACATTTTAAATGTGCTCACATAAATATTAATGCTGACTTCTGTGTTAAACTAGCATGGAACAGAAATTCCCTACAAGCATCTTCAAAAATATTTCTTAACCCATTACTTTTTCTGGGATGTATGCCATTAACTTTACAGCTTCATTTGCTGACCAAAAGCAAGACATACTTGTTTATTGTTTTCTTCTTTTTTTTTTTTTTTTTTTTTTTTTTTTTTTACAGGGACTATCTACTCTCTGAGATGGAAATTGTCTTTTTGTTCAGTGTTTTGTCCAGCAGGTAGGTAGTTATTAGGATCATGAATAAGAAATTATTTCTTAAAGTCTGCTGAGGGAAACAAAGATGTAGAAGATGTCTGATTGGAGAGATACTTGTATGGATTTCAAATGTGTGAGTCATGCCTGGAATCACAACGTAGCTATTTCTGTTCTTTTATCCTCAAGCTGCAAAAAATGCAAGTTGGTTTCAGATGGAAAAGATTTCAATCTTTTATATAGCAAAAAAACCTCTTTTTCCTTGCAATAAAGCAACACAGTTTCAACTTTTTGGATTTTTATCCCTTACCATAAATTGAAATCAACTTACATCTAAGCATTTGCAATGAGCTACATTATGCAGGGAAGTTGTCAGATGCATGGAGTTCAATTAAATATCATACAGCAGCCAAAACCTTTGGCTTCTTGGAATTTTAGTAACAAGCTATGAAGCAATTTACTTCAGGTAATTTGGAGATATTTGGCTCCAGACTTCTGTCTAAAAGCCACATGGCTGATGTGAAATGAGCTAATCGGTGACTGAAACCCTCTGGCTCAAGTCCCTGTAATTTCAGCCCTTTGTCTGCTTCCTCAGGCTGTAGAATAGACCTGAGAAGGAACCTGGCCCATTCTGAATTCTCTTTCCAGCTGGGTGGAAAAGAGGCAATCTCATTGCTGGAGGTTCTGATGGTTGCAGCTTAGACCAAGGTCTCCTTCCACATTTGGGAGTCTTTATGGTCTGGGTTGGGAGATCAGAGGCAGTCTAATTTCAAAGAGAAAGCAATAACCACTTTTCCCAGTGTTCTGGCTGTAATTCAAGGAACAGACATGGATAAAATATTTTTCATTATTCTGTGTATTATTCTGAATAAAATTACATCAAACATAATAATGAAAATTGAGTTTTGCTGGACTACAAGGAGTTGCAACAGTCAAAGATATAGCAAAGAAGAAAATCATTCAAATAATTTCTATTAAACTTATTTTATTTGGGTCTCTGTCATGTAACTTTAATAACAAATGTCTTTTAATAATAGATTTAAAAATCCAGCTTATTCTAGGATTTCAGTGTTTTACTGGATTGTTTTGACATCTCTTCTACAGTGACAGGCAAACTTTGTCAACTGCCTGAAGTCAGAGATATGAGAGAATATGGTGTCTGAAACCCTTTTCAAGATCCTGTGTACTCAGCCAACACCAGTTCAAATGAAAATTCCCAACTCCTGCCCCTAGCCTGCTGCAAAACAGATATTAACCATCCGAACTGTGGGCCAGGTAAAGCTTCTGTGCTGCAGTATAACTGCTATCTCTCCAAACCCCAGCATCCCAGAATTTTGGAATTTTCCTGAAAACAACTTGCTTCACTTCAGAGATGGCTAAGAATCAGTTTTAGCACTAAATCTCCAGAAGATGCTCACCCAGAAATATACCACTCATTCCCTATTAGGGTCTTCTGCTGTGTGCATGGGGTAACTATGGAAGAACAGGACCATAATTGTCCATACATTTAATAATTCCTTCCCACAAAGGTGTCGTTTCTTGAAATGTAAATTTCTCATTTTAACAGAGGTCCTAATTCAGCCAAATTAAACATAGAAATAATCTACCTGTTGTCATTCCCCAGATGAAAAATTCAAGCAAATGCCCATTTCAAACTTAGAGCTATGACCAGACCCAGCTAACAGGGAAGTCTTCTGTCTCCCGGAAGCTTGGATAAGGGACATTACTGGAAAACTCTCCAGTTTACTATGACCTTCAGATTACTATCCACTACTGGTTGTTCAAAGTGGCAGTCATGAAATTACAGCAAGACGTCCAAGGCCAATCAAAAGAGGTTTCAGGGCCTTGGGACAATTGGTTGAAGGACTGGGAGCACAGGCAATAATTTCCTCAATCCTTCCAGTAACAAGGGATAATGCTCATAGTAATAGGCAGACCCATCAGGTTAATGAGTGACTTCCAGGCTGGTGTAATCAGAGAAATTTTGGATTTTTTTGACCCTGGGATGATCTATTCAACATCTTGTCTACTGATACTTGATGGGATGCCCCTATCTGAGAGAGGCAGAAGAGTTCTAGCACAGGAGCTAGCAGGGCTCACTAATAGAGCTTTTAGCTAGCTTGGAAGGGGGAGAGGAAAACACCAGGCTTGCCAGGGATGAGCAATGGAATGCTGCGTCAGAACTTGATGAAACGAGGATCAATGGGACCTCTCAGTTTGCTTCATGAGGTGTTGGCTACAAAGTATCCCACTTGAAATAGACCGTAGATCCATTGCAAAAGGACCAAAGCCAATTACTTAAACTGAAATGAAGACTGAACTCCAAGGGTGACACATCTACTCATAGGAAAAAACTGCAATGGGATTTTTAATGATCATAATGTTCAAAACATCAGGTTTTTGTCTTTACAGAAAGATGGAGAATCCTATAGATGAAACTTTAGCTTTGGGATCCTATAACAGAAGAAGAGGATGAAAGCAAAGGGAAAAAACCAAACCAAAGAAAGCATCACCTCAGTTTAAAAGTCCTAAAAATATTAAACCATTCAAGGCCTTGCTAACTTTCATCAGATCCCCAAAGGGACATTTCAACTTTAATTTACCTTGGCCTGAGCCTATCCAATTAAAAAAAAAAATAAATCTGAAATCTATGTTAAATTTAACTGAAAACAACAGCATCCTTATAATTAAAAGTATGCTTGTTCCTTCTCTTTTGTCCCTCTCCTACTAGCCAAAAGTTAAAGCTGAGAAATGAAAAGACTTCAGAATATGAAAATTTTAAATTGTGTGTCTCTCCAAATATTCCTAAAAATCTAAATCCAAAGGGCTAGCAAAATACTATTTTAAGGAAATTGGCAAAACTGCTTTTGGGCTCAGTTAGAGGAGTAAGTTTCAGATGAGGATTCACCTTTAGTACGGTTATCATTAAAAAAAAAAAAGGGGAGAGTATTAAGACTGTGAGGAAAGGAGAGAATTTTCTTTCTTCTCTTTCATTATCTTGGAAGAGATGGTGTTGCAGCATCATCAGCTCTCAGCTTTCTCCAAGAATCAGACTGATCATGACAACCACCACACATTGCTCCACCATATTCCATGGCTTTTTCATAGAGAAGGGAAAAAGATACTTTATTTTCTGTGCACAAGCTACAAGCTATCTCACAACATGTCAATTCATATTTCTGATGAAATAGTAGAAAAAATTTTTCCCTGGAGGAGAATGGGAAGAATTGGAAGAATTCAGGCATTGGAAGTTGTTCTGGGAGGTGGTGGAGTCACTGTCTCTGGAAGTGATCAAGTCGTCTGGATGTGGCACTTGGGGACATGGTTTCAGCGTGGTAGTGGTGGTGCCAGGCTGACGGTGAGACTGGAGGATTTTCCAGGTCTCTTGCCACCTGGATGATTCTCTGGCATTCACCGCTGAGCTAGCTGGCACCAAGTGTTGCCTGCAGGGGCTGGTTTGGGGTTGGCCACTGACGTTGTGCCCCGATTGCGGGAGGAGCGGTAGCACCGGTCACCTGCGCGCTCTGATCCCCTTTCACTTTCGGTGTGTGGTGGTGTTCACAGGGGTCCCAGGATGAGGGAGGAGATGAGAATCTTGACTCCATGTTTCAGAAGGCTGATTTATCATTTTATAATATATATTATATTAAAAGAAAATTATATACTAAAACTGCACTAAAAGAACAGAAGAAAGGATTTCATCAGAAGGCTTGAAAGGAATAGATGGATGGAAAAGAATGATAATAAAATCTTGTGACTGCTCACAGCCTCGACACAGGACACAGGTGGCTGTCATTGGTCATCAAGTAAAAACAATTTCACATGCTGGGTAAACAATTCTCCAAATCACATTCC
>JAWWMN010000208.1:8345714-8364744 GCA_035047745.1 Catamblyrhynchus diadema | reverse complement strand
CTTAATAATAGTCAAAAGTTTGGCCAATAGCAGCTCCAAACCTGCAGTGAAGAACATGAGAAATGCAGGTTTGAGTCTTAACTGAGGTTGTATCAATTGTTGTAAATTATTTTCTTTAATACTTGTTAAAACTAAAACATGCTGTCAGCTTTGCTAGGCTTTAAGAAATCCTCAACTCTTTGCTTGATTAGAAGGATGCTGGTGCAATCAATAAGGTTATTTTCTTAAAAGAAAATTTAATAAAAATCAAAAGAAATTATCTTACTGACCACAGATCATGCTGTAGAGGCCAATAGGGATAGATATCTCTGCTGCAAAGAAGTCTTAAGACCCAGCACGTGTGCTGGTCATCTCTCAGCTCATTGTCAGGACACACCCTGGACATGCACCAGCTTTCCTTTCTAGTCCAGAAAATCTGACAAACAGGAGACACAGTTCACCTCAGCTGAGCTTCTGCTTCTGGTTAGTTTTGTTTCTGTATTAAGTATCACTTTAAGCCTTAAAAGTATATATATTCTTGTTTCGTATTTTAATCCTATTAACATCTCTAAGTTTCAGTGATACTAAGAAAACTCAATAGTTACAGGAGTGACATGCTCCTAAAGAATAGTTTTTGTCTTTTAACATAGTCTATCTTGTCTTTTAATATTGCCTTAGTTGTTCTATGCCATGAAAACCACCTGAAATCAGTCTTAATGGCTATTCAGTCCTGTTCAAACACAGCAAGAATTCAAGATATTTGCATTTCTACGAGCGCTTAAGTATGATATGTCTGCCTGCAAGAACAATGTGTTGTGACAAAATTTATTGCTTCCATCTTACCTTCTAATACATCCTCATCACATAAGTTCTCAGCTTTTACTCCCCTTGAAGAAGAAGTATATACCATTACATGCTTTTTATTTTCACCTGCCTACTCTTTTGGAACCAATAATGAATAATTGCATCATACATCTTCTCCTGTTTCTCCTTTTATTTACAACATCAATAGACTAGAAAGACCAGTAACATCCAGATCTCTACAAAATGAATGTGCACACTGGTACACAGAGAATGTTTCAGCTGTTTAACTTTGCTGTTCTACTGTCTATTCTCAAATGCTAACAGCTTTATTTAGTTCTAACCATTTATATTGACAAAGGGATCAGAAGAATAATATCTTGCAAGGGGAATAAGAGTTCCACAGTTAAGTACCTGAGGCGCTTTTTTTTTCCCCCACTTGTACCAAAATTATACAATCAACATTTCTAAAGAGTTGAAAGTCTGGCATTGTATTTTTTTGTATTTTTTTTCCTTTTTCTTTTTTTTTTTTTTCTTTTTTTTTTTTTTTTGGCTTTTCTCGAAGTATCAGCTTGAAAGTAGGGCAGTGGGACTACCCAGAAGATCCCTTCTCAGGACACATTAGACTTGTGTTGTTTCCCTGTGAAAGTTAATCAGACTAGTCAGTTTAAGCAAACAGCATCTTTTAAACATGAATTTTGTGAAGGAAACTCCTTTGTTTTCTAGGTTACCTAATTCAAAATTAGTGCCTTTTACTGGTCTGTTAATTAAGATTGTGTCTTTCTGACCTGTTCTACCATGATATAAAAAGAGCTGTGTCCAAAATTCTAGGGAACTTTTCCATAACATTATTGAAAAATAGGTTTGAAACACAGATGCAGAGTAGTTTATTATTTTTACAGGCAGCACCAAATGAATATTTATTCCAAATTATTCTGCAGCTCTTCATTTAAAGGGCTCCATGAGCTTTTAGAGTACGTTGTTTCTATTCAAAAATCTTAATGACAACTGACATATTTGTCTTTTACTATCTCTTCAGTCCTTTTCTTCTGCCAAGGATATTTTCTCTCTGAAATCCTTCATCAATTAATTTGAATACTTCATTGCATAACATTCCCCTTGCCATATCTTCTTAAAAAGCCATACCTGCAAAATTCCTTGAGGGATGGTTTTCTGCTGTTTTCCCATTTGTTAGTTTGGGTTCTCGGTGAATGATTAGCATTTGTGCTTTTCCCTAGTTTTCCCTGTACTGCTTTTGGTTCTCTGTTTTCCAGATTTACAAACCCCTACTGTCCTGTTCAGCCCACATTCCCTTCCAGCATCTCATTCTCATACCATTTGTTTTTCCAAGTAAGATAGAAGAAGATTTAGAGATCCCCATAACTGATTTCTTCCTGCTTCTGAAACAAAGGGTATCTTGGGTGTCTTCTCAGAACTTGGTGGATTGCATAAGCTGCTCTATTGCTTAGGGAAAACAGATTGAGATAATTAAAATAACGTTTTAAAAAGAAAGTAAAAGGTAGAGCTAATGTATGGCTATTGCTGGCAGCATCTGTGTTCCTCTCTAATGCATCTTAATAAGTTTTTGTGTCTAGTTCAAAGATATTTTCCATGTTGCAGCAATATCTCCATAACCTAATTTACTAACACCATGTTTTTGAAGCGACTGGTAAAAACAACATTGCTAAAGGGAATTTTTCATTTATTCTAGTGCTAAGAATCTCATTCATATTTTCTGTTTTGTTGGATATGGTATCAGTCTGTTATTGCTTTACCTAAAAAACAGGTAAAAACTGTTACATTTAACAGTGTGTCAGTCTTTCTGAATAAGAAGGAAAAACACACTAACAGTAATAACAAGTGTGCAGGATGCAAAAAAAATCTATTGTACTGAAGTAAACGTTCTTTTCTGAAAACACTTTTGTAATTTTGCTTCCTGGTACATGAGTCTTATGGTATATGAGGTTTTTTTTACTAAAATACTTTTCTTCTTCTTTTTATAAACACATTCTCTTGTTTCAGGAGAGTTAATAAAACATTGCCATATGTTTGCAATCACTGAATATATATCTAAGGAAATTTAAATATTGTGCAATGTCTGGTACCTTATAAATTTCCCTCACTGCCCCAACCATCACACAACGTCATCAAAGAGTTCAAGTTACAGAGTTCCTTGAAAGGCACTTATAATTTATACAATTCTGATTACCCTGACAGTGTCAAGAAACAGTTTTGGAAAGTCTGCAATTGCTTAAAGAAATGTCAACAGCTTTGCCTCATGGGGGGAGATTGTTTAAGACTGGAAAAAAGAAAAAAAGGAAAAGACTCTGAAAGAACCACAGAAAACATAGAGTAAACTCATTGCACTAAACCTAGCAACATTTGAGTTTGTCAAATTCTGCTTCACTTACTGGAAAATCAAAGTCTAGCAATTGTCAGAAATGCCTTTGAGTTTCCTGCATATTACTTAATTGTCACTGTGACGGGACTCAAATAATCTTAATCTCCTTTACACACAGACATAGACATAAATGAAGTGAATAAAAAGCAGCCTAGTGTTGTACAAATGGCAAAGAAGGATCTTCCAGTTCACAACAGCAAACATTTGTAGAAATAGCATGAGGGAGAAAGATTTCACATCAGTAATAGTAGATTTACCACATTAGTATTTTTTAGCCTGCCAATAAAGCAGTTATTAAATATTTAAGCCAAAAATTGCAATTCTACATAAACAATCCCTGATTTCTGTCAACACATATGTACAGGGTGTTTGTGTTCTCACAAATATTCAGCTATTCTTGGTTGTAAATTACTTTGATATAGGTCAGTTTAGTTTCTGACTGGAGTTGGTATTTTTGACTATTTTTTAAATTATAATTTCACAAACAGTCACTCTACCAAATCAGGTCCATCTGCTTTATTCATAAGTTATTTTAGTGACTCTCCAGTAAACATGTTACTGTTCAACCAAAAAGTAGTGGGGATCCGGGAGTGGATCACAATAAAATGCAGGAGTGCCAAGAGACAGACACATTTTGGAGAGCAAGTTGTCTCAGTGTCTCTCAGTTTTGATATTCAACCAACCCTATTCTTCCTGATTTCTGAGTGCCAGCTATCACCTGTCATTTACCCAGGTGGCCAACAACTTACAGTGTATATTAATGTAAATTGTCTGTTTAATTGTAGTGAAGATCTGATTGAAATACTGGCACGTTTTACAAAATAAAATCATATTAGAGAATGGTATTCTGGATATCATTCCTTTCCTGAGTGCCTGATTAAGAAGGCAGATAAATCCATAGCAGCAGGTTGTGTCTGGTATGAACCAGACTTAATTTAGCTGCTGTTCTCCATTCCTTGCAATTTTTTTGAAGCCTTCATGGTTTCATATAGAACCCACTTCTTTCTGAGAGAATAATTTAAAGAGCTAGTTAGATGGAAACACTATTAAAAAAGGAGAGATGAATTCTACAGCATTTTGTATGAATGTTGACACGTTTCATTTGTGTTTGATGATCGTACCTTTGTTCCCTGGACATGATGTGATGAAGTCAAATCAGCACAGCTGACAAAAAGAAAGAAATCCTTCCAGAATATCCCAAAGTTCAACATTACCTGCCAGTATTTCAATCAGATCTTCATTACAATTAAACAGACAACTTACATAGATGGAAACATACATAGATGGGAACACTTTTGCCATGAATCTCTCCTAAGCAGCAGTTTGTACCTGAGTGTATTCAAACATCACATGCCTCAGCATTTCAAATACAGAGCTCATTTTCTGATACAAGGCCTCACATTTGCTGCAGTATATTGCAGGGGCATATGCACTCTGAGAACAACACAAACTACTTTTCCTTGCTTTCATTTTAATATACCAGAGTAAAGTAGACACTGAGATGTCTCAAACACAGTGATGGCATTTGCCTCATTAGGTCTGGGAAAACTATCTGCTGGACATGAAAAGGTTTGGAAGGGAGGGAGATGCCAGAAGTAGCATGGGCAATACACAAAGGAAAAAGATGACATAATTGACAAGCACATGAATAGATGCCTTTAATGGCTACATGCACCATCAAGCAGCTGGATACAGCTTGGCATTTCTCTGGACTAATCTACTAATTGACCAAAGGTTAAAAAAAAATAAAATAAAATTCTCTGGGCTTTAGTTTGGAGGGTTGTGCAGTATAGAAATTCTTTTGGTATACCAGCAACACCAATAAATGTTCATGGAGGGAGAGAAAGAAAGTGAACCCCAGTCCATAGCAGAAATAGCATGGTGGGGGGAATACTAAAGTTTTGTTCACGCTTACATCAGTCAGGTACTAAAAAGACTCAAAGTGGGACAAAACACAGATTTTGAGACAACAGGATGTTGTCTCAACACTTGCACTGTTACTGGAAATTTGCAGGATTTGCATAGCACTCAAAAGAGCTTTAGAGGAAAGTAATAAACCTACCAGGAGAGGTAGAGGCTTAAGGTTTTTTTTTTTTTTCATACACTATTGCTAAATATCACATAGAGAGCCAATATCACATGTGAGATATCACAAACAGAAAGAATATCCAATGAAAGAAATTAATGAAGTTTAGGAGTAGATAAGCTCTCTCCCCACTACTATGGGTGTAGTTTTACATCACCATGATATAATTTTTTAAAGTTTCTTTTTCCTCAATCAGTTTCAAACCTGTCATTTAAAAGTGTGAAAGTCTTTCTACAGAAACAAATTCAGTCCCCCTCATGCCCTTCTGAAGTTGTCCATTTGCATAGCATGCTGTTTCAAATGTGATTTATTAGTAAAATACATGCTTTAATGACTTACCTTGTTTCTTAATTTATAAGCCTGAGTTAATGGAGGTTTTTCCCTGTTAAAGTTTTCCGGATCTTATTGCCTTGTGTGAGCAAAACAGTGACCATTAATCAAGGCGGTTCACTTAGTTACACCAAGAACTCCCAACTGTCCCAGCATTTGGGCAGGCAGCAGCTTTCAAGGACCAGCCTTAGCTGCCTGCTGCAGAACTGCACCCAAGATGAGCTGGGATTCCTGTCACCCTCACCTCCTCTTGTTGGTTTTCCCAGCTTTTATACAGACAGGGCATTTTAAAAGATTTTTTTCCCATTATCAGACACGATGAATAGTGAGACACAAGAGATGTAAAACTCAACACCATTCCATCAGAAGCCTTTCTATCAAATTTTAAAAATTCTTCACAAATCCATTTCCCACATCCTCCCATTCAAAGTGAACACTATGGGAATAGGGCAGCACAGTGCAGATGGACATTCAAGTCTGAGAGGCTCAGAAGAGGGTAAGAGGAAGCAGACCCTGTTTACCATGCTCCAGAGGGGTTGTTCTCTCTCTGTAATTCTAATTTAAACCATGCCTTTTTATCTGGAATTCAGGGTTGTGGAAGCAGAGGGAAAAACTCCCCCCCCTCCATCTCCCCCACCTCATACACTGGGACAATCTCAATGTTAAACCTGCTTTTACTGCGCTGTGAGAGCAGCTGTCTGAACCATATCAGCATTTTGCATGCATTGTAAACTCAGGGAAAAGAAAAATAAGTTAATTGAAAATGTGCTGCAGTTTGTGCCAGTTTTGTTCATGTCACCCTGAAAGAATTCCCACCCCTGATACACACTTCTTCAAGTATTTACAGTTTATCTGTGAGACTCAAGACTTTCATTACATAGAAAGCATCAGTTTTTTTAAAAATGCCTGGAAATTCAAAATTTCCTGCTTTTTTTGTTACTGGAATAGGTTTGAAAACAAAGGAAGATGGTTATGAAGTAAAATTTAGATTAAATTAATTAAGATTAGTTTGTCATCTTTTGCAGAAGGGTAGAACCAAGTGACGTTACTGAGTACAACAGCAAGAGAAATATTTTTGCTTTACAATTTGCAATTCAATTCTTTTTCCTTTAGTCAAATTAAAGCTGCAGTTTCATCACTTCACTGGTATTTCAGTGGTTACTGATGAGGCACTAACAGAGGGTCTGTTTTGCACAGCCTGCAGAACACTACAGCAGCCCTTCTGACCACTGGTGAACTGCAGCTCAGACATCTAACCCGCATTACAGAAAACACAAACACCACAATACAACCAAATAAACCCCTCCAAAACATACTTTCATAATTCATAAGACTCCCCAGGTGACTGGGATAACTGGAAGCCACCTGAAACCACTGTAGGTTTCTCTAGCAGTTATTATATAAACAGATATTAACCTGTCACTAATGGATCATCAAGATCTTCCAACTTTTCCTCTTTTCCTCTCCCAAGAACCACACAAATCCTCTAGTGGGCTTTGCTATTCAGAATTTCCCATTCCTTAAAATGAACCAACCAACCAATGATGGCAACAATCCTATAATTAAATTCACAATATGATACTAAAAGTTTTTGCTAGAGGAATGAGACCTAAGAAGTTGTTCATACTAAAACTTCTAAGTAAAATATGAACTATTCTACAGTTATGGCTGGTAGAACTTGCCAACTTTATTTTTAATGTTCCTCCTAACATATTGGAACATGAAAATATTGAAATATAAAAATAACCTATATCAATATCAAACTTTCCTGATGAGTCTCATAAAGATGTCCAGAAAAATAAAATTTTAAAAACTTAAAATTGAAAATCAAGTGATTGATTCAGAGGATAAAAGATGTACAATTCCAAAATGGACTAATGGTTGTCGTTAGCAATTATGGTCTTCCAATACTCAATAGGAAAAGATTCACTGCTGGAACCACGAAAGACTGCAGTATTTTAATGACTACAGAATAATTACCACATGTAAGTATATAACCAAACTTTGCTCATTTACAAATTGGAGAGCAGCAGAGAAAGATGAATGGTGGGCTCACTTCTGCTTATTAGAGGCTTTTTTGTGTCAACGCGTCAAAGGCAAAGAAACTCAAGTCCTGTAGATATAGGTCTCCAGGGAGGACAGAGAGTCAGGGATTTTCTGATGAAAGTTTTTTTTTTTCTCAAAAATTGGATTGCCTGAAGGAATGTGTGAACTAGTTTAGATGAGAAGACCCTTTCTGGTTCAAAGAGGGAAAGGAGGGGAAAAAAAGCCCGTTTTCTCTTACCTCTAAATAAGTAAAATCTGTAAAAATTAGAGCACTTAACTGGAACACAGAACACCTCTCCCAACTTCATCCCAGAAATCTCTCCTAGACACTGAGCTGCAAAGAAAGCTTGATCTTTTTTTTTTTTTTTTTTTGGAAAATAGAATTAAAACAAAGAGGAGAAAGTAAGAGACATCTAAGAAAACCAGCTGAGTGCTGGTCACTGTGCTCACCTTAGATGTGAAAAAATTAAGTCTCCAGTACACTTAATCAAGATAAATTCAGTCCCTTAAAGTTCAAGCAGGAACCCTGCTAGCTTGGGTAATGACTACCCTGATAAATATAAGAACTGGTCACTTGCTTTTCATGGAGAAGTTTGAGGTTTCCTGAGTGCATAATAATATAATGATAGCAATGAAATCTTGAAAAGCACCAGCAGACAGGAGCACCTGAAGGCTCACTTTTCCACCATCATTGATATGCACACCCAGTGTGAGTCATACTAGAGACTGCACAAGTCCTACAAAACATACTTAAAATTTACATTAAGGCAGCAATTTGGCTGCAAGCTTCAAGGATGATTTTATGTCAGTTCTGGTTTCAGACAAAACTACTTTTGCCGTCATTTTACTTTGTAAGAAGGCAGAGAAGAAAGGGACTGAGTCACATGGTAAGAACCTGCTGTGCAGAGTAACCCTCCACACACACTCCACTGCTTTCCCCTGCTGAATCCATGGTCCGTTTAGAAAATTAAGAAGAAAATCCCCTTATTTCACTACTCCCAGATGCCAGTTTGCTTTTCTTTCACTCGGTGCAGAATACCAACACATGGAGATGCTTTGAAACATTGCCACTGAGGTTTCATTCCTCCCAAATGGACTGGGCCAAACCACTGAAAGCCAAAGGCTGCCTCCACTTTGGAGCAGAGAGCAGCATCAGAGTAGTGAGAGGAGATGCTCTACATTTCAAATAGGCTCAGCTGAAGTAAGACCATTATCCTTAACTAGTCTAATTAGGGTATAGAATTCAATTTGGAAAGTACATTTTAATAAACATATGTTGAGGTGCATTGCATTCTTCTTGAAAAAGCTTCAGAAGTATGATTACACTTTACAGATCTGTGAAAAAGAACAGATATGCCTCATCTTTGGAATGGCATTATGTAAAGTTTCTTCTCTAGACTAGCACAAACAAGAAGATTAAAAGCATTTCTGAAATAATCCAAGATGTACTCAATGTTGTCATTTCTACAGCCAGTATCACGTTACACCTCACACAGCAAAATAATTAGCTTGGGTTCTGTGTTTGTGTGTGTAGTGTTGGTTGAGGGGTCTTTTAAAAAAGCACTTCAATATGGATCAACAGATCTGAGGGAGAATATAAGATGCTCATGATATTAGACCAGCCACTTTGAATCATGCCTAATATAAAGAGCTAAGCTTCAAATAGCTTGCAATTGTTAAGAGTTTTCAATGTCTTTGAAAAGACAGAATGACTGATGAGGATTCAGAATTAATTGCAACTTGGTGTCAGGACATGCCTGCCCTCAGTAATGCACTAATGCCAATAGAGTAAACCCTTTCTTTTATTGTACCGCATAAATGAGATTTACTGTTGTGCATACAAAAAATCTTCAGAAAAAAAAAAAAAAATCTGTCTGAGAAGTTTTTAATTGAACAGGCAAATATAGTGTTTTGTATCAATATTCTTCTCTTTTGTCTCTACCCCCAACAGCTCAACTCACCAGAAGACTAACACACCAAAAGTTCCCTTTATTAGAGTGCTTGCTGACATGAACTAAATTGTCAAATTAACGACAAAATCCTTAGGGAACCAAAATCACTACATGGGAGCAATCCCTGTGCAAAGGAGCTTTAGCTGAAGACCAAAGCAGCTCACATTACTTAATAAACTATTAATGTTACAAATTTTTAAATATGTCAGTACAATGGTACATTATACACATCTCCTTACAAGAATTCCATCAGGCTGAGTTTCTCTGATACTGGAACAGTACTTTGGTACAGTTTATCATCTTTAGATAATGATAGATAAAGTGGAACATTTTAATATCCAGAGTCTTTAATTTTAAATAGATATTTATGTTTCATCAGATTAAATTTGGAGCTGAAACATACGTAATGAGCTTACTTACTTTAGTCATCATACTATAATAAGAATATTTAAAAATTCTCAAGAATTGCTGGGTGTGGGGACCATTAATTTTGGAGAAAAAGCAGTGATTAGATGTGTTCAATTTCAGAATTTCTTGATTTTCCTCAGGAGTCAGCGCGAATGATACATTCAACAACAGAGAGAGGGAGGGAGAATGAGGGAGGATGCGGTAAGATTTGCATAAATGTTAGAATTTTACTTTTGACTATTACTTTTTTTATTTTTTCTTTCAATTATAATCCTTTAAAACAAAAAAACCCAAAGCATAGCAAACAAATAAATAGAATCCCCCCACCCAAAACACGCCAAAATTTTCCTTCCTCCTCTCTTTCTCTGTCTTACTCTGAAGTGATCTGACTCATTCATATTTCCAGCTCTAGGTAAAATCCTTGTCAAACACTGACAGGAATCATGAAACTACTCATTGTAAAATGTCCTTTTCACATTTTAAATTCCTTTGGCATTTACAAGCATGTAAAGTGTTCTTCATTATCCACTGTACAACACTGGGAAGCTACCAAGACGATGATTTTGATCAAAATGTACCAGGTTAAACTGCAAATGAGGATATTGAAAGAGGAGTTTGGTTCTGCAGTTCTACGGGCAAAGCAGATGCACAAGTAGCAGGACTAAGGGAACCCTTTGATCTCACCCACCTTTCATGTATAATTGACAGTTGTAATTTGGTCTCAGGGATGATAGAAAGGCAGCTGAGACATTCTATGAGGCGCCTGTGTACAAGAGAGAAGCAACACATGCTTGGTACAAGCTGAAAGGGAAACACAAAGCCGGAGGAGTCGCAGCATTGACGGCGCCGCGGTCAAACACAACCGGGCAGCCCACGCAGCCCTCCCACTGTGGCCCCTGGGTCACTCCTTTGGCCCACACAAGGGAGAAGAAGCTATTGTGCTGAGAAACACCCAGAAGCAAGGAACAGAGACAGGTTTCTCTACAGAGAGCAGGGACAGAGCACAGAGAGGGCATGGCAGGAGAACGCTGTGTCCCGAGAATCGCCAGCTGAATACCCTGATTTTTTTTTTTTTTTTCCTTGGTTGTGGGTTTTTCAAAGGGCAAGGAGAAAAGAGAAAGAAGTTTTAATCTAACAGATCTCATGGACATTTTTCCGAGGCAGTAGTTCTGCTTTGATTCATTCCCGGCTGCTTGTGACAAGCAGTGAGAGTTCCCCTGGGCATGCAAGCAAAGTTTTGGAGCATGAGGCATGCAGGTTGGTGGTAAGAAACTTCTGCCTTCCCCCCTCAGGCCTTTCTGGTTGCACCAGCCCACTTCTGCCTCACCCACCCCTCCAAGAGACCTTTGACACAGCAGGAAACAGGCTGCAATGACAGTGGTATGGGAGGCAAAGCTTTAGGTTCAAGTAAGGTGTAATCACAGAATCATTAAGTTTGGAAAAGACCTCTAAGACCATAAAGTCCAACCATTAACCCAAAACTGTCAAGCTCATCACTAAGCCATGCCCTTAAGTGTCACATCAACGTGTATTTTTATATACTTCCAGGGATGGGAACTCAAGGACTGCCCTGGGCAGCCTGTGCCACTGCTTGACCAACTTTTCTGTAAGGTATGTTCCCCAGTAGCCCATCCAACTATCCCCTGACACAGCTTGTCAGAGGCTGTTTCCTCTCATCCTGTCACTGTTATCTGGGAGAAGGGGCCAACACCCACCTGGCTACACCTTCCTTTCAGGAAGCTGTAGAGAGTGATAAGGTTGCCCCAAGCCTCCTTTTCACCAGGTAAACACTCCCAGCTTCCTCAGCTGTTCCTCATAATGTATTAAAATTAGAGTGTTTTTTTAATTCTCTGTAAAATTAGAGAAATTGCATTCTCTCTATGTAAAATTAGAGCTTTTTTAAAATTCTCTGGCAAAACTAAAAAATATCTTTTTAGGTAGAGGTGTTGACATTGGTCCTTTAGGGGAGGAGTTAAGACACTGGTGCTCCAACATTTTGGTTACAGGAGCTAAAAGTCAACTCTCCCATGGTTTTGAATAAAAAGTCACCTAAGTAGAAATGGGAAAAAGAGTTAAAAATTTACTTATGTGCAGGCAAGTTAACACTGTAATTTAGAGTAAGCACAGACAAAACATTCCCACAATAGGATCCCTTCAGTACATCAGAGATAGCACGAATCAAGACTTCACAATACAGAGGGGTCCAATTTGCTGCTTTTTTTTTTTTTTTTACTTTGCATAGTTTTGTTGTCTCACAATAAAAATCTTTAATGCAAGAGTTATCTCTATCATGATTAATTTCTGTTAATCTGCACGTTGGTCTCTATTCTTTTCCAAGTATCACCTTGGGAGAATAGATATTTTTACAGGTAGAAGAAAAAAACAACCTTCCATTTCCTGTTAAATACCATCAAAAACCACTCTGTAACAAAAAGATGCCTAAATCCTGAACTAATTTACAAAGAAACAGGAAAATTCTGAGGGTAGGAAAAGGCTCTCCTCCAAATCAGGATCCTGTATGCCTAATCCTGAGGGAACACAAAGCATGGGGCCTGAAGTCCTGGATGCCTCCAAATCTTCTCAATGTTTTTACAACAAAAGGTTTTTTTTCCTCATTTTAGACACTTCAGTGATTTTTTTTTTTTTCTGGACTTCATTTTATGATAATATTTCCACACTGTTTTAATTGCTGCTAATTCTCTCTTGTGTTGGGATGTATAGCCCCAGGCAAACACCAACAAGCCTAAGGTCTGTGGAAAGATATTAAAACTGTTTTGTGTGAGCACAGTTTTCCTTGTGGAAGTTGCATTTTGTGCACAATGTGCACAAGTAGCAAACCAGAAGACTCCTGCTTCTAACACAGAATGCTGGTTTAACCTCGCTGGGCAAGATTTACCCTCCCTCTTTGCCCAGGTTACACTCTGGGGAAAGTCACTTGGGGTCAGAGCAGGATTTTATCTGTGTTACAGTGTTCTGCATCCACAGACAGCACAGCAAGAGGAAACTATAGCAATAGGTAGTGAGGTACGTGCTTGGGGGGGGAAAAAAAAAAAAAACAAAACATTTTAAAATAAGAACTATATTGAAAACAGGCCATTTAAAAAAAAAAAGGTTTTAAAGCTAAGCAAAGAGAAGAAGAGGAGTTAAAAATATAAGAGACTTGAACGCTGTTTCTCCTCTGTACTGCTTAAACAGACCTGTGCAGATGCCACTGAGTGAAGTTCAGTTTACTGACCACTGGTGTGACATCAGCCCATGCAGTATTTTGTGAAGTGCTATAAGCAGACTCGTGAAACTTTTTATCCTCAGGAAAGTCAGGTGTCAGGATATCTGCACCACGGGGATTTCATCTGGCTCCAAAGCAGTTCTAAACCTCAAAATCCACGACATATACAATAAATCTGTAAGACAGATGGCCATAAATCCCTAATGAAGCACTGCCAATGTAAATATTGCAAAAAAGGATAAATAGCACTTAATTACACCATTGGCAAGCAAGCTGGGTTTTTCCTCATCTTCATTCTGCTCTTCACCAATATTCGAGTCTTTCTCAAGCCCACAGTGTGCACAGCACAGCTTAGTGGTGGCTCCTTGTTCTTCCACTGCTTCTCTTTTTTTTTTCTTTTTTTAAAAAAACGAAACTGTTGATTTCAGCATAAGTGGAAGGCACAGTTTTACACATAGAAGTAGACAAAAAAATATGAAAAACTGGTAGGGGCAGGAAAAAACCCCAAAGATAAACAAGCTACTGAGGTTAAAAGACCAGAAGAAAAAAAGTTCAGTGGTTATAAGCAGGGGTGAAGGGATCTTTAAAACCTTAAATAAAAAAGAAACTATATTCAAACAAACAAACAACTCCAAAACCAAAACCCCAAAGTCCCACTTCCCCCAGCTTCATGTCTTTGATGGTTAGGTTTTTCATTTTTCTCTCATTCTTTCACAAACAGGCTAAACCTTTATCTATGAACCAGAAAATCTCCCTTGTAATCTCAAGAAACCAGAGATTTTACCTTGCCTAATATGCAGGGTAATTTCCCAATTCTCAGTCAGGTGACAAGTCCACAACTTCAATCTAGTAAAAATAAATACCCTTCAGCATCACCTGGCAGCACATTCAGATTGAAGTATTTATTGTACTGAACTTCTTTTCTCTTCCCATATAACCATTATTTCCCTTCCTTTAAAATCTGTAATTTATTTTGATACACACACCTATCATAGCACGCCTTTATTTCTACAGATGTTTTTAAGAAGTTGCTTTATTTTGAAAAAGAAAAAAAACCCTCAAGACTGTATTAGGAGAAAATATTTTTTTTCTGCATTTGAACTGTATTTTAACCCACCCTACAGCTATTTTAAAGTATTATAAAATATCTGGCACCTTGTAAATGCAATATTAAGCATCTTGTTCATGTGTTGTGGACATAAAACTTAGTAGTTTCATATAGCATTATATTGTCCCTTCAGTGATTTTATATAAATGTGAATATTGGTTTGGTTATCGTTGCCATGCGTGAATGAACAATATTGGCATTCTTACACCTTTGAGTGAAAATTTCAATTCACTTGATTAAACCAAGAGAGAATTCTGTTTCGAGGACTAAACACAGCTTTAAGGTCCTATTTCACAGCAGATTCAAACAGATGTAGACAATCCTCACACTTTTTAACTTTTCCTCTGGAGTTTTCAGCAGTCTTGACCAAGAAACATTGGGAAAAAATATAAAAAATAATAGAACAATTGGAAGCTTGGTGATCTTGCTGAGCCCACTGTTGCTTGCTTAGAGTTTTGCTTGGCTGAAGGTGGTCCCTAAATATCCAGGGAGCTAATGACTTCATTTAGTTGGTAGATAAATTTTCACCACTGCTACACTGACTCTTGAAGCATTCAGACAGAGCATTCAAGGCTCAAAGCACAAATCTGTGTATGTAACTCTAGAATTGCTCCCTGTGCTTTTATGAGAAAGCAAAGAGAATACGGGAGTGGGTTTTCCTCAGGGGATTGCTGTATTCCAGACCTGGCAGTCATAAAAGTGTGTCACAGATAAAGCAGAAAAAGATCTCCAGACCTCACCACTACCATTCACTTTGGATCAGCGCCATTGTATACAAGCAAAGTTACTGAATCCCCCTGCTCGTCCTGCCTTGTGTCACCTCAAGGCTTTTCTGTTTCCCCATTCTATAGAATGGCATGGATCAAAGACCCAAAGAGTACTGAAAACATTAAAACCAATTAACACAAACTTCAAAATCACCAGATTTATTTCTAATTTGTTTTGTCATTATAGATTTGATGCACTTTGTTGCAAGGAGTGCCAGAATTCAAGAACACAGAAGCAGTAGATTGGCTATTAGGGGAAAATTCCTCAACAAAATGGTTGTTAGGGATCAGAATAGGCTGCCCAGGGAAATGGTGGAATCTCCATCCCTAAGCTATCTAAAAAATTTGTGGATGTCAGGATGTCATACTTAGGGACATGGTTCAGTGATGAGCATGACTGGACCGGGTTAACACTTGGACTCAATCTTCAAGTTTGGAAAAGACCTCTATGACTGTAAACCACAATTACTAGAAGTAAAAAAAAAAAAAAAAAAAAAAAAAAAAAAAAAATTTGAACAAAAAACTGCAGGGTATTGTCGTGGTTTGACTGCTAAAAGATGAAAGGGTAAAGAATCATGATTTCTGTGCTGTGGAGAGAATATCACTGAAAGATAAACGAGCAGAAAAGAATGGAAAAGAAACAATGACATTCAGAATTAGTCTCACTGGAAAGCGATTTACTTCTCACTGCTGTAATGACACAAAATTCTGTTTCAGGTGCATTAAATATACAAAGCTGTTAGTGCTAGTCATCAAGAGTGAAAGGAGTGACACTACTTATTAATCTTAATAGATTTCAAGTTTCGGAAGTGATGATTAAACTTCTTCACAGAGGATGGTAGGAGACCGCTGAAAACTTCATCTCAGGAATTCTTTCAGTCCAAAGAGTTTTGCACTTTTTTTTTTTTTTTTTTTTTTACCACCAAGAAAAAGCAGCGAGTAACTTTATCTGCCATTTTAAGTAGCAAAATGTATCCCAGCAGAGCAATGCTTTCATCATCTGGCAGTCATGTCCTTAATGAACACACAGTCAATATTGCCACAATTCTCCAGTGAACACCTTTATGGTTTGTTAGATCTGCTAGCTATTAGTCCTGCTGTCCTCTAGCTATATTTCTCTCTGATCTCCCAAGTTAAGCATGTGTAGGTTGGGTGAGAGTTTTAAAGAAAGTGTTCCTAATTGCCTCCAGTTGCTTCTGGGCTTGGCCTTAGTGATTCAGACTCTTTTTAAAAATGTGTCTTCAGTAGAAGATAAATTCGCCATTTTCACCTTGGGATAACAAAGATATAAGATAAATCAAGGAAAGGTAGAAAGAGCACATTGTGATGGAAAGACCCACCTAAGAAAAAAGGCTTCTATCACACCTTCAGATAAATTAGATGAGGTCAGCTTTGTACTTTGCTCCCCCACTGGGAGGGATTTTTGTTTCCTGATTTTTCTAGATGTAAAACTAAAGCCTCTTCTCTTCTTTGTACACTTACTTTGCCTTAGGAAGGATAACATATGCTATTCATCTTAAAATTAAGGGAAAGGTTATGGGGCAGAGTTTTTCTTTTTTTTTCTTTTTTTTTTTTTTTTTAATGAATAAGGGCTATAAGCTAATAGGGAAGCAATGCCTTCCTGAAATACAGAGAATTTTTTGATGTTGAAGATACCCTTAGTATTCAAGACATCCTTTGTATAAAGACACCTTAAATCTGTCAAGATGATACCTCAGCAATTCTCCCAAATATCCATAATGCTAAGTCCAGGACAGAGAAGCAATCCCCTGCCAAAACTCCCCAAACTCATTATGGCTAAAAATTGTCAAGACTGAATGGTATCCCACTTATTCTGTCTAAATCTCCATAACATTAATTAATATAACTAGCTTCTAACAAGCAATTATTTTATAGCCTAGATTTGACCATAAATAATTTCTTCTTGTACGAGTAAGAAAACCACGCTTCGGCAGCAACTCCCTCTGTCACACACTCACCCGTAGGGCCAGTTCAGGTACCTTTCTCTGCTGCAATCCTTCCCACTGTGCCTTCCCTTTTCCTTGCCCCCTCCACAGTTCTTAAGAAGGATGAGGCTTAACCAGCTCCAGGTTTTTTTGCCAATGGGTAGAGATACAGAAGGTAGGACATTGAAACACAGCCCAGATTCCCACTCCCCACCATCCCTTCACTAAAGATGAGTTCCTTCCCTGCACTGCTGACATGGTCTGCTAGACACCTTCCTTTAAACCTGAATGCATCAGAGGATGGTGTGGGTTGGAGGGACCTTAAAGATCATCTAGTTCCAATCTCCCTTCCATGGACAGGGATATCTTCCACTCCATTCAGGTCCAATAAAATTGCCATTAAACAAATATACTCACATAAATTTGCCTTGTAACTTAAAGCATAAAGTTGGATAAAACTGAGGAGAAAGATAACACACCCTCAGGTTTAAAAGAGAAAAAAAAATCCCAAACAAAATCCAAAAAAGCAAAAAAAAATATACCCTTCCTTCACCTTCTCCATTAAAAGCTTATTTTATTCCACATTATCACTGTGAATCTGGATTTGGCAGGAAAAAGCCTAACACCTATATTGTATTTCTTTGCATTTTGTTCTGCTATGACTTGCATATCATGATTTGCAGTACCTGTTAAAAACACAAATATTTGAGGCTGTTGGTAATTAAAAACAACACTGCTGACAGGAATAGTCACTTCCTAATTAAGATGTGCTTTAAAAAGTAATTAAGCTATAAACTGTCTTTTCACATGTTAAATGGACATCCTAACTCTAATCACTTGCAATTAAATCAATCAATCAGAAAATATTTTTGGGAACCACAGTCACAGATACAATCAATCTAATTGCTGTGTTTCCCTAAGAAGTTGCAGTGATCCCACAGGACCAGACGAGCAGGAACAATACAAGCATTAAACAAACCATTTGTACAAACCTGTTCTGAAACCGTGTAGAGTTTGGTCAGCGTATAAAATACAGCCCAGATCAAATCACCAGTGAATACACTGCTGGAAATCCCCAAAACTTACTTGGCTTCTTTCCTCCAATCACTGGGATCAGAATGGAGAGTGAACCATGGGCAAAATCACTGCTCTTCTTCTGGTGAGAGGAGAATTGCATGAGATAAGAATCTCACCTAATTTCTTTCTTAACAGCTTCGAGGTTTTTCTTTTTTAAAAGAGTGCATTTATTGTCTGTAGTGTCAGAAATGCAAAACAAAAAGAGGTGCTGCATCCCAGTGAGGACAGGCTGAAAGAGTGGGATTCAGCCTGGAAAAGAAAAGCCTCTGGAGAGACCATTCTTTAGTAATTAAACTGGCCCTATAGGAAAGACTGAGACAAACTTTTTATCAGGGTCTGCAGAAATATGACAATGATATAATGAGTATAATATATATAAGGGTAATGGTTTTTAACTGAAGGAAAATTGATTTAAGATTTAGATATAAGGAAGTTTTGTTACAATGAGGGTGGTGAAACACTGGCACAGGTTGCCCAGAGGGATATTTCCATTCCTGGAAAAATTCAAGGTCAGGCTGGACAGACCTCAGAGCAACCTGATATTGTTTATCTCTTCCCTGTTCATTGCAGGCATGTTGGACCAGATGGCCTTTACAGGTCCCTTCCAACCCAAACCATTCCATGATTGTAAGAAGTTTGTTTTATATTAACTTCAAGCCCCATCAGTATTTCATTATTTAGATTTTACTGCTTGATCAGGTACATGTTTTTTTTTACATAAGAAAACTCATAAAATGTGTCCTATTTCTGCACTGAAAAATTATACTTAGTGACCATGTACCTTGCTGTATGCTCATATCAGTTTGTCTTTTTTGAGATAGATGAAAGATTAGATAGATAGATAGATAGATAGATAGATAGATAGATAGATAGATAGATAGATAGATAGATAGATAGATAGAT
>JAWWMN010000208.1:8324280-8339729 GCA_035047745.1 Catamblyrhynchus diadema | reverse complement strand
AATATAATATAATATAATATAATATAATATAATATAATATAATATAATATAATATCAGCCTTCTGAGAACTTGGAGTTAATTCTCATCTCTCACCTCGTCCTGGGGACCCTCATAACACCACAACACCTCACCTCCCTCACAGGAAACAATTTCTTACCAGTATCCAACCTCAGCCTACCCCAGTCTTTATATGAACAGCAGCACAAATCCCCTCCCAGGCCACCCTCCCACTGCAGGACCTTCAGTTATCAGAGCAGAGGGTTCTCTGCCTGCAGCAGGAGGTTGGTTTCACTGCAGATGAAACAACCACATCTAAACCTCAGGTGAGGGGAGTTTTCCAAGCCTCAGCTCTCAGGGGATGATCACTTGGGCTTTGTCTCTGCAGAATCTGCAGAATCTTTCTCCAGAAGCCCCACTCAAAGCAGATGAAATTTCCTGCTTTGCATGAGCCCCATTAACACCCAGCAGTGCTTGGGCTGGGACAGGGAAGCCCCCTCCCCTTATTGCTTCTCCTCATGCCCCCCTTTGTGCCAAACACCCCCTGGTCTATTTTAGGCTGCAAAAGCCAGATGCTGTTTTCTGCCACTGCCCACAGATCTTTGACAGAGCCCAAGCAACAAATTCCCCCTCTCCTAAATGGAAATAAATAAAAATAAATGATGGACAGTCTATCAAACCGATTAAGCCAGGCTCAGAGAAAGCCTCCCCAGCAGTCAGGTTCAGGGCCATCGTCTTGAGCACTCACAATAAATGTCCAGGAGACATCTGCAAGCAGTAACTCACTGCCTCAGGGTCAGGGGTTCAACTCACACACAGCATTTGGGGCAGGACAACAGCTGCTCTTGGAGGTTCCTTGCTGAAATCATGTTAAACCATCTTTATTTTTCTCCAGCCAATAATGCAAAGTCTTTAATCCCAGCTTGTGGACAGCCTAATTAAGCAGTGAGCAGAGAAGGTTGGATTCTTATCTGACAAATAATTGGAGTTTCCCACCCCACCCAGCCCAAAGCCAATCCCCTCTGGCAGCAGAGAGCTCTGAGCAGCGCCCGGTTATTGCAGCTGGACAGGGGCGTTCATCAGCCTTTGTCCAGAGCCACGGATCATGCTGGGTGTGGATGTGCCTGCCTGGAGCCCACAGACCCTGCTGGGGCTGAGCAAGGGCAGCTGCTGCTTCTCCTGGGCTCCAGCCGTGGTGACAGGAGCTGCAGAGGCAGGTTTTCCATTGGGATGATCAATATCCAGCCATTTCCTACTGAAAACCTGGCTTTGACTGAAAAGCTGCCTTTTCACTAAAGAAAAGATTGGCTTTTCCTACGAAACCCCAGAATCATCAGAGGGAAACCAGTGACTGGCTGGACTTTCTTTTGTCAAAGAGGCAGCAAAATCCTGAACTAATATCAGGAAGGATAAACTGCTCTGTTCTATCCCCAGGACTCCTAAAATCTTTACCTCCCATCCACTGCCTCTTACCTTTAGACACCTATTGTGTCTTTGCAGTGAAAATAAAGGCAAGAAAAAGGCTCAGAGAATTGGGGTGCTGAATATTGCAGTAAAAGGCGAAAAAAAGCACCACGAGGGCTCAGACTGGCTGCCCATGCTGGGGCTGCCTGGGGGGACAGAGCATCCCTCAGGACTGATTTCTGAGCAAGGAAAGCAGACTTTGGAGGCCAGCAAATAACAGAGACTGCTCAGGAAATGATCCGTGTGGGATAGGGCTTGGTGTCACTATAGGACACAAAAGAACACAAGCACACACTGCTGCTCTCAAGGTGAAGAAAAAAGGGAGGTTTATTTTCTGACTCCAACATTTATAGTTTTCTAAAAGTGGCAGTGGATTGGAGGGTGACAGTGCCACCTCTCCAATGACACTGAACAAACCAACAGTCCATCAAATTTCTCCTCCTCCATAAAAGAATGCAAAGCCATGAGTTATTTACAGAAAGTGTGTGAGAAAGTTCGTTACAAGAATGTCAACATCAGAAGGCTTAAAAGAAAACCTTAAAAAACTAGGGTGACAGCTTGGAGCAGCCTGGGCTGGTGAAAGGTGCTCCTGTCCACAGCAGGGGGGGTTGAGATGAGCTTTAAGGTCCCTCCCAACCCAAACCAGTCTGGGGTTCTGTACTCCAAACCCCTGTGATGCTCCCAGACACACACAGAGGTACCTGAGAACACCAACTCTTGGGCCTTTGGCAGGAGGATTTCAGTGCCTTGCTTTATTTAACATTCAAACCCCTGCAGAGCAGAAGAACAATGTGTTCCCCCCTCCTTGTTCCATTAGTTTCAAACAGACCCTGCAAGCAGAAACATCTTTTTCCCCTGCTTGTCCTTACCTTGGGCTCTCACTGCTCACCTGTGTCCATTCCCAATCCTCACTGCCAGCCCCTGTGCTCTGCCAAGGCTCCTCTTGCTTTTCCCTAACAGAACGGATTTTTAGTACAAAACTATACCCAAATGGAAAAGCTTCCTCTTGTGGAAAGTATCCATGGCAGGGGGTGGAACGAGATGTTTTCATGGTCTCTTCTAGCCCAAACCATTCTGGAAGTAAAGTTGAGGCCATTTTACGTGTGCTGGTGGATGTGAGATACATCTTTCCTCAAAAATGTCTCCTCAGCAGCTCCCCAGGCACAGCCAGCCCTGCTGAGGAGCAGCAGGACCATCACAGGAGGCTCTGTGAACACCCAGCCCCAGGATACAACAGACCCCACACGAAAGGTGCAAAAGCCCTCTCAGATCACCAGATCCAACCATTCCCCCAGCACTGCCAAGGCCACCACCAACCATGTCCCCAGATCACAGAATCACAGAATAATGAGGTTGGAAGAGACCTCTAAGATCATCGCGTCCAACCTATGCCCTGACACCTCAGCTAGACTATTGCACCAAGTGCCATGTCCAGCCTGATTTTAAACACATCCAGAGATGGTGATTCTGCCACCTCTCTGGGAAGAGCATTCCAGTGCTTTATTATTCTTTTGGTGAAAATATTTTCCTAATATCCAACCTATTCCTTCCCTGAGGTAACTTGAGACTGTGTCCTCTGGTTCTGTCAGAGACCAACCCCACCTGTCTGCAACCTCCCTGCAGGAAATTGTAGAGAGCAATTGTGGGAATCCACAAAATCAGAAGGTTTTGGGAAAGCTGCAAAAGGCAGGCTTCAGAGGCAGCAGAACTGTGATTAGAGCTAAGCAGCAGCCATGAGATAGGTCAGGAGAAAAATTATTTAAACCGTAGAAAAGCAAGGGCAAATAGAACAATGGTCTGTGTATTAATGCTTGTCTAGAATAACTCCCTAAGCTACAGAAAAGTTTATCTAGCAAGATATTAGGAAGGTTGAAGCTTAATAATGGAGCTCTGTGCATTGTGTTTTAAGGCTTACAAGTAGGTATTGTATTTGAAATAAGCAAGCATTGTTTTAACCAAAGGCATGTGTGCTTATGGTGATTGGATAGAACTACTGTCAGTGTGCTTTTGCTTTGTGTGATTGGTCAAAAAGTTATGAAGTAAGTTGTAACATTAAGTTCTTTGTCTGCTGCCTGGGATGTGAGCTGCTGGCATCTTCCCATAGTCAAAATCACGTAATGAGACTGATGCTGGAAAATGAAACAGCTCAAGGCATATTCCACAGCAGCCCCATCCCGTTCGTGGTCTGTACATAGCCCCTGGCTGGCGACAACCTACCTCTTCCCTGATGCTTAGTCACAAACTCCTAGAAACCGCCCAGAAATGCAGATGAAAGGGGAAAAAAAAAAAACTCAAAGCAAAAAAAATGTCCTCATTTCAGCTGAGATACAGGTAATTTTCTTCCTACTAGCTGGTGAAGTGCTGTGCTTTGGGTTTGTCGGTAGCACAGTGATGTTCCAGTAGCTGCTCAGCAGTGCCCACATTAAATCAGGGACATTCCAGCATCCCATGCTTTGACAGTGAGGAGGTACACAAGGAGCTGGGAGGGAGCATGGCCAGGACAGCTGGCCCAAACAAGCCAAAGGGACATGCTGTAATGGAGAATGTCATGCTCAGGATATAAACTGGAGGGAACTAATCAGTGCCTGGGGATAGGCTGGGCATCACTCAGTGTGAGGTGAGCATTTGTGTTGTACATGCTTGCTTCTCTTGGGTTTTTGTCGCAGACATCTTTCATGAAAAATCCTTTCCTTAGGATTTTTCCTCCTGAGAAGCTGAGAGCCTCAGGAACAAAATGTAAACATTGATTATCTGCTGCTGTGGAATGCAACAGGTGCATCTGTGATTGGTCTCATAGAGTTGTTTCTAATTAATGGCCAGTCACAGTCAGCTGGCTTGGACTCTTTGTCCAAGACAGAAGCTTTTGTTATCATTCCTTTCTATTCTTAGCTTAGCTAGCCTTCTGATGAGAACCTTTTCTTCTATTCTTTTAGTACAGTTTTAATGTAATATATATCATAAAATAATAAATCAAGCCTTCTGAAACATGGAATCAGATCCTTCTTCTCTTCCCTCATCCAAGAACCCCTGTGAACACCATCACAGGTTTTATTCCTCCTGCTCTCTCCCTTTCACTACTGACATTATAATTTAATTATCATTATTATATTTTATTTTGTTTCAGTTATTGAATTGTTTATATCTCAACTCACCAGCTTTGCTTTTTTTTTTCCCCTGTTATTTTCTTTCCCAGTGGGTGAGGGGTGTGAGCAAGCAGCTGTTTGGTGCTTAGTTACCAGCTGGAGCTAAACCACAACATATAACAACACAAAAAGCCAAACACCCTTCAAAACAATAAAAACCCTTTAAAAAAAGACACACTCCACACTCCATTTCAGGGCTCTGTGTTTCACCACAGGATAGCAGTCCTAAGGTTTCAACAGTGCCTGTCTAAGGCATCTGAGCACATGTGAATCCCCCGATTTTTTTAAAAAGCATAAAAAAATTTTAAAAATTTAATATTAAAAATTTTAAAATTTAAAAATTTTAAAATGTAAAAATTTTAAATTTAATGTGTGCTCAGATGCCTTAGACAGGTTTCAGTGCCTGTCTAAGGCATCTGAGCACATGTGAATCTCCCAATTTTAAAAAAAGCATTAAAAAATTTAAATATTTTAAATTTAAAATTTAAATTTAAAATTTAAAAAAAAAATAGCATGGAAGCTCCAAGAAGAGCAAAACCTGTGACCCATTCCCTCATAGACTTCCTACAAGCTTAAGCTACTGAAATAATGCAAGAACTCTGCAGAGCTTTCAGCCAGATGGAAGCATATGTGTTCTGGTTTTGTTTTTAGGAAGATTTTCTGCCTGTTATTAATAAGAAGGGCTAAAAAAGGTAGGAGAAATCCTTTCTTCAATAGCAGCTTGCACCAAAAGAGTTGCAGTTTGGTCACAAAATCACAACTGAAATACTCTTGTGTTGAAAAAACATCAGGCAGTTTTAGCACCAAACACTACCTCTTCCATTTTATCTTTGTTATTTACTTTGAGGGCTGAGGGCCATAGTTGATATTTAATGAGGACATCACTGAATCAGAAGTCTTTAAAGGAAAGTTTGAAGCACATTGATCAGCCCTGACTTAAAAAAATAAATAATGATTTGAGGAGAGAACAAGAGTACAGAAGGGGACCCTAGAGGTGTAGCTAGCCATGGCTGTGCTCATGCCTCCCTCTTTTACAGATCTCTTGATGGAGGTTTCTCTGGAGAAGGGGAAGAAAATTTTGCTGCAGCAATTTTTCAGGGTTTGAGAATTTCTCCACTTGCAGCAAACGGGGTTCACATCTCATCTCTGAAACAGAAAACGGAGTGGCATCACATCTCTGCAGCTACATAATCAACAGTTCACTGTGAGACTTCCTCAGGTGAAAAAAGTCAAAATCAACCCAACAAAAAGACTGCATCCTTTCTGGAGCTCAGGAATGTCAGCCATAAGATTGCTTCCATAAGTTAGATACATTCAGCCATTTTTACTCCATATGTCCATGTTCTGAAGGAGCAAACTTATGAAAGTTCACTGATTCTAACAGCTGTAAATTAATTTAAAAGCTTATATCTACCATACTTTGTTGGCTGCAATAATTACACATGAAAGATTATGTGACTTGAAAGCTGGAAGTGTAGAAAATGTATTTCTTGAGTCAGTCATCCAACAGCAACAAGAGATTATTTTTGGTCATAAAGTTAATTTTAAATTAAGATTTTAGTAGAATAAAATAAAACACAATTCACTGAAAAACTTATTTTCTACAGCTGCTGGCAGTTCATGTTAAAATTAAGCTACCCACTTGAGCATTCTCACTCAAAAATCATCTTGTACTAAATAAACTCATATGACCTGAATATGTTGCCTCTGCCAGTTTCCAATAAGTGTTAAAAGGCAATAGCCTGGAATTACCCAAGGAGCTTTAGAAAACAGTTCTAAGTGAGAAAATACCTTGAACGACATTTTAGACAAGTCTAACATGTAAAGCATGCAGGAAATACCTATTAATGAAGAGGAGGAAAAAATGAAAAGAAATGTTATGTCCATTTATAGTCAAGACATAGCCCTTGAGAGCAACTTGGAACCTCCTGAAAAAAAAAAAAAAAAGACTTTTTTTCCCTTCTGAAATAAAATGCACATTTTTTTTTTTTACTCACTCAAAACCTTAGATCAAGTTAAAATTGCAGATGTTGCTTTACATGACTGGGACGTTTTTACCAAAAAAAGAAAAGGCTGCTTTAATTAACCCTCAGTGTATATATACATATAGTAGCATAAATGAGTTTTCCCTCCATTTAAAGCTGACAGTTCTTGCTTTTTAAATCCTCACTGTTTACGGACACTCTTTTTTCCAAGTGTCATCTTTCCAAAAAGAGGAAATTAGGGACAAGTAGAACATCTGACGTTTAAGCTTCATTGGGATTCTCAAAATTATTAAAGCACATTTCCCTCCTTTCACCAGAATGGGTGTATTAATGACCCCACCACCATTTGGAGCACAAGTAACATACTGCATCACTTGGCACATGAACAGAAGTTCAGTAGAAGTTTTTTTGGCATCACAATACTTATTAGTGGGATCAGTTAGAGTGCACCTTGGAAATAGCTATTTCCATGTTAGTGACATAAATTATTTTCTAGGAAAAGAGCAAAGAGAGAAAGATATTTTAGCCTGTAGGGAAGCTGAAGAGTTGGGTGGAAGCTCTCTTTTCCTGTGTCTCTATTTTTAAGACTCCTACTAAAACCTGGTACTTTATAATTCACCACTAGGCTGCAGCCAGAAAAAGATAAGGAGAGAAAAAAGAAAAGGTGAGCATAGGAGGTAACCTGGGGACTAGAGGGAAGATAAACCTTTTGGCACAAGCATGCAAAAGGGTGATGGATGCTAATGGAAGTGAAGCAATTCTTCATCAATCCAGGTAATCAGCAGAGAGCACAAAGCACAGAGTCAGCACCAAGGGCTGACACATCAGGTGAGGGAACCAAGCACAGCTATGCAAATGCTCTTCTCTTGGGACACACAGGACAGATGATGGACCTGGTTAGCATAAGAGATTTGATAAACAGGATGCCTTGGCAAGAGCAAACAGAACTCTGAGGGTTAAATCAAGAATGCAAGAAGATTCAATCAGACTTACTTGCAGGAAAAGGAAATTACATCAAGACTTCTGCAAGCAAGAGATATTGTAAAATGCCTACGTTTGTTTATGTGATGATTAACACAATTGTGGTGTTTCTGAGGTTCCCCAGGACGAGGTGGGAGATGAGAATCTGACTCCTTGTTCTCAGAGGGCTGATTTATTATTATTTTTTATATTTTATACTACATACATGATATATATTATATTATATTAAATTATATATATGTTATATATTATATATTATATGTAATATATTTTATATATTTTTATATATTATATATGTTATATATATTTTATATACTTTATATATTATAAGGTTTATATATTATATATATTTTTATTTTTTCCTATTTTTATATTATTATATTATATATTATAATTTTAAAAATGCTATACTAAAACTATACTAAAGAAAGAGAAAGGAGACATCAGAAGGCTTAACAAGAATGAATAATAAAAACCCGTGACTGACGCAGCAAGTCCAGCACAGCTGGACTGGGATTGGTCATTAAGTTAAAACAATTCACATGGAACCAATCAAAGATGCGCCTGCTGGTAGACAATGTCCAGCCCACATTCCCAAGCAATCAGATATTTATTGTTTTCATTCTTTTCTGAGGCTTCTCAGCTTCCCAGGAGAAATCCTGGCGAAGGGATTTTTCAGAGAATATGACAGTGACACCCAATCATTGTAGTAAAACATCATTAGCCATCCTAAAGTAGTATATCAGCATAGGTATTCCCCAATAAATTTGGATTCTGCCCTCCAGTCAGTTGTCCCCATCTCTCTTCATCGCCAATACCCATCCACAGTTTGATTTCCATTCATGGAAGGTGACAACAGAGCTCCCCATTCAGAAAGCATTTCCTTGTTTATCTCATCCATGTGTAAGCACCGAGGGAGGAGCTGATGTTTAAACAGGACATCTTTCCAGGCCAGAGAGGCAGCTCAGACTAAACTAGCAGCTTTGCTGGAACATTGGCTGCAAGCAGGCTTGGCTGTGAGCTGGACCAGAAGAGTTTGGACTGCAGATTAGCAGTAAATGATAGAAAAATCCCATGATTTGTCTTTCTGGGGGAAGAGGAGGAGTATGGAAGTGGAAAAGAGTAATCCAGTGAAAGCTGCAGTGTTTCAGTTTGGGGCAGGATGACACAAATTGATCTTAAATAGAGCAAAATATGATTTAAACACTAGTATCTCACAAAAGATTTCAGTTGTAACTCTTAATAAGTGTTTCCACTAGGAAATTTATTTAGTCCAAGATTCTTGAGAAGTAGATGACATCTTACTTGCCATTTTTGAAGTGCATTTTGGTCTTCAGGTGGTCCAGGCAGCAGTTCCCTCACCTCTCTCCCCTTTCCTTTCAGATAGATGTTAAGTTTTGACTCCTCCTACATCTCCTTTTTTTCCAGTCACTTACAGCACACAGGATACATACTTATATTTCTGAATTAAAAGCAGCACACAAATTATGTTTGAGAGGTATTACACATTTAGCATCATTTTCATCAGCACTATCAACCCTTGTCCTTGCTCCTCTTTACTCAAGAAATTAATGTTCAGCAGTACTACAGCAACATAAATTGTAAAGAGAAACACCTCTGGGAAAAATTCACATCAAAAACAAACAAACAAACCCCACACAAAAAGGACCCAGACTGTCACAACAGCTGGGACACATGTCTGGAAAACTATTTCTCATGGAGGTCTGTATAGAGATAAATAAAGCTTTTTCAAACATTTGTAATGGTGGTCAAAGGAAGAAATCAATTACCCAGGTTCCCTGTAGGGTCAATAATCCTGCCCTGGCTCATTGCTATAAATCTCAGTAAATAAGATAATTTTACATGCTAAGTCATGTTTACACAGGTGCATCGATTTTTGGGAAGGTGTGTGTGTGTATACCTATATATGTAACATTTTATTAAAACCTCACATGAAAATACACCTCAGATGACAAGGATGAATGCAAAGCTAGAAATGGAATTCAAGTTTTGCTTAAAGTAAGGTTTTCTTCAGACCTCATCAACCTGTAACCACACCCCGCATGCAATACTCATCACAGTCAGCGTTGCAATCTTCAGGTGCCCCCCAGCTAGCACAGCCTGGCAATTCTGCACCACCACCTGCAGGTTCATTTTCCATGGATGAACAAGAGCAAGCGCTCTGAACCCTGGAGAAAGGTGTGGGAGTCACCACCCATAGCTCCAGCACATGTTTGTAACAGAGTTGGCTTGCAAAACTCTTATGTTTTTATGCCTTCACAGGGCTGTAAAGTCGTTTCCTCTGTAAAGAGAAATCCGAGTTGGAATTTATTTTTAGGCAAATTACAGAAAATCATTGCTACTCTTGACACCTAAATGAAGGGGTAGAAGTAACCTGTCCTCTTGGCATACAACTAAGCTCCATTATGTTCAGAGATGCTGTAATTTCAGTTGAAACAATATCCTGGAATTTGTCTTTTCATTTTGGGCACAGGAGATATTGGCCACATATTTTTACTTCCAGGCTTGTTGTTCTTGTTGTTTCTGACTAGGGATTTCTCACAGTGAGACAACATTAAATCTGGGGACAGTTTTTTACATGTTTACTTTCAGTGAAATGCATTTTACTTGAAATGCACAACAGCCTGGGTTTCTGGGTTTTCTTGGACTTGCTGGATTCAGTTTTAAGTGACAAAGCTCAGAACACTACATCAACTGCTTTCCCCAAGCATGAGAGGATCCCAGAAAAATCAGTTTAAAAGCATGAGCAGGTTTAGGTTCCTTCTGTTACTTTTTGTAATTGAAACTTATTTGCCCATATCCATGGTGTCTATTCACAGCTGCCCTCTTTCAAAGCTTGAATTAATGTTGATGCCCGAAAAGAATGATTTCTAAGAGGAAAACTCTACTGCCTTTCAAATATCTGGCATTTACTTCCAATGTCTAAATCTTAACCCTTAATGAGTAATAATGATTGCTGGAGAAGGCACAAGGAGAATTTTTGATGTAAGATCAGAGGCAACTCAGAATCTCAAGGACACTTGATAAGTCAGAATTTACCTAATAAATGAGCTGCATTTTTGAAGTATTTTGATTATGTTATGCTTTGCTTTAGTTTAGACTTTCATGACAGTTGAAAGCAAAGTTATCATTATCACAGAAACATTTAAAATGAAATTGGTTTGAAAAACAACTGTGTATGATATTAAATTGTAAATCGTTCTAAAGTTTCTCAAGAACAAAAGGTCAGACACATAGCCCATGTAAATCAGTGTTGCTTTTTTGATGTTAATGGCATTGTATTAGTCTCAAGCCAGGATTTGGTCTGTAGTGTCCTAAACTTCAAGCTCAAAAATACTTTCTTGCAAGATTTGCCTTTCTGTAGTCCTGATCTGTCACATAAATTTAGTAGGAAAGACACAGATACTAAAACAAGATCAAAGAAAGCAGACCTGTAAATCCCAAAATAAAATTTTTCCTTTAAACCTTTCTCTTCATCATTCCTCATTTATTATTCCTTCATGCTCATAATTTCTACCAATCACCCTTCTCCATACATTCTCCAATGGTGAATGGAATACTATCAACTAGATATTATTACTTCATTACACTTTATAGGATTTTTATTTAAAGTGTCTCCCAGAGTCCAGTCACATTGTGAGTGATGCAAAAGCCTTCTGGAAACTTGAAATTAGATGTGATACAGACTTTATTAGTATAAAGTGCCACAGACATACAGACCACTTACTTTGAAAGAATTTCTATGATCAATAGAGTTGCTGAAAAAAGAGCAGCTGTAAATTCATTTGGCATTTGATCTAGTACAGGATATATTAATTGGTGGACAGAGTTTTTCCAAGGCTTGTTAAAAAGCTGCATATCTGGAAGCTGTACATACTTTGACCTAGCACAGTTAAACATGCTTAAGTTACTGTAAAAAGTATGTAAACATCTCAACAGGAGCCACATTCCAGTGGAATTGTCTCAGAGATTTGAATGACAGCAGCTAAATGAAGACTCAGAATTTTACAGGAAGAGGAGGCACAGGGAATAGAAGCGCTTAATGGAAAGAAGAAGAACCAAATCTCAAAGCTATTGCCTGTTTTTTCTTATCAAAGGTTTTGAAGCAATGCATTCAATGATCTTTTCAAGGAGTGCTTTGCTGTAAGTTTAATAAAAAGACTTCACAAAATCTACCTGCTATGTATCAGCCCTACTCCTAATGCAAAGTTCTGCAAAATAGAAGAGGATTTCTGATTACTTTGTGTCATCCAAGGCTAATTTTCTCTAGATTCAGCAGACCCATAGATTTTGTATACAGTAGGTGTAAGGAAAGAGAGGAAAAGGAGAAAGAAGGATAAAGAAAACAGTCTAAATAGAGTGAATTAAATGGAAGTGTGCTGTCCAAACATGAATACACTGCTGTGTAAAAGGTATGAACAGACAAGAAGGATTACTTGAGAGATGGATGGCATCCCTTTCACTGCTTCCAGTCAGAGGTTTACATTTTACCAAGACATTTGTCAAGGCATCTTTTATGCTCAGCCTGCAGCCCACTGCTCTTCCCTGCAGATCTACTTCACTAGCTATTCAGACTTCCATTTGATCCATAGAATCTCAGCTGGAACTACCTTACACTTAAATTGTTGTCAGTTCACATAATTCTCCTTTCAGGACACTTCGGCACTGCAGCTGTTCTGTCTGTACCTGCCATTCCTCCTACAGCAGCAGCACCTGGAACTTCAGCAGAACAGAAAAATCACTCAGCTTACAAGTTATTAATGAAGGATATTGAAGAGAACTGAATTTAGGAAAGGCCCATGAAAATCACAGTCTATGTGTGTCTGAAGTTGACACATAAATACTCTCAGACTGTGCTTCTCCTAATTACTTCTGAACTTACCTAGCCATAGTTTCCCTAATAGGCTTATGAGAGTATCACATAAAGGACTCTAAACTTTACAGCTTCTCCTTGATCTGCAGGGCTCATTACCCCAACACAGGAAGAAATTAGATGGACCAGGCATAGTTTAATCTCAGAAACTACACATTACCCTCTCAGTGCCTAAATTAGATGAATATTTCACCAGAAATTGAAGGTGGCTTGACTGCAACTCCAAGACCTTTGATCAAACACACCAAGTATTAATTGTAAAGAAAAGGAAAAAAAAACAGAAAACACACAAAAAGGAAATTTTTTCGCTTCTTTTTCTTTTCTATTCCACTTGTTAAGGTTTATTTGTTGGTTAGTGTGGCTAATCATGGAGTGGTTTATTATCAACATGGAAAGATCCTCCTTGTGTATTTACACCCCACACCTTGCATTCATTCATCCACTGCTGTTTCAGGATCCTTGATCAGGCCCTACTGTTTAGGGTAAGTTCAAAAACTCCTCAACAATCCTAAAATTGTACTAACCCACAGGGCCACCACACAAGTGGATCATACTTTTTATCAATATTTAATAGCAATTAATATTTAGCAGTGTCTGAAGGAAATCATTACTTCCTCCCTTGACACAAAGAACATTGCTACTCCCATAGTTCAAGGAGGATTATTAGGCCAATAAAAACCCTTGGAATCATGATATTTTCCAGGGTACAATGCACTGGATGCTAAATGTGAGTCTTCAGGATGAAACCTCTTGGTTCTTACCCAAGCTGGCATATATTCGTCCTTCCTTTCTTCCAATAATTGAATCTGATTTTACTCAAACTTGTTTAATTGTTTAAAAATACCTTCAATTTATTGAGTTAGATATTTTTGCTAGATGCGCAACATACAAAATTCCAGCTAAAATAAAATAGCCCATGAAATTTGTCCACCTATAAAATTTTGCAAAAATAACCCTTTTGGATCTTAAAAATAACATGCAAACTGGCTACAAGTGAATTACTTAATGCGAAGTGTAAATTAAAGTTTTAACAGCAGAAATAAGCTAGAAAGAGGAGGGAGGATGACAAGAAATAAGCATTTCATTTTCTTCATGCCTGGGTAAGAAATTTGGCTATGTAACTGAGGTAATTCATCATCCATATTTCCAACACCATCAATGCTCAGGGCAGCTGTTCTTCAGATAAAATTGTTAGAGAATCTCTAAGAAAGAGTCATCTTAGCCAAAGAAGTGACCCAAATAATTTTGATGTTTCTCCTTCCAGAAAATGTCAGAACTCTAGGAGCCTGATTTTTACCTCCTCACTAATATCACTTTTAGTGCTGGGAGGAGCAAAGTGGGCAGTGTACTTGATAATCCTCTTAATACAAAACTGATCTCCAGGTTGCCACTGGTGATGTGATACATAGCCAATTTCTCTTCTGAAAAGAAACAAACAGCAAGAATTTTCCCAGTTTCTAAATCATTGTCATCGTATTGCTGTTCACACACAAGTGACAGAACATGTCTGTGAATTAAAAACTACAAATATCATCTATGTGTGTAATAACCTTTAACAACTTTAACAACTGGCAAGCAGTTTATGAACTTACACAACAGCAAAGGCCAGAAATTTGTTAGTGCACGTATAAAATCTATTTCTCTGAAATAACTGACAATTATTAAAGGCAAAAGATCTGTTCCTATGGAACTCCTATTAATAGGTTCTTCCATGAAGAAAAACAAACCCAAACAATTGTTCTCTCACAGGCTCATAGTTTTTGTTAATCAATTCAGACTCAACTTTTTCCTCACATGCTGCAAACCATCAAAGGCAATATAAATACATTTTTTAAACTTGGGGAATTTAAAGACTGATCAATTTAGGATTAGGTGTATTCCTCAATAACTATGCAGATGTTTTAGACACAGCTAAAATTTCCGTTATCTAATTCAAGATAGATAAGATGTACCACTTCTTTCCTCACATGTTTTGTACCTCCTAGCTAATAACTAAATATATTCACTTTTTTGATTTTGCTCTTGGAAGATTAAAGGCATATGACCTTATACTCTGTCTGCCTGTTCAGTTGACACACCTCTAAGCCAAAGTAGTAGAAGCCACATATTTTAAGGTCGTGATTTTCAGAGCACACCAAAATTGCTTACTGCACATGTCCAGGAGTACTTCAAAGACACACTGAAATCCTCTGTTTGAATTCCCTTAATAAATAGATTGGCTTCTTCTTTTGTAACAAAATGGTTAATCTGCAATTAAAATAGCTTTATGGTCAGGAAGCTTACAGAAGTGCAAATTGTGTCCATCATAAATGCTATTACTGTGAAAATTCATATTAAAAGTTTTCAGATATAGTGTTCCGTTCATTTCATCCAAGAACACTCAGAAGCTAGATTCTGCTGACAAACTGATTTCTGATGATTAGCAAAACCATGAGCTTGATGCACACTGTATCCTGACTTTCCCTCCTACCTTTGTAGCCACATGGAAAGAGGTAAGATAAGTATTGTACTTTTCTTTTAGGACAGTTCAAAAGCTCATTTAGCTGTGATGCTCCCTTTCCTTTAGGAAAAGATAAAAAATGATAAGCTTTACACAGACTTGGATTCTTTTGCAGAGTGGCCCGGCTTAGTATTATTCCCCCTCTCCAATTCTAGTCGAAGAACAAAAAGAAAGTCTTTAAACTCCAAAGAGACATTTGATAAATGTATTTCTGACCACGTTTTTCTGGAAACACAGCTGAAGCTGTGAGGTGGATGCTGAAAGGCGTCTCAAGCTGAAAGCACAGGTGCAATGCAAAGAACTGCAGTAACATGTTGTACTGTGGGTTGTGTGGTCTGCATGAAATAAGATTTGGAAATAATTTCTTTTCTAATGGGGTAAAGGACATAGTTCAGTGTTGAAGATTTCATGCAAGATGTTTTCCATTCCCATCTGTATGGCAGATTACCTTTGTCAAGTGGGCAGTTTGCTTTATCTCTCTCTT
>JAWWMN010000208.1:8306355-8317001 GCA_035047745.1 Catamblyrhynchus diadema | reverse complement strand
GAATTTTTGAAAAAAAAAAAAAAAAAAAAAAAAAAAGCTTTTGCCCAGAAAATAAAGTCAAAGACAGCCACATCAGCCTGGAAAAGGATGGCAAAAGCTCAAGGAAATGATGGATGGTGTATAGCCCAAAGTTACTGGCAGATGCTTTGGAGTCAACACGGTGAAAGCAGGGGCAGGAGAGCAGCAATGGCTGGATAGTGCCCATGCCATGGATGCAAGGATCCTAGTACCATATTCCAAAGGAATTTTGGGTACCAGAGCACCCATGCAGCCTCATCAGGGCACCACAATTCTTCATCTTGTGAGTCTGCTCCTCTCATATGTTCTCCCCACCTGTGTGACAAACCATCTTATTTTGTCCACACCTGTCTGAAGGAAGGAGCTGATCACCCAAACTCTCAGACTCAACTGAACATAGCAGAGCACATGTGGGATGGGGCAGGAAATGGAGATTACCATAGAAACCCATTGTTCTGCTTTTCATCTCTGTCTAAATTTTGATACCAGATTGAAATAGCCTGGCCTAACTTTTATTATTGGCAATGACTGAGAGGGTTCAGCCACGGCGTCCTCACTCTTTGGTTTGCTGAATACTGGCTTTGCCTTTTTATAACTGGCAAAAATTTTCACTCATAAAGAAAAGTTATATACTTTTAAAAAACCCAATTTTAAGTCTAAAACTCTAAAATCTGAGTTGGTTGTGAGAGCAAATTATAGGATTTTTTGTTGTTTTTGTTGTTGGGCTTTTTTTGGTGGGGGTTGACTTGGGGGATTTTTTGAGTTTCCTTTTTCTAAGTAGCAATCTGATATACAAGAGAATCAAAAAGGCTTCAGGGTATTTTATTTATCAGCCATTGCTTGTTTCATTTAATAGTGCAGCCTAACCAGTATAACACATAGAGACAGAATCAGAGATCTCAGAGTTGTTCCATACTAATCTCCCTTTTATCAATGTGTGGGGACCATCTTTATGTCCCTGATGAAAGCCAACTTGGACTCCTTACAGAAGAAAAAATGATAGGAAGGACAGGAAGAGAGGTCAAAACTATTTTGAAAGCCATCAGTAAATATGCAATTTCTTTTGCAAAATACCATAAAATTGATGCAAGGAATATATCCTCCATATGTAACCATGTTGGAATACATATGACATGTATTATACAAGAATACATCTACAAAAATATTAAACTTACAAAACCAGACATAAATGCTTTGATTATCTGTGTGAAGTCAATTTACAAACAACTTCCTTCAAGTGCAGGGGTTTTTGTATTGTTTTTGTGGGTTAACTCCTAAGTGCTTTGTCTTTTCCTCTCACTGGCTTTCACCTTGTCTTTCTGGTGGGCTTAAAAAGAGCCAATTGTTTGGTGAGGTTCATATTTCAACTACTGTCAAGCATGAGTAAATAATACGTGTCTGATTTCACCGTTTTCCCTTTGACAGCAGTAAGGTCTAAGTCATTTCTTGACTCCAGATGCTTGTGCTCAGAGAGCAATCTGAAATGTCTTCTATAAAACACACCTTTTTTGGACAGTGGGAAAACAGATGATAATAATAGCAAACTGAAATACACAGAAAAGAACAAATTACAGTTTATTCAAGAAATTTTGCTTTAAGAATTAAGTCAGACATCATAAACAAATTATATAGTGTTGAATTAACTTGCTTCTTCCTCCAGGAAATCACTGCAATACCTGAGACAGTAATGTGGTGAAAAGCAGAATTTACAAAGCAAAGGCTTTGCTACAGAGCAAACCAACAGGCTTGATTTGCAGGCCTCTCTTTATGCTGAGGTTTGTGCCTCATCTAAGGGGTGACACTGCCACTCAGGTAAGAACGTACAATATATTTTAACATCATTCATAAAAATTAAAACTAGAAACAAAATAAGTTCAGATACCAGCCTTAATGTCCTAGATCTGTGTGAAGCCATGTATAACACAAGCTTTAAGGCAGCTCTGTGTAATTTTATGAGTGGCTTCCTTTATATCCATTCTGAAGAAGCATTCAGCTCTTTGATCAGAGCAGTGGATTTTCTTTTCTGTAAATGCCACTAGGTAACATGTCAGCTCTCCACTTCTGGTTGCTCCAGATGCAGTGTGGACTGGCAATGCTGTCCAGATGACAGTATTCCAAAATATTCTGCAAAGACTTGGCTGAGTTTCCCTTCATAGGAAATGCTGCCACTGCTGCTGTTTTTCTGCTGAATAGAGTCCCCACTCTATTCCACAAGCAACTGGTAGTCTGCAAAGCACTTGCAGCTGGACAGGAGGCACAAGTGGCACCCACTCTGCCTGATTTCCAGCTGAGGGAAGCAGAGCAGATTGCTGGGAAGGGAGACAGGGTAAAGAGCAAACATGCACAGAGCAATGAACAGTTTTCTTGGACTAAACGTACACATCTACGCAGCAGATCAGGATTCCAGCTTCATATTGGCCCTCTAGATACAGCTGCAATAATAGACAGAATTTAAAAATACATGAACATTCACAACAAATCAAAATAAATGAAATCAGTCAAGTTCTATTTCCTTGTAGGTTATGGTTTTAATTACAAGAGGATTATTCTGTGACTGGAAATGGGTGGGAGAATGCATGAGACCTGTGGTTCACATGACCATGAATAGGAAGGAAAATGCTGTCTACAGCCTTAATCACCCTTCCAGACTTTTTACTGTGCGAGGAATACAGGTGAATAGACTACCACTTCCCAGGCCTCCTTTCAAAGGGATATCCCCCTATGTGACCTGACCTTTAAATAAATTAATCCAATTTAGCTGCAGCTATCACCTTCTTTTGCATATCTTGTTTCTCTCTTTGGGCTGGAGAGTGAGATTTTCCATAATTGTACCTCAGGCCTCACCTTCCCATTACCTTCTCTCAGAAGATTTGCTCATCAATTGCAATGTTTCCAAAAGATTTTACAAAATTTTATTTTCTGCTTGAGTCATAACAAACTTATTTTTTCTATGAAAAACTGAAGCTCACTGACCTACATTAACTGGCTGTGGCAATTTCTCTGTCCCCCTGCAGGGCTGCTCAGGTCCCCCACCATTGTCCTTTTGGGTCTGTGAGAGCTGAACAGTGGTAGTGTTATGGTGTGTACAGATAGTACCTGGCTTAAAAAGAGGTTTGGCTCTATTTAGACAGTACTGCACCAAAGATAAACTGTCTTTCACAAACAGAAGCACAATATTTTGGCAGGGCACTCAATCCACCATATGCTGTCAGGTCTCAGGTATATTTGTTGAACCTCTGATCCCTGTAGCTACTGACTCTCCTTAGAGTTCATCAAACTTATATAATGTTTAATTAGTATTTAATATGGGACAAGGAGTTTCTGTCAGCAAGTCTGTGCCCTGTGATCCCACGATTCTTGGAATATTTGTTATTTGCAGGTCCAAAGGGAGCATCAATATAGAGGACATTGATAAACCTTAGTCCCATAATCTGAGATGGAAACATCCCCTGTAAAATATTTAATGCCCTGTCTCCAATATTTTCATTAAACATCCTATTCTATGGATATGGATATAAGTATAGGGATATGGATATATGGATATGCATATGGATATAAGGATATGGATATGGATATAAGGATATGGATATGTGTAGGGGGCACAGTAGAATGTAATCTTACCCCCCAACGAGTTGCAGCTGGTACCAATTACTAAAGATTAGGAACACCTGTAACTAATAAGAACAAGTGGCATAAAAGGGTGGAGTAGTAGGTGGAGTTGGCTGGTTCCTGCAAGGACCAAGAAGAGTCAGTGCTCAGAGGAGCTCACCACAAGAAGTGTCAGGGAGGTATGAAACTCCGAAGCTATGAAATCCTTGCATGATAATAGAATTTTTGTAATATATAAGGCAACAGAAATGGATATAAGGATTTGGATATGAGGATATAATGATAAGGATGTGGATGTGGTAAGACACAACATCCTGTTCTATGGATAGAGAATTGACAGGAGAAGATGCAAAGTAATTTAGCATTCCAGCTTCTTTGTGTGAAACATCACTACAGCAATGGCTGCAGATGATGGCAGACCACTGGGGCTGCCACTGGGATAATTCTGCAATCTTTGTCAGAGTTTGTACACAAAGACAATATCCCCTCTTTCTTCCCCCATGCATTGGATGGGGAGATGATGGAGAAGGGTAAAAGCAAACCATAGATTTGACACTGGATGAATGTTTCCAAAAAGAATTGGCAGCAGTAATGCTTTTGGAATAGGCAGCTGCAAGAGTGTCACAGGAGTGTGAGCAGTCAGAGCTTTCTAGATAGTTCTATTATGTGTCCAGACTCCAGCCTTTTGCCTAACTTTAGGATAAGCATGACTTTTCAAGCTTGTTAGATAAAACATCGAACTGCACCAAAATTTGAAAAAGTTTCAAATTTTCTTTTTTTTTTTTCATTTCTCAAGGTATGATGAGGGAAAAAATGCATGCAAGGCTGAGATTTTAATCTCCAAGTGGTTATCTTGAGAAGTAATAAATCTAACCTTTCCAAACAGACGTATGAAGTTAAGGGGACTAATTGATCATGTTGGCACAAAGGTGTTGTTCATTCTGCAAAGGCCAAGTTAATTCACATTGATGTGATTCAAATTAACCTTAATCAGCTACTAGGCTGACTGTGATTTCATTACTGAATATGCTACAATTAGACATCTCCTGTCTTTAAATGCCCCTCAGCTTTATTGCAGCTTTTTTTTTTTTTAATAATAAACACCCATTTACACATCAAATACTATTAGTGTAATTGGCTTTAAAATTGACTTTTTTGTGTAGTCACTTTTTGGTTCTGTTTATTCTGAAAAGGTCAAGTAATACAGATTGATGTGATCTAAATTAACCTCAGACAGTTACTTCTCTCAGAATGATATGCTGTCATGGTAGAGAAGGATCAGATGGTTGCCTTCTCTTTCTTCTTTTTTTTTTTTCCGCTTCCAGATACATAAATCATATGTATTTCATTCCTTGAAGCAGGTGCAAAACACTTAGAACTCTATAAATCATTTCCATAATAGAATTCAAAAGCAGTTGACTATTCATCAGAAAACTTTAATTCTTTATCCCCATGGAGGCCGTGAAGGTATGCCACACATTGTACTAAAAAATTACACTTTTCAAAAATTAGTTTTATTTTGTTGCAACTAAAACCTGATCCAAAGCCCACCTTTTCAAGCTTTCAGCCCTTGTATTCCACACTTGCGGTAGGCAGTGTGAACATAATAGTCAACTGTAAATTCATGGGCTATGTGTTTGTGGCACTGAGCAAGAGAAGCAAGTTCCTACACTTTATTGCATTTCTTGAGGAAAACAATTGTAGTTTACCTACCTCTCTCTCTTTCAATTCTCTCTGGCTAAGAGTATTAATACCTCTTAAGGCTTCCCTGACCAAACAGAAAGGTACCACAAGTGAAACACTCAAGGAGAGCCATAAGAAACACAAAACAAAAATGATACATTTTCTTTAGGGGGAGTGAATTAAATGGGGAAGGTGAGGGCAGAAAAGACAACTGAAAACAGAAAAGACAAGAGCTGATCTTAATCAGCTCTTTACCACTTACACTCTCTAAGGAAATTTAGCTTCCCCAAAGGCAGGAGTTCATGAGGAGACACCTTGAAAACCCCTATCTGCGCTACAGGGAAGATGCTCTCACCTTCCAAGGATTCCCCTGGCACATCTGCTCCCCTGAGCTCCCCTGGGTTCCCTCTGAGCCCAGTGGTGGGAAACTGCTCCAGAAAAGACCCAGGGGGGTGAAACACTTGTGAAGGCAAGGAGAGACAGCAAGCCCAGCAAATTGTCCTCCTGTCTTAGGTACCAGCATGTCTCCCACAGCTCTGAGCCCAGGCCACCAAATGGGGACACAGATATATGGAAATCCAACTTCACCTAGGGAATAGCCACAACTGTCACATCATTTATTGATCAGAATAAATGTTTAATTTTGCATTTAGTTGAAGGCTGCACTGTAATCAATAATTAATTTGCCAGTTGTGGTTATTTTACATGTCCAGTCACCTTTCTACATGCAAAATAACCAGAACAAGCACATTATTTGCTCATTCAGCTCTGAACATGAATCTGAAGAATGGTCTGTGCTAAGAGATCTCCCTTTTTTTGGCTTTGCTCTGTTGAAATACATTTGAAATTCAGCTCTTGAAAGTAGGCAAGGACCATGCTTAGTGCCCAAAAAAAAAAAAAAAAAAAAAAAAAAAGGGGCATTTTTTTCATCTTACCAAATCTTCTAAAACCAGAAGGATTGTAAAGAGAAACAGCTACCTATGCAGAAGAGCAAGTGGTTCTCATGCTAAAGATGACTCCTTGAAAAGTAAAAAAAAATGCTTATTGGCTCTCTAGCATTATGAAAAATCCTAACTGTCTGAATAATGCAACAGCTTAAATAAAGAATTGAAAGGAGCTGAAGTTACTCTGGAAGATTTTCCTAAATCTTCCAGCTTTTGGGGCTGCAAAGGACAGCAGAGGCAGCTGTATCTTTGTAATGTTCACACAGCACTTGGGTTGCTCCCTTAGTAAATCCTGAAGGAAAAAACAAAAAAAAAAAAAGAAAAGCACATAATATTTCTTTGCAAAATTTCAGGGTAACTAGTGCTTAACATAATTTGTATACACACAGGGAGACTCTCCTTTTTCTGCCTCCTATCTGCCAGTGCATCTTTTCAAGTGTGCCAAATCTGTAGGGATCTATTGATTTTTTTTTTTCCCTTGTTGGTCAGTATGAAATAGAAAGGGTGTGAGACAGGTAATTGCTGATCCCATCCACTCCTCATCTGGGGACAAACCTATTTTTCTTGGCATAATGGTTGAATCTTGCCATATAAGCAATATTTGAGATGCATTAAAGCCACCTAACCATAAAGAAGTTGAATGCTTCAGCAACAAAATATGTATAAAAAACTTAATATTGACACAATATTTCTAACATAAACACTGAGACTAATTATGAAATCAACCCTAGTCAAAGCCAATTATACTGTGGGTTAGTAAGTACAATCACTACTGCTATTTATAGTGACAGAAATACCATAATATATATGAAAGACTATATACAGATGGTGAAAAAGATTATGCTTGGCATAACTCAGAGAGACAAATTAAAATGGATGTCTGTAAACAAACCAGAGAAAGTACTATTACATCACTAAAAATGAGACTGATCTACTCCTTCACTTAAAGCCAAGCTATATCTGACATGACAGGAGCAGCTTTACTTATGTATGTGTAAGTCAGTGTGGATTTCTGGATGCAACCACAGCACAACAGCCATGTTTTTTTTCAAATTTGGATGACAATAGTCTAAAATACTGTTGGTTTCTTGGCATATCTGCCTTTAGTCCTTCTGGAAAATATGAAATATTAGTACTCATCCAGAGTAAATTGATTCAAAGTGGTTTTAATAAAGTTTAGTATGTGTTTGGCAATAAGCAAACCTTTGCTACGAGAATAACCAGAAATATGCAGACTCACACCAAACAGATAAATGGCTTCATATACATTAGGATGTTATCAAGTCTGAATTTTCCATTTAGAAATTTTATTATGCCTACTTACATTTTTGTCCCCCATTATGAACCGAGATTAATTTAACACCATCAATTTACAAGCAACATGATGTGTAGAGTCAGTTATCACAGTAACACTGACTTCTTCTGTCTGTCATCCTAGATTGTCGTTTACAGACATTTACTTTTACAAGATCATAAAATGATCCCAAAGTAGTCTCTTACTGAAAAGCAATACAATATACTGTGGCTCTCATTACTCTGGTCCCCTAAATAAGTTACAGTAAAACTTAAATGGGCATGTTATGGATTGCTGTCAGTGGTTTGCTGTCATTAAATTTCTGTTCATGATTGTGTATCTATATTTGTCAGACCTAAAGTATTTTCTTAGCTGTCCTCTGACAGTTGGTTCACCCACCCACTTTGTCCAGCAGCACGTCAAAAAAAGTACAAGGAAGGTTTCAGTTTCACCTTAAAACTTCCAATTTAGTATGTAAGGTGAAAGAAAACATTGAAGTGTAATGAAACCAAGGTACCTTGCGAACATCAGAGCTATGCTGGAGATAAACCTTGGTGTTTCTTTCTGAAGGCAAGATGCCTACTAAATGCTCTTGCCTGTGAGTGTTCAAACTGCAGAAAGCTCTAAAGCTGGAAAAATTATATCCATAGAATGGTGAGTGAAGGAGCATTGGTGGCATCTATTCAGTTAATAAACTTGTTGTCAGCTGTTATAAGACTGGAAAGAGTCATTATCATCAAAAAGTATTTTTGAATCAACTGTGCCAGAGAAAGTGACAGTCGAATGTCATGAAGAAAATGGTAAAATATATTTGATTCCCTCATGTTAATATCTAATAGTCCTCACAAAAGTGGGAACATTCCAGAAGTTTAGAGCGTAACCCATCCTTGAAAATTCTGAAAGAATTGAAAGAACACCTAGGAGCAACAGACAAGTCAATCTGATCTTTATTTGATTACAAGTGGGCTGGGCTCGAAGAGCATAGGGAGTGTCTTTGATGGGCTTATGGATTTGAGCAATAAATGGCATGGATTTTTCGTAGGTGTTTGCTTTATTGTTTCCAAAGTGGTTTACAGAAAAGGTTAGACCCGTATATAACTAATAATCATCAAGGAATAAACAGGAAATTCACAGAACTAAATTTAAAGGATCAACTGATATCATTACCAACATACCATGGAATGTCTGAGGTTGCTTTTAGCTGCATCACTACTGAATGAGCCTCTCAGCAAACATTATTTCCTACAGTGATCTTTAGGATATAAAATCCTTCTTAAAGCATGAGAAAAACATTGACAGGGTATGAGACTTCCAGAAGAAGGATAAGAGAACTAGTGGTTCCTTAAGATCCCGAATTGCATGAAATTTAGAAGCAACTATTTTGTCTGAATAAGGTCTCTGAAGCTGACATTTCGAAAGAATTTTTTTTTTTTTGGCCAAAGAACATTAGACATCTGCCACTGCTTCCCTGGTATTAGAAAGGTCATTATACCATAGGCAGCAGGAACTGCTGAACTTCAGAAATCTTTGGCACTCACTAGTAGGAATCTGAAAAAAAAAATCTAAGAATTTGCCAAACATGGTCTTTTCAGAATAACTGACTGGAGAGATGAGAAAACCTCGAAAGGGGATCATGTGAAGTGGGCAGGTTTGTTCATTGATTTTGTAGTGAAGAATTTTCTTACCCATAACCAATAATCATAACTTTGTCAAGGGGCTGACTGAATTGGTTGTGTTCAGTCAATTGTTGGTCATTACTAATTACTTAATTACTTATTACACATTTTGTTCACCCATGAGTCAAGCTAAATCCAATGCAATTTCTAACCTCAGGAAAGGAATTGAAACAACCTCACACCCTCTAAGTCATATTAAACTCTTCAAAGGGTCTTGATGGCATTTATCTTCCCTGTCTCATGTCCTTGGGCACACTGTCCAATTGAAAATCTAGCCCTGTTGCAAACAAATCATTCAAGACTTGGATCATTATTTTTTTTAAAATATATAAATAGATATATGCAATTAATTGTATATGTCCATATAAATATTTTCATATATGTATTTACAAAACAAAAAATCTGAGAGAGCTCTAATAGAAAGACTACATCAAATTCATTCCACTGTAGCCATTCAATATTCTGAGATCAAATATCACCATATAGCTGAATTCTGCTTTAGAAACAGGACGAGAAGTAAAGAAAATAGCAAGTATTTGATAATACATGTGATTAAATTTATGTCTGGATTCTCAGTTGTGAAATATTTCCAGGAGATATCTCTACATGTCTAAAAATGGCTGTTGCAGTGTTATTTTTGCATTTCAGTAAAAACTGCCTAAAGCTGCTGCTCAAATTCCAAGTCTGACCACATCATGGTGTAACCCCGGTCAATGACCAGGCAATCTCTTGCTCAATCCCCTACCTGCAGGATCCTGCATAGACAATAGGAGGGGTAAAGGCAAGAAAACACATCAGTTGAGATAAAGACTCAACTGATAGGGAGAGCAAAAGCCACACACACAAGCAAAGAAAAACAAGGCTTTAAATCAGTGGTTCCCATGGGTAGACAGGTGTTCAGCCGCCTCCAGGAGAGCAGGGCCCCATCACAGTGACTTGAGGAAACAAACCTCATCACTCCAGATGTCACTGCTTTCCTCCCTACTCCCCCCAATTTATACACTGATATATAATGATATAATACGGTCTGGAATACCCCTTTGGGATCGTTGGGGTCATCTGTCTGGGCTGTGTCTCCTCCCACCCTCTCAGGCACCCTCAGCTTCCTCACCAACAGGGCTGGTATGAAAAGCAGAGAAGGCCCTGGCTCAGCAATAGCGAATATATCTCCTGTGTTATCAACCCTGTGTTCAGCACAAAGCCAAAGCCCAGCCCCACAGCAGCCACTGGGAAAGAAATCAACTCTACCTCAGCCAAAACCAGGACAGTGCCTCTGTTTGTGATGGTGTTCACAGGGGTCTCAGGTTGAGGGAAGAGACGAGGATCTGACTCCATGTTTCAGAACGCTTGATTTATTATTTTATGATATATATTACATTAAAACTATACTAAAAGAATAGAAGAAAGGATTTCATCAGAAGG
>JAWWMN010000208.1:8276336-8306255 GCA_035047745.1 Catamblyrhynchus diadema | reverse complement strand
ATATACTCATAATTTGTATATATAATATATAAATAATATATATTATATATCATAATAATATATACTATATTATTATATATATCATATATTATTATAATATAATAAATATAAATAAATATATAAATAAAATATAAAAATAAATAGAAAGAAATATATAAAATATATGTTAAAATAACTAAATATATATATATATATATATACATATATATAATCCTGGCTGCTCTGTCTCTGACACTGAGAGCAGTAACTGTTGAGGTTTAATAGTGGCACTGGCATCCCATGGTGAGGCTGAACATGAGAACTGTCTCTGTGCATGGGTTTGTATGAGGAAAATCAGCCTCATACTTGATATATAATTTCAAGTGTATTTGATATATACACTATACATTTTATATATAATTTCAAGTGTATTTGGTGAAATATGACATCCACAATTCAGCTGCAAACTCAGATCTAGGGGGTTGTCCTGGATCTGGAACCCAAGGAAACCAAATTGGGCACAACCACCTGACACACACCCCCTTCGTGGGCTCCTTGGGAAAAGGAATAACTCTCCCAGAATAAGAATTCTCCTTTCACTGAGTTTTTTATGTACCCACATGCACAACAAACCTTACTTGATCTCTCTGTAGTATTTGCACTGCTTCTTATTCAGATGAGAACACAAATGCAATCCAGTGGCTTCGCGTCTCTGCTTCTTGCAGATTGACTTTTTTATACCCTTACCTGGCCTAGTTCCATTTATTAGGAACATATAAAAAATTATTGCCTTCTATAACTCTTCTTCAACAATGCCTCCAGCCTGAAGGCTTCATGAAGTTATAAGCAAAGATTTATATGTAATAAATTATTGAAAATGAAAAATATCTGTCTCCAACAAAAGTAATATATTTCAGGTAACAATGACTTTTCTAGTGAAGGGGAAGATAAAAGTGTATTTAGCAGGTATTCTGATACCATAAACTAGAATACAATATTTGCATGCTCAAATATATTACAGAAAAGCATGCTAATTCAAATCTGACATTAAGAAATTACTTTCTGCTGCAAATTGGATTCCAAATGAAACAATAAGCTGCACTGGACTTAGACAGCTCCACAGTCCACTTGGCAAAGAGAATCCACCTATAGAATTAATAAAAAAAAAACAAAACAAAAATCACCAAAAAAACCCAAAAAAGAGCATATTACTGTTAAAACAGAAAGAAATACCAGAATGAGATTTCCTGCCTTTGCAGCACATACCTTCTCCCCAATACTCACTCATAAATTTCCCACAGGAGTCCCACATCCACACCCCATCACTCAGTGCATAAAATGGTTCACAGCTTTTGTACAGAGAACCTGCTAAGTGGATTAAAGCTTATTTTTCATGTGTGACTTCATGATTTACTGTGTTTGGACAAGATTCTTCCTTGACTGAACTTGACCTAATCCATCCACGATTTAAAGGGGATTTTACGTATACAAACACATGAACAGATAGTAAAGTACTTAGATTCATTATACAAGAAAACAACTCTGAGATTCAAACTCCAAAGAGGGTTCTAAAAACTACTATCACATGTGCTTTTTATGCTTTTCTTTCAAATCAGAATAAAACCATTTTTACTGTTGACTTTGACTCCACAGTTCAGGATCAGATTCCACTAGTTTTAGATGGTTTGAACTATTTCTATATTTTAAGTCACAGAACCTACAATGTACATAAAACTGTCCAGACAGAATTTATACGTACCAATAACAGATCAAGCATGGAAGCCAAAATGGGAATGGCACATTCCCAACAAGAGGAATGAAATAATATTGAAATAATACAATATAAAAACCTCGTAAGGTTTTTCTAAACTGCAGTGTTAAAAATCTGTGATACGGTTTTACTATAAAGATTTTCAGTCTATTAAAACTTTCTGGAAGAAGTTGTTTTCATTCTCAATATACAGAAGGAAAAGAATTGTGTAAGACAAAGGTTCTAAGATGGCTACAGGAGGATAAATCCAGAAACAATCAAGTTAACAACCTTATTACTGCTAAAGAGGAGGTTCCCACTTCTGCTCCTGCCACAGGGTGAGAATGAGCTGCAAGTTCTGAATCCCAGCTGGTTCCAGGGATGTGGAACTTGCTGGGAGAGCTGATCCTCTGCCCTCCCCTCACTGCAAAGTTCTCAGAGAACCATTTCAGAAATTCAATATAATTTTTTTTTTAGGATTCACCACTTTGTGAACACCAAAAGGCACCTACCACTAACTTAAATTTGGGTAGAGGCTGAGGGAAAAGGGGACCCCAAGAGAGGTCACTCGATTATGGAACAGGAAAGGGAAAAGAATGAAATGAAAACACAACAGCAGTCTTAAAATAAAAATATGCAAGGACTTAATGTGGCATGGCCGGCCCACAGCAGCAGAAAATTGGAGCTGGTTACACAAAATCCTGGCCTTTGGTATTCACCTAGCAGTCCTGGATGGTGCTGAAATTAATAAATATTAGAGCCACTGGCAACACCCTATTGCTTTTCTGGCAGATTTTTCTGCCTCAGAATTTTAGGAAGTGATCCAGCTGCCCTAAATTCCCCCCAAATGGGCACTTCCAGCTGTCCACCATGGTCCTGAAAATGCCATTGCATCCATGGTTCTAGGAATACATCAAAAGAATCAGGTTTTAGTTCCAGACTTAGTTTCCCTTTCGAGCCTTGTGTACTGCTGACCAGGCCCTGCACAGAATTCAGATTTGCAGTTTGCATTTGAAAAAGAAAGATAAAAACACAAAACCTGCCACGTTTTTCCCTACAATGGAAGATTTCTGCAGCAAAGGAATACACTTGCCTCCAACCAGTACTTTTTTGAATGATCCGGGATATTGTCCCGTTCCCAGGAGATCTTTAGGTTTATCTTGGTCAGTTTATTGTCTTCCTCACACCGGTTTCCAGCAGCATAGCAATTAAATTTTGAATCTAAAAGCATCACTAAATTAAATTTTGAATCTAAAAGCATTTTCTTTTTATACTGAATATATTACTGGCCTTGAAAGATCCTGCTATCAGAGCTTTCTCAAGGATGGGTGGATTTGCTTAGCCCTGAGAAAAGTTCCATTTCCAGGAGCTAGTCAGCAAACAGAACCCATTTCATCTTCTTCCATCAGCAGGTTGGACCATAAATACCTGCAGGAAGTAGATCTGCAAGTCAGATGGAGTCATCACTACCTACTTGCTCTGAGGAGAGTGCCTGGCTTTAATACCTTCATAATCACAATTTACCATTGAGAAGCTGCCCCAAGCTATTGCCAATTTATGGTGGACACCCACGATGAGCAATAATGGCTTGTACTGTGATAAAATAGATTTATTGTCAATATAAATATACTTACTGCAGCAGCTTTTCTTAAATCTTTATTTATAAGGCACACCAGATAGCCCAATGAGGGAGAGGAACTATTTCTATATACCAGACTTTTCACTTCATTTCCTAGAAAGATTACAGAACATCATGGACACAAGTATCGTACCAAAGGTTACATATTCTAATTTCAGAGAAAATAAAACACTGTGAAGAAAAGTAACTGTACAGAAATCCATGCAAATATTAGTCTATATACCCAGGTTTTACTCTAAAATGAACCCCAGACTTCAAAAGGAATGGAGCTGACTTGATGGACCCTCTGGAGATATTTATCTCATAAAAGACTTTCAAATTATCCTCCCACCCCCAAAAGATATTATCTTCATAATGTACTAAGAAAAAAAAAAATCCTGGCCTTTGGTATTCACCTAGCAGTCCTGGATGGTGCTGAAATTAATAAATAATAGAGCCACTAGCAACACCCTATTGATTTTCTGCCGGATTTGTCTGTCTCCTCAGAATTTTAAGGAGTGTTTAAACAGATATATCCATTATGTTTTGGAAGGAATTTTAAAACTCCCCAGTAGGGCTGTAGCTGATGACATATTGACAGTATCTCAGCCTGAAATAATTTTGGACATTCCGCCTGTGTCGTCTGCAGATGCGGAGCCAGAAACTCCCAGCTGAAGGGCAAAGTGAAGGTCAAATGCCTGAAGCACTCAGAGAAAGCAGCTACACTTGAGCACTATTGCTTCAACCCTTGGACATCAGCTTGTGAAGACAGAAGCAATTCCTGTTATCAGCTGTACAAATAAAATTATTAAAGCATCAGACTGTTTTTCCATCGAAAAGAGCACCCTAAGGACTGAGATTTTAACTCTGCTGCAAAAGAACTGAGGAGTTCTTATCTTCATTTGCTAATATAAACAGAATACCTTCACTAATTCCCCAAAGCAGCTCCCAGCTCCTTTGCAGAGCTTTCCTTAAAGTTCCTTCCCTGTGCTTTACTTCTGCTGCAGCCCAATTTAAGAGACCATTTAATGCATTAAAACTGGAAGGCTTCAGATTTTCCATTTGAAATGCAGGGCACCAGAACACTGTCACCTTGCTAATAAAATGGGATGATGTGGCTGCAGAGCCATTTTCCAATCCCTTGGAAACTTTTTTTTACATTTTAATGCACAAGTTAAATTGAAGAGCATATAAGAATTTTGGTACTACTTTGACAGGAGACTAAAACAAGAACATGTTAACCAGCTGTGTAAATGCTCCTTTTTGCACTGATCCTATTTTCTGCTCCTTTGCTTGAGCAGGAACGTTCTCCTCATTATGGTCCTGATTAAGAAGTTTGATGTGCTGACCTTGAATATCAAATTAAGCTCCACGCTGCAAGCAAAGCATCCTATCTTCTCTAGTGGCTTATAAATTCATTAGACACTTTAGACAGAGTTTTAAAATTTGCTGACACTAAATTCACTCAATACGGAACAGAACTGTTAAGATTTATGAGGCAAATCTGCCGCTAAGTGAAACACGCAATCTCCAGGTGATTTCCACCAGGAATCCTTTCCATCTAGGCCCTTGCCTTGTTTTTTAAACAATGCCCTATCAAATTTCAGACTGTTAATTATCTCCTCATTTTCCAGCCAAGTGATCAATAGCAGAGGACTGACAGCTGCTGGGGCGAGCCCGAGCCAGGGAGGCGACGGCGCAGAATTCGGCGTTTGCCCGGTGCCAGTGGGTCCAGACACACAGGTTGCACACCTCTCACCAGTTCAAAAGGAATAACTTCTGTGCAGAACTTCGCCTGCTGCTCTGGGGAGTGAAAATAATTTATCTCGGGTGCCATGGTTCTGAAGCAGCTGGATCAGAATTTTAAATCTTTTTGCCATCTATATTCCCCAAGGGCACGAGAAGTGAATCAAGGCTGGTTTTTTACTTTCATGGATTCCAGGCTTTGACAGGAGTTCACAGCAGAAAAAAAAAAAAGTAACTTCTGAACACCAGGCAAGCCCTGTGTGCCCGGTCTTTGCTAACAGGCTTTATTTTCATTTTGGCAGAATTTGTTTTGTTTGCATTTAAAAAGGAGCATTTGATATCAAATACAAGTTCTTAACTAGGAAGCAGCTCCACCAACAACACCAGCCTAACACACAGGATAAGACTCACAAAAGTTAAATCAGTCATTTGTGAAGACACTTAAAGGGGATGTCAGGATGTAAAGGCTGCTCACAACAGGAAGGAGAGATGGTGAGAGGGAGACACGGGGTAAAATCAATCACTGGAGTAATATTCTCACCAGACGAATTTATCCAATACAGGGAAGGGTTTGTATCACAAACCTTTGTGCTGACAAGATTTAACTAAGCAGACACACTGCAGAGAAAGGGTCAGGATGAGGACACAGAAGCACCTAAAATACCCAGCAGCCTTCCCTAAATACTCAGCTGAAATTATTCTCTCTCATCTCGCACATGGTGTGCGACACAACAGTCTCAAGCCGTATGGCACCAAGGATGCTGATGTGCTCTTCTGCTGCCATCCTGGCCAGGAACCCAGAACAGCAGCAGCTGCCACAGGGATGTCTCTTCTTTCACATTGATCATTTTGTAAATACAGAGGAGCAGCGCAGCTGTACAGCTCACAGCTCCAGGGTGGAGGCAGCATGGCTCACACCAAGGCTTTCTTGGAAGTCTGGTGCCAGTCTGCAAGTTAGTCTGGATGAGAGTATCCAAAATCCAAGTGGCAGACAGGATGCTTAACAGACTGATGCAGCCTGAAGCACAAAAATGCTCCTATTTTTGGTGTAGAATTACACTTATAGCCAATTCTCCCTCAAATAAATATATCAAAATGGAATACAAACACAAGCAAAAGTTTGCTACGCTGATCGAAACCACATAAAAATAACTGAGATGGAAATGTTTATCTGGAGAGAGACTCAAAGTGGCCTGAAGAAAGAGTGGCATCAACAGAACTTGATATCAGTGTTCAGTTGACTTCTCTGCTCTCAGAGCTGTAGGAGGGGAAGCAGATATATCTAATATCAACCTTAACTGCTGGAGCTGCAATTCCAACCAGAATGGCAAAGTGGAAACATGGGTCATACCTTGACCTTGCAAACAAAGAAAATAGAGACCATAATTACAGACCCCACAAAACAAACACACAAACACAGAAGGACAGCAAAAGGACTTTATCCCACATTCCAGCTGGCATTTCTGGGATTTATTACAGAAATGAAGGTTGAAAAGAAGTGTCACACAGTTAATGACATCAGAGAGGAGCATGACCTTCACCAACCCAAGTAAAAGTGAACTTACATAAAATAGCCAGTTAAAAGATGAGGTGAGAAATGAGATGAGACCAAGAGCCATTTCTGCTTCCTCTTGAACCAGAGGGGAACGGACTACATTCAAGCCTGTATGGGGGGGAAAAATGTGACCTAAGGTCTTCTACCACAGCCAGTCTCTCCTTTTTCCATAGGCAAATATTACTGGATTTAAGATACAACAAAGTAAGCTAGTACCAAAGAGTGTTTAATTAATGCCACAAATCTGCTTTCTGAAAACCAGAACTGATGTTTAGTCACATGTAAATAGACAGAAAAACAAGTTGGACCTCATGTCCATAAGTGTTGTGCAAAAGAATCCAGAGTTTTGCCTGCATTTTTAAAAATATTTTGCGTTTCACCTACAGCAGAATGTCCTTTAAATGAAATGTCATAGCAACAAAAATACCGTCTTCAAACATAATTTCATCCTTGTTCTCCATCACTTTTTCTTCTTTCCTGTTTAATGCTGTAGTTGCTCACATTTGATATTCCTGTTAATCATCACCACAGCATTTTACTTGCTTTTGCCATGAAAGGTTCTTGAGGTCTCCTTCCAACCTGGTATCCTGTGATTCACCTGTCCTATTGCTACCCTTCCCAGATTTATCTGACTTTATTTCCTGAAAAAATAAAGCAGGGACTTGACACAACAAGTCCAAGATCTATAAACATTTTGTGCTCTGAACTGTGTTTTACTAAACACATATGAAAATGCAAAATTTCCATCTCGACAGTCAAAGTTCAGTCTGTGGCTCAAATAAATGTTGCCTGCACATGGGTCATAAAATAAAAGCATTGATAGTGGTTTAGTCCCTCAATTCTTCATTTCTGTGCAGTTACATCTGGTACTGAACCAGGAACCCCAAACCCAACAGGAGAAATTGAAGAAAAACTTGGAAAAACTAGAAATCTGCATCCACTGCCAGATGGCCTACCAGCAACAGCAATGAAAAAAAATATTTAATGACAGTAAGATCTGAAAGGCAGACACAAATACTAGAACATAAGGTTTTTAAAGCAATTGCTTTACAAATTTATAAAGGGATTAATAAGACACATCTGCTCACTCTAGCTGGAAATTCTGTCAGTGGCCCAGGAGTTTCTTCCAGTCCTAGGTTTATGTTATTTCATAAGAACCTCTTAATTTACTATCAGTGTTCTCCTGTGAGGTAAGGAAACACAAATCTTTCATTTTAGCTGGAAAGGGGCAGTTTGAGAGCCCAGTCTGGGCTCCCATGGGGGGAGAATTGAGCTGCCCCAGTGGCAGAGCCTGGGCACCATTCTGTGACCATGTTCACAGGGGTCTCCCCCAGGATGAGGGAAGAGACAAGGATCTGACTCCATCAGAAGGCTGATTTATTATTTTATGATATATATTATATTAAACTATAGTAAAAGAACAGAAGAAAGGATTTTATCAGAAGGCTGGCTAAGAATAGAATAAGAAGGAATGATAACAAAGGCAGCTGTTTCAGACTCTCTGACTGAGCCAGCTGGACTGTGATTGGCCATTAATTCAAAACAACTAACATGGACCAATCACAGATGCACCTGTTGCATTCCACAGCAGCAGATAACCAATGTTTACATTTTGTTCCTGAGGCCTCTCAGCTTCTCAGGAGGAAAAAATCCTAAGGAAAGGAATTTTCATAAAAGATGTCTGTGATATCTATTAACTTGTTCATTTACTTAATGAAACACTGATATACTTGGACGATGCAATGTATATTAGATATAAAGTGCTTCTCTAGCTGCATCCTTGACAAAACTTTCTTTCTGTTGGAGTACTCTTTTTCTCTTCTTCATTCCCTTCTTTAAAAATCTGGATGCCTATTGCTTAAATTGCCATTTAGGAATGTTGTTCTCCATTCTCTCTCTCAGTGCTCCTGCTAAAACCAGGTACCACTTCCCCTCCTTCCCTAACTGGAGACACAAAAACCAAAGAACCAAGACTGAGATAAGAACAGTTCAATGGAAAAATCAAAGAGATAAGAGAATGAACAGTGTCAGCAACAATATTAATAAAAATAAACATGAAAATTAAAAAAAAAAAATGTGCTCCTCATGGAACAGAACCCATGTGGAACCCACAACCTGACCACAGGCAGTGGCCCACACTGCTCCCTCCACCTGGGGACTGGCACCACACTGCTCCTCCCCATACCAGCCCAACTGCTCTGTCAGCCACACTTCCTCAAGTGGAAGAAACCCATTCTCCCTGGACATGCATCCCCTTTCCCTGCCCACAGCAATGATGTGAGGTCCTATAGAAAAACTCCAGGCGCTGACCATGCCCCTTCCTGGCTACTGCAAAAGTTAACTGTGATCTCGACAGAACCAGGACATCCATCTACTTCTATCTATTTTTTTTTTTTTTTTGAGCAGATAAAGCCTTTATTAACTGTTTCTTAATTGTTACCAGTTTCAGAACATATTGTCTTTTCTGGTCATCATAACTCATTTATGTGCCAGAGAAATTAAAAATGGATTCTGCCAAGACATAAATATTCTTCTTTGCTTATAGATAAATTGATACATTTAATATTACACTGAGTTTTTAACTGTACCTTAATGTAATTAAATGAGCACTGTTCCTATTTTATTTTTTAAGACAGTTTGACAAAAATTGTTTAATTTTACCTACCCTTTGCAGAGATGATTAATGAAATTTGTTGGCATATAATTATTTCTATATGCTCTCATTTATTTATCAGTGGTAGATCTAAATAAACCCAGCAGAATAGGGATTGAGGTAAGAGGAATGAGAGGAAGTGGGCAAAATGTCACCTTATTTTATAAATGTTCTACATATGTTTGGGGTTTTTTGCCTTAAATATTACTTGAAAAGAATTAATTATTTTTTTTCAGTAGTGCAATGAAATTAAGTGTTTTCACTTCATGCAGTAGATATATAGATTGAATATTTGACTGAAATAAAAACCATAATATTGTAACAATGATTTAGCAATGAATGTGATTGTGAGCACAGATGAATGAAGAATAAGCTGCAGTGGATCTGCTGAAAACTTGCCCTGTAAGGCACTACAGCATTAAGCATTAAGGCAGCATTTCTTCTTACTTCCTTTTATTTTAGGTCATAGTCCAAAAAGCTAACAGGTTACCAATATATCAACACTTTTATGGGCTCTTCCTCTCCTATTTTAGATGTCTTTTCCCAAAAAGATGCATAGGTGTCGTCCTAATGAGACACACACTCAGCTGACAGGAGGGAGCACACCCTGACAGATCCCATTTCTTCATGACCTCTTTCTGCACCACATAATGGCTGCTCTGTTATTGCTCTGCAGTTTTAGAGCGGGGCTTGCTGGGATCTGAATAGCACAGAAAAAAATTATCCCTCTGCATTCATCCAGTTTTCACCCTTTTCTATAACTCAGCTCCTGGACGCTGTTAGAGCCTAGGTATGGAGTTAGATGTCTTCTTTGGCCCACCCAGGAGGGCAGATTTGCTTTTGTGGCCTTAGCACTTTGGTGCAGAATAGGAGCTTGAGCAAATGTAAGCTGAGGACAGCCCTGCATAAAAAATCCTCTCTTTTGCTCAAAATGAGAACATAAACCCAAAAGACAAGTTAGCCCTGACTGCAGAATCTCTACACGAAGCGGATTCCCAAAAAACAAGTATGAAAATTTATCAAGGTTCTGAAGGCACCTAATATCACTGCAGTCATTGAGAATGATTTTTATTGTCCCTAATGAGCATTTTATAGATACTCATATTTGAGCAGTGCCTGAATCTTTCAAAATAAGAACGAGCATTTTCCCTAGAGAAGAAGCATATTGCTGAATGCAATCTGTCAGCACATCGGGGCTGCTCAGACTCCTACACAGCAGTAACACACGATCAAGTCCTCTTCCATGTTTCATGAATTGAAGGTGTAAATCAGTTTAGCCATTAAATAAGTCAACATCCCTCTTATCTATCAGTTGCTTTGATTTTATAGATAAAGGTATAACTTCTATTGCAAGTAATTAAAAAGGAATAATTTATTTCACAATGTAGTTTCTATCGCAGTCTGCTTCAAGCCTAAAATGAGGGCAACCACTAACAGTAATTTTTGCTTTTCTAGTCTATTCTCTCAAGAGAGGAATGTGATTTCACTTTGATTTTTAATTTCCATAACAAGTACTGTGAAGTTTTTCGTATAGTTAAATATAGCTAGTCCTGAAAAAAGTGTAGGAACCTGACCCTCTCCTTCTACTGACATGGAAATTATAAATTGCAGATAGCCTTCTCATTTGGCTTCTTTAATGATGAATAATCAAAAGAAGTTCCCTTGGAGTTCCTTCAAAATAATATTCTTTTTATTTAAAAGGATGCTTCCATTGAACGACAAAGATTAAAAATAGAATATAATTCACTTCATTCTAGCAACACTAATACTAATCTCCTAATCTTTATCTTTTTCTCACTTTAAATGTATTTTCCTTTCTGTAAACCATTTTTTGGCTGATCATTATTCTTACATTCCAGCAGCATTTTAAATTATATAAATACAGCATGCTATTTATCCACAACATTACTGTGAATTTCTTTTGCTAGTCAATCATCAAGCAGAAGTTTAGGATAGAGCTTTGTCTTCGCTGGTACATCATTGCTGAATGTTCCCTGGTGATTCTAGGCAAGAATCATACAGACATATATTTTAAGATACTCAAACGTGAGCATGTGTTTCATTTCTGCCTTGCAATAATTCTCTCTGCCTTCAAAAAAAGTTTAACAGGTAGAAAATATTACATACCTGTGTGATGAAACAGCGTTATATTTCTGTAAGGCTGTGACAGTGTTCACAGAGGTCTTAGGATGAGGGAAGAGACGAGGATCTGACTCCATGTTTCAGAAGGCTTGATTTATTATTTTATGATATATATTACATTAAAACTATACTAAAAGAATAGAAGGCTAGCTAAGAATAGAATAGCAAAGGATGATAACAAAGCTGGGCTGTGATTGGCCATTAATTAGAAACATCCAACATGGACCAATCCCAGATGCACCTGTTGCATTCCACAGCAGCAGATAATCAATGTTTACATTTTATTCCTGAGGCCTCTCAGCTTCTCAGGAGGAAAAATCCTAAGGAAAGGATTTTCATAAAAGATGTCTGTGACATAAGGCAGTACTATTTATAGCACCTTGATTTCTACCTTGTTTTTTTAATCTTCTACTTTTGACTTTTCAGACACTGCAGACCAGGATGCAGATCCTGCTGCTTGCTGCGGAATTAATGTACTTTGCTTTGTGCTGCTTTTTGGCTGGCCTAATCATCAATTTACCCATTCTTCTGCAAATCAGCATTTTCGCCCTCTTTAAAAATGTCCAGACAAGCACGTTGACACCTGATTTACTACATGTTAGATTTGAATTGAGGCTGTGCATGGGGAAGACAGCTGATCCCATAAGCATTAAGCCAGTTGTCAGGACGCTGGAGGGATGTGTGAGCCCCCGCTGAGCCAAGCCAGCTTGGAGGGAGGATCAGCAGCTTCCAGCAGTGTACAGTGCTGTGTGTGGGCAGCTTCCACACAATCAATTAGATACCCAGGGAGAGGAAGGGTTCAGTTCTTAAACCAGCAGCTTTTCCTTCCTTACACGTTTAATCTCTGCCACGCCAACTCAATTCCTTAAGTATAGCGTGTGACAGGGGGTTTAGCCACATACTTCACACAAGAAAAGCTTATGACTCCAGTTCTTAGCCAAAAGAATAAAAAATAAAAGGACACCCAGAAGACCCTTGCTACATGAGGGTATCCTTTTGAGCAAAACCAGCCTTTTTCATTTTTAAAACCTCAAGATGAAAACACAACTATGCTTAGCTTGAAAGTGTGAATGTGGAAAAGCAAGCTACAACTTTCTCAGATCTCTTGGTGTAGATTCCTCTTGATAAATGTTCACCTGGAGGGATATTCCTGGATTTCTAAAGTCTTTATATTGTGGAGAGCTAGTCTTTCTAAATGTTGGGTTACTATCATTTTCTGAAGGAGTTGTATTGGGAAAAAAAAAAATTATTAGATCTTCTATCAATTGATAAAAACATGCTTTTCCTCCTGAAATAAAACATTACTGAAGAATAGTCCCTCTCAATAAAAACAACTCTGCTGGCATTATCTTGTCCTTTCAGATCTCTCTCTAATGAATCTGAGGATTCTTCCTTGGTCCTTGCAGAATGGATTTTCCAAAAGGCAAACATCAGTGTCACACACCTAAAAAATATACTATTTTAAAACTTGGGGGCCTGTGCCTCCTGAAATTCCGCAATACGCAGGATGCTTCACAGACCCAAGCTGGCACAAGTGCCAAGTCGGACTGCTGCGACAGTGATAAGTGCCTCCTTCAATCTGCCATCTCGAACCAGGGCTGGTAAGCTTTCTTTGCCAGGAAAAGGTCTCAAGTTTTTGCTTAAGGGCCTGTGGCCGGGAGTGGCCGGCTGGATACTGAAATTCCACAATACGCAAAGTATCTCCCAGATAAAATCTGGTACAACTGGAAAGTTGGGCTGGTTTGACAGTGCCAAGTGGCTTCTGCAATCTGCCAAAAGGTACCGGGCCAGGTGAGTTTTGTTTGCCAGAGAAATGAGCTGAGGTTTTTCGCGGGGGCCTGTGTCTCGGAGTGGCCGGCTGGCTCCTGAAATTCTGCGATACGCAGGATGCTTCCTAGACCTAAGCTGGCACCAGTGCCAAGCCGAGCTGGTTTGACAGTACCAAGTGGCTCCTGCAATCTGCCATCAAGTCCCAGAGCTGGTGAGTTTTCTGTGCCAGGTTAAAGGGCTAAGGCTTGTGTTTGGGGTCCAGTGGCTGGGAGTGGCCAGCTGGCTCCTGAAATTCCGTGATACAAAGGATGCTTCCCAGACCCAAGCTGGAACCAATTCCACATCGGGCTGGTTTGACAGTGCCAAGTGGCTCCTGCAATCAGGGATAAGGGCAGGTGAGTTTTCTTTGCCAGCTAAAAGGGCTGAGGTTTGTGTTTAGGGGCCAGGGGCTGGGAGTGGCCGGCTGGCTCCTGAAATTCCATGATATGCAGGATGCTTCCCAGACCCAGGCTGGCACCAGTGCCAAGTTGGGCTGGTTTGACAGTGCCAAGTGGCTCCTGCATTCTGCCATCAGGACCTGGAGCAGGTGAATTCTCTTTGCCTAGGAAAAGGGCCGAGGTTTGTGTTTGTGGTCCAGTGGGTGGGAGTGGCTGGCTGGCACTGAAATTCCGTGATACAAAGGGTGCTTCCCAGAACCAAGCTGGCACCAGTGCCATCTTGGGCTTTTTTGACAGTGCCAAGTGGTTCCTGCAATCTGGAATTTGGGCCTAGAGAGTTTTCTTTGCCAGCTAAAAGGGCCGAGGTTTGTGTTTAGGGGCCAGTGGCCGGGAGTGGCTTGCTGGCTCCTGAAATTCCGAGATACGCAGGATGCTTCCCAGACCCAAGCTGGCACCACTGCCAAGTTGGGCTGGTTTGACAGTGCCAAGTGGCTCCTGCAATCTGCAATCAAGAGCTGTGGCCGGGGAGTTTTCTTTGTCAGGGAAAAGGGCTGAGGTTTGTGTTTGGGCACCAGTGGCTTGAAGTGGCCGGCGGACTCCTAAAATTCCGTGAAATGCAGGATGCTTCCCAGACCCAAGCTGGCACCTGGGGAACCTCAGGCTTGTTTGACAGTGCATAGTGGCTCCTGAAATCTGCAATCAGGGATCAGGGCAGGTGTGTTTTCCTTGCCAGGGAAAGGTCTCAGGGTTTTGCTTGGTGGCCTGTGCCCGGGAGTGGCCACCTGGCTCCTGAAATTCTCCGATATGCAAGATGCTTCCCAGACCCAAGCTGGCACCAGTGCCAATTCGGGCTGGTTTGACAGTGCCAAGTGGCTCCCGCAATCTGCAATCAGGGATCAGGGCAGGTGAGTTTTCTTTGCCAGGGAAAGGTCTCAGGGTTTTCCTCAGTGGCCTGTGCCCAGGAGTGGCCGGCTGGCTCCTGAAATTCTGTGATATGCAGGATGCTTCCCAGACCCAAGCTGGAACCAACGGCAACACCAGCTGGTTAGACAGTGCCAAGTGACTCCTGCAATCTGCCATATAGAACTGGGGCCGGTGAATTTTCTTTGCCAGGGAAAGTTCTCAAGGTTTTGCTCGGGGGCCTGTATCCGGGATTGGCTGGCTGGCTCCTGAAATTCCATGATATGCAGGATGCTTCCCAGACCCAAGCTGGTACCAGTGGCAACTCAATCTGGTTTGACAGTACCAAGTTGCTCCTGCAATCTGCCATCAGGGATAAGGGCAGGTGAGTTTTCTTTGCCAGGTTAAAGTGCCGTAGTTTGGGTTTGGGGCCCAGAGCCCGAGAGTGGCCGGCTAGCTCCTGAAATTCTGCGATACAAAGGATGCTTCCCATACCCAAGCTGGCGCCAGTTCCATGTTGGGCTGGTTTGTCAGTGCCAAGTGGCTCCTGCAATCTGCACTTGGGTATCGGGGCAGGTGAGTTTTCTTTGCCAGAGAAAGGTCTCAGGGTTTTGCTCGGTGGCCAATGCCCGGGAGTGGCTCGCTGGCTCCTGAAATTCTGTGATACGCAGGATGCTTCCCACACCCAAGCTGGCACCAAAGCCAAGTCGAGCTGGTTTGACAGTGCCAAGTGGCTCCTGCAATCTGGCATTAAGAACAGGGCCTAGAGAGTTTTCTTTGCAAGGGGAAAGGGCCAAGGTTTGTGTTTGGGGCCCAGTGGCCGGGAGTGGCCGGCTGGCTCCTGAAATTCCGCAATACACAGGATTCTTTCCAGACCCAAGCTGGCACCAGTGCCAAGTCGGGCTGGTTAGACAGTGCCAAATGGCTCCTGCAATCTGCCATATAGAACCGGGGCCGGTGAATTTTCTTTGCCAGGGAAGGGTCTCAGGGTTTTGCTCGGTGGCCTGTGCCCGGGAGTGGCCGGCTGGCTTCTGAAAATCCGTGATACGCAGGATGCTTCCCAGACCCAAGCTGGTCCCAGTTCCAAGTCGGGCTGCTTTGATAGTGCCAAGTTGCTCCTTCATTCTGCAATCAAGAACCGGGGCCGGCGAATTTTCTTTGCCAGGGAAACGTCTCAGGAGTTGTCTTGGTGGCCTCTTGGCTTCAGAAATTCCGCGATAGCAGGATGCTTCCCAGACCCAAGCTGGAACCAGTGGCAACTCAAGCTGGTTTGACAGTGCCAAGTGGCTCCTGCATCCTGCCATCAGGGATCGGGACTGGTGAGTTTTCTTTGCCAGAGAAAAAGGACGAGGATTGTGTTTGAGGGCCGGTGGCCAGGAGTATCTTGCTGGGTCCTGAAATTCCATGATACACAGGTTGCTTCCCAGATCCAGGCTTGCTCCTGTGCCAAGTCGGGCTGGTTTGACAGTGCCAAGTGGCTCCTGCAATCTGCAATCAGGAACCAGGGCGGGTGAGTATTCCTTGCCAGGGAAAAGGGCCGATGTCTGTGTATGGGGCCCAGACCCAGGAAGTGGCCGTCTGGCTCCTGAAATTCAGTGATACGCAGGATGCTTCCCAGACCCATGTTGGCACTAGTGGCAACTCAATCTGGTTTGACAGTGCCAAGTGGCTCCTGCAATCTGCAATCAGGGATCAGGGAAGGTGAGTTTTCTTTGCCAGGGAAAAATGGGCAAGATTTCTGTTTGTGGTCCAGTGGCTGGGAGTGGCCTGCTGACTCCTGAAATTCCGTGATACGCAGGATGCTTCCCAGACCCAAGCTGCCACCAGCGGCAACTCAAGCTGGTTTGACAGTGCCAAGTGGCTCCTGCAATTTGGCATTAAGAACCGGGTCTGGAGAATTTTCTTTGCCTGGGAAACTAGCCAACGTTTGTGTTTGGGTGCCATTGGCCGGGAGTGGCCTGCTGACTCCTGAAATTCCGTGATATGCAGGATGCTTCCCAGACCCCAGCTGTCACCAGTGCCAAATTGGGCTGCTTTTGAAGTGCCAAGTGGCTCCTGCATTATGCCATATGGAACAGGCGTAGGTGAGTTTTCTTTGCCTCCGAAAAGGGCTGAGATTTATCTCGGAGGCCAGTGGCCGGGAGTGGCTTGCTGGCTCCTGAAATTCTGCGATATGCAGGATGCTTCCTAGACCCAAGCTGGCACCAGTGCCAAGTTGGGCTCTTTTGGCAGTGCCAAATGACTCCTACAATCTGCACTCAGGAATCAGGGCAGGTGAGTTCCTTTTGCCAGGGAAAAAGGCCAAGGATTGTGTTTGAGGGCCGGTGCTCAGGAGTGGCCGGCTGGCTCCTGAAATTCCGCGATACGCAGGATGCTTCGCAGACCCAAGCTGGCACCAGTGCCAAGTCGGGCTGCTTTGATAGTGCCAAGTGGCTCCTGCAATCTGCCACAGAGAACTGGGACAGGTGAGATTTCTTTTCCAGGGAAAACCTCCGAGGTTTTTGTTTGGGGGCATGTGGTCAGGAGTGTCTGGCTGGCTCCTGAAATTCCTCGATACACAGGATGCTAGCCAGACCCAATCTGGCACCAGTGCAGAGTTGGGCTGGTTTGAGAGTCCCTAGTGGCTCTTGCAATCTGCCATATAGAACCAGGGCTGCTGAGTATTCTTTGCCCAGCAAAGGTCTGAAGTATTTGCTCACAGGCCTGTGCCTGGGAGTGGACAGCTGGCTTCTGAAATTCCGTGATATGCAGGATGCTTCCCAGACCCAAGCTGGCACCAGTGGCAACTCAGGGTGTTTTGACAGTGCCAAATGTCTCCTGCAATCTTCAAACTCTAACCGGGGCTGGTGAGTTTTCTTTGCCAGGGAAAGATCTCAGATTTTTCCCCGGGGGCCAGTCACCGGGAGTGGCCGTCTGGCTCCTGAAATTTCACAATACGCAGGCTGCTTCCCAGACCCCAGCTGGCGCCAGTGCCAAGTTGGGCTGGTTTTAGTCTGCCAAGTGGCTCCTGCAATCTTCTTTCGAGGACTGGGGCAGGTGAGTTTTCTTTGTCAGGGAAAAGGTCTGAGGTTTTTTCGCGGTGGCCTCTGGCCGGCAGTTTCTAGCTGGCTCCTGAAATTCCACAATATGCAGAATGGTTCTCAGACCCAAGCTGGCACCTGTGCCAAGTCAGGCTGGTTTGACAGCACCAAGTGCTTTCTGCAATCTGCCATCAAACACAGGGGCAGGTGAGTTTTCTTTGCCAGGGAAGAGGCCTGAGATTTTTTCCCAGGGGTCTGTGGCTGGGAGTGGCCGGCTGGCTCCTGAAATTCTGCGAAACGCAGGATGCTTCCCAGATCCAAGCTGGCACCAGTGCCGAGTCGGGCATTTTTGACAGTGCCAAGTGTCTCCTGCATTCTGCCATCAAGAACCATGGCAGGTGAGTTTTCTTTTCCAGGGAAAATGGCTGGGGCTTTTTCTCGGAGGCCAGTGGCCAGCAGTGGCTGGCTGGCTCCTTAAATTCCATGATACGCAGGGTGCTTCCCAGACTCAAGCACACAACACCATTTTTCACTTGGCTGGGCCTGCACCTTCCGTTGCTCTCTAATTGATGCTTCGGAAAATGCTATTCTGCTTTCTGCCTGCCTTTCATGAACAGGCAGTTGTAATTTAGAATAAATCCTGTTTAGTTCCAGCAGTGGATTATTGCTTTCTCATTCTTTGTTCTATATATTCTTGTGGTCACTTGTTTATTCTGTCCTTTATCCTTTCTATTTCATATGTCTTTACACTTATTTTCCTCCCACTTTGTGGTGTGAATTTCCACTTGCTGGATGGAATTCAGAAACAGCGAACCTGAGTAAAGACCTCCAGAAATAGATTTTTGCCTAAGTGCTTGATTGCAGATGCTGGAGCCGTGCCCAGACAAAACCCTGCCCATGTTATTCTGCTCATCCCCATTGGAAAGGAGTGATTAGACATGTTGGTGTTAGCTTTCACTCTGCCCCTGATGCCCCAGGACACCTCTCTGGAGGGATCCAGCCACTCCTGAGAAAAGGCAAGGTTCAGGAGTGGGGCCAGGGAACAGCAGCTTTTCTTGTTCACAGTAGAAATGTCACTGTAAAACAGTGATAACAAAGTTCCCCCCATGCTGTGGTTTCCTGTTTCAGTTAAAATTGCCAGCCAGGTATCAGCCAAGGCAGGGTGTATGGGGAGAGGATAAAGATCATCCAGAGAGTCTGTGCAGGTGCTGATGCACAGAAATGTATCTAGAGACAAACTTGATTTATTGGCCTGGGTAATATGATGCATAACCTTATATATCCTTATGATGCCATAAACACACACAAATCTCCTATTGTCCCTTGGAATAAGACACAGAACCTCTTAGATCTATTGCTTAACCTTTATGAGTTATTCTGATTGTAGCTATGTTAGTTTCTCCCAAGATTACATTTGATACAATTAGTGGAATGACCTCTTTCAGATGATAAAAATGAAATTCAAATGTTTTCAGAAAGGTGGGTAACAGGGCTCCTTGAAGGATGTGGTGGATGTCAGTCTCTGGAATGTGGGTGAGAGGAGATGACAGGGTAGAAAAGAGGTACAGCACAGTATAAACTACATGCTGAATAGAATGTAGATCCTTGAGGAAGGGAAAATTCAGAACAAAGCAGAATGAAACTAAATAATGCACCATAACTCATCCTGATCCCTTGGACTAAAAGTAAACAGACTTGAAATCTCTTTTTACCTGCCAAGATTCACTTCTATATAAGTGACTAGGAAAAGAACAAACCAGATTAAAGGCACTATGACTGTGATGGAAATTAAAACTTCCTTTGCTAGGAGCAGCAGCAGTTTACAAATGCAGAACTACAAAACCATGGATCACAAACCCCATAACCAAAGTGGCTGGGAGCCTGCTTTGGGGAAAAGTGCTCACGTTGTTCCATATTTCTTCTTTCTAAGCATTATGTTATCCAAACAGAGCAGCCTGCACAGTGAAGAAATTGCAATAAATGCAGTCATGAGTGTTCACTGTGCCAGGCAGGCAAGAATAAGGCATCTTCTCCACCCTACCTCAGTTGATATTTGCATACGCGAGCTTGAGTGCCTAGGCTATCAGCAGTAAAACAAAATAAAAGTAAATCCTCTCTTTGAGAATGTGAGGAATCAAAATACATCAAGTACCTGAGATGAATTTCAACAACAGGGTTAGGTTTGCAGATGTTCTTGTTTGAGGTGAATTATTTTAGCTCAAAAAAATAGCTTGTGCTTAGTACTATCTTTCTTTCACATTAGAGTCCTCTGTTTGAAGGGCAGAAGGAAAGAAGAGATGTTAGAAGCTATTTACATAGTGAAAAAATAGAACAGACATGACATAAGAAGGAACATGTACCACACTGAGCTCTCAAAATGTATTCTTTGAAACGGAGGCTCTGTGCGGTTATATCATCTTGGCAGCTGAAGTAATACTCTGTGCAATTATCCATATTAGGGAAACTAAAAAATAGAAATGGCTCTGTTTATAGCTTCATTCTAATACACTGAGTGGTGGACAGCCACAGCTCAATTGGCCGTGGGCTATCAGGGATCCCTTCAGACATTTGGATCATGAGAGATTCCTAAAAGCTTTATCAGCTTTCAGCTTGTGGGAGTTGCCGTGCTGAAATCCAAACATGATTTTCAGTTCTCTGGCCAATCTTTTATGGGAATAAGACTGTGTTTATAAAAAACCTCTGTGCACTTTGTTTATCATGTTATGATCCCACAGACCGGAAAGTGGATATGAGAGGAATGAGCTGTTGTTAGTATTAGTAACAGGAAAATGTTTTTCAAGGGAAATAATTTCATTTGAATACTGTATTTAAAATTGAAATATATATATGTTAACCCTCCTGCCTTGAAATATATTGTATCTATTTCATGCCCCCTATTTCTGTCAAGTAACAGGAGAAAAAGTGGAATGAAACTTAGGCCTCTGTTGTGCACCTATACTGACGTGATTGATATACATATTTATACATGTTTGGTTTTTGATTACTAGGTTGGATGCATCAGGCAATTGTGGTGTAAGAAGCAGGAGGGAGAAGAATGAGGATAAGCAGCATTTACTGATGTGTTTCACTCATTGAAACAAAAAGTAACATAGAGCATCTCTAACATAAGATTGCCTAAAGCAAGCTATGAAGGTAATGTGTGAGCTGAAGACAAATTTGTGAGGAAAATTTTCAATCATCCTTATGAGTATGGCTGCCTTGTTTTAGGTAATTCACTGACCTTCCTTCTGAAGAGTATCTTTGAAAGCCAGTAAGCCACATCCATCCCTGAAGCCCTGAGTTTAGGGCTTAAATAACAATTATGATGGTTTATGTATGTTTTTCTGACACACATCACCTACACGGAGAAACGCCAACAATGATCAGTCTGTCACCTATGGCCAGTTAAAAAGAAAACATACTCCTCAAATGCTGTTCCATTTGGGTGGTGTGTACTCTGTTCAAAGTTACATCCTGTTGGTGGGGGATTTTAACCCTGAGGATGTAGCAAGAAATAATCATCCATTCTAAGATTTGTAGAAATGCAGATCCCACACTCTTGCAGCATGGAACTGAGGCAATTCCCAGAAGAATCATCTGTGAATTGGGAGCTGACCATTTCATTTTGATGGTGTCAGTCAGAGGACAAAAAATGTTGTGGCTGTTTTGAAAAATCCTCCCAAAATCTGTCTCTAGACAAGAGCACACAGCAAACGTATAACAAGACTCAGGAATATACATACACACCTTAGAAGAAGACTTAGCTTGGATTTTACACAAAGTTATTTAAAATTCCTTGCTTCTAAACAAAGAGTGAAAACCTACTATAAACATGCTGGATGAAGAAGAGGAGATAAACTCATCCTCAAATAAACCCACCACTCAGTTCCAAATGGGTCACTGATGTTTGAACTAAGCACTGATATTTCCTCAAAGGGAATTTACCTCGATGGTGTTTCCCTTTGTCTGCATTGTTTAGGAACCTTCCACAGCCAAAATATCTGGCAGGAATCTTCTTCACTACCTCATCACAAGCCTGGCTTGGGCCAGAGGTTCCTAAAGATAAAACTTGCCTTAGTTTTACTCTTCCCCAATTCCCAGGACAAATAATATTAACTTGATAGTAAATTTAAAAAACTTATAGCCCGCTTCTTTTATCTAAAGTAAGTACAAGGGACCTGGTATTCTGTGAGGTAGTGGGCACAGTTTGCATGGCTGCAAATTCCCATTCCAAGACCCTGGTTGCAAAAGGACTGGGAGCTTGTTTTGTCCCCTCATTGTTCCATGTTCCATAAAGTTTCAACAAAAAGCAAGTGCTGACATTTTCTGTCACAGCCGCCTTCTCAGTAATTTGGAAGAAGCGTTTTCTATTTCTCCAGAGAAAATGCTTCAGTCTCAAAAGCTGTTTATTTTGCCTTTTTCTTCCTTCAGAAGGAAATAAAAATCTGTGAGATAAAATGAGTTGCAAATGTAATTGCAATAAATACATCAAAATAAATAAATAGCAGGTATTTTCCATTTACGCTTTAAAGGAAACAACTTTACTAGGGCTCCATGACCTAGTAAAAAGCATATTAAAAAACAAAGCCCACAGCAGTATATATATAAAAAAAAAAAAATAAAGCATTTGGTAACATCTGAAATAAAGAACAGTTTACCCAGCTTAGTCTAAACCCACAAAAAACCCCGTTGGTTGTTTTATTGCTCCTAGCGCATTTTAAGACCCCTAATTACAGTGAAGCCCAGAAGAGCTCATCTCCTTTATACTTCTGTTAAGAAAAAGGAAGAGATTGAGGGCGCAGTATTAGAAGCACATGGTTAGGCAGTACTGTTGGCATATATCAGAAGGACAGAATATTTTCTGAGAGGCCATAAACCCATTAAAATGACAGTGAGGTTGTACATCAGCAAGCTATAAGAGTATGAAGGCTGTACTTGTGGGCAACAGTCCAGATGCTCTGGGATACCACTCTACTGAGAGGAAAGATGTAAATTAAATCCTGCCACGTGCAAAAAGACAACCTAAAGTGATCATTGAGGAGAGAAGTTTCGGAGCAATCCTCACAAAGGTGACACCGAAAAGTTTCAGTCTGCAAAAGCTTTCCTCTCGCTGCTTGAAATGTTGGTGGTTTCCATAGCATGGTTATTTCTGTAATTGCTTTGTGTACCTAGTACTAATTTACCCTCATAGCATATTGACCTTGTACCACTTTAAACTTTGCACAGCTATTAACAGATTTTGCCACCACTTTGTAAATCGGTTTTCTGCTAGATTTTTTTCCTTCCAAGAAGGCTTTTGTTTTTCAATATTTGCCCCTCAAGGTATTTCTCTTTATTCATCCCTCTGTTCAAATATACTAAGGACCTGTCAGGCTGGCTTTTGTTTTTACTGCCTAAAAACAGGTATTAGAAGGATAGCAAATCCAACCCAACAGCAACATTCATGACCAATTTTCATTCAAAGCAGAATGTATTTTCCAATTGCTGAACATCAGTTTGAAGGCTGCAGAAGTATGCTAAAATCTGAACACTCTAGAGACAAATGTCAGTACCAGAACTTGTCTCCTTAGCAAAAGTAAACCTGCACTTTAAAAATCTTTTTCAAAGTTTTGACTTTTCCCTTCTTGTTTTCTCATGCTTCTTTCTCCTTCCTTGAAAAAAAAAAAAAAATCTCAGAATTAAATGCAAGCCCTTCTTGACTCAAATCATTACTGCTCATCCTAACTCCCACTGCCACCCTAACACAACCACATGTAGGTCCTGGCAAAGGTAAAAAAAGCCTTTTTTGAGATCAAGTGTAAGATTTTAACCTGGGTCAGTTCTTCACTTTTTCCCCTCTGTTTTTTTGATAGATCCATAATCAGAAATTATGGATCTGAAGAGGAAATGTGGGAATTTAAAAGCATGGCTGGTGAAGAAAGACTGTTTCCTGTGCTGATCATCCTACTGAAATAAATATTAATTACAACACAGCTTCCACATTTTTTTTCAACTAAACCAATACATTGAAAAACTGATATTATAAAATATTATGAGTTTGATTGATATGACATTTTGGATTGGATGCTTCAGAGAATAAAAATCAGAAGAGCAGTAAAATAATCTCAACATAAGTTGATTTATGGTCAGCATATACTTTTTTTGTTGAGTTCATATTGATCTACTTGATCATTTGCTATTTACTACCCTACTAGCTCAAAAGGAAGTAAAAGTCAAAGGTTGTGAAATGGTGGCATCAAGGTACATTTTTAAGACACAATATTTTCCCTTATCTCAAAAGAATGAAGAAACACTGAGATGTTTGTCATAGAACTGTTTCATGTAGCAATAGTAGAATGTTAGAAACAGGATACAGTGTGGATTATTTAACAGTTGCCAAATAAGATGATTAAAAATATATTCAGCTGAAGACAGTTCTAGTTCAAGTTTCTAAGTGTGTTTTTCCTTGCTTTTAGCTTCTCACATACGCCATATCTTTGGGCCAACAAGCAGGGATTTCAGTGAAAATGAGAGTTCGTCTCAAATGGTGTGAAATATGAGATGGAAATATCTTGTATCAGTGCGTAATGCTCACTGTAAAAATATGAGCTATAAAATTTAATCTTGAATTACTTTATACTGCTAACGTTTTAGCCAATTTATTACAGCTGCACAGTTCTGGCACAGAACACCTTGTTACTCAGAGCCATTAACTCTTTGCTGCTTGTGTCACACACCCAGCAGTAATGGGGATCAGCCAGGTGGAGATTATTTTAATGCTCTTCTGATTTTTATTCTCTGAAGCATCCAATCCAAAATTTCATGTCAATCCAACACATAATATTTTATAATATCAATTTTTCAATGTATTAGTTTAGCTGAAAAAAAAGTGAAAAAAATCTGCGTTGTAATCTATTTGCTCTCATCAAAGGCAACACTTCTACTGTATCTTACTTAATTGAATTGAAGGGGAAACTCTGTGTCTGGTATCCTGGATTATTCACTCTCTGCATATAGTTATATAATTCATCTGTATATAACCTATAATTGGAAAAGACAGGGACTAGTACAGGAAATCTCAAACACCAAAGGTCCTCACCAGAGAACAGGTGATGACAGCTTGTCCTGAACCAGCAGTTGTACTGGAATGAGATCAATAGTTGGGTTCTCCAAATTTTCTTTGAGGATCAATCTTATTTAATAATTTTACAGCTACCCTTGGCATACAAAAAATGTTGGATACTAATTGAATTTCTTCATAATACAATGTTGAACTGAATCAATAACAGCTAGACACATATATATATATCATGGGTAGGAAAAGGGATGGCCCTGGGGATGTGCCACAGGTATAAAATGAGATTATACGTTACAGGATGCTATCAATAATTTTTTCGTATTCTCTTTTCCAATGCCACAGAAAAATGTCACACAGGAACAGGGGGAAAAAACTCAGCCACCCTGTATAACACTAATTTTTGTGTCCTGTGTAACATGGTCAGGCAAAAGACAAATGTAATCCAAGTATCTATTACACAAAGTATTTCCAGCAGAAATGGCAGTGCAGCTATTTAAGTCACTGGTGAAACCTCTGAAACCTCAAGATGTAAAAATTTTACTCCATTTAACATTAGCAAGAAAAAAAAAAAAGAAAAAGATAAAAAGAAGTGGGATTTAATATATAGGTAAGAACTACTGGGGTGATCAAAGGAATATATCAAAATTGTGTCTAAAAACAATAAAAACAACAACCTTTCTGGCCTTGGCTTTTCAATCTAGCCAAATGCCAGATGGGGGCAAATTGACCTACAAATATCCCAAGAGAAAAACAAGAGAAAGTAGAGGCATTTATTTGTATTAAAGGAAAATAACAGGGTTTAAACAGATAAGCACAAATTGCGTGTGATCAATTTTAATATGGAAGACAGTTTTCAGTATTTAGGAATGGGAACAATGATAGTTCAGTGGCTGCACCTCCCAGTCTCCCAGTTTTGTGTGTGATGAATGGGGAGGATCTGATTGATGCTTTATACCTTGCAATATAATGAGAATTTGGAATTACTTGAAGAGATCTTTTCTTGGTGTTTTTTTTTTTTTTAAATATTAGGACATGATAAAAATTTTAAAAACTTCAATACCACAAAAGAGTTAATTAAACCTCCACAGCAAGGCTGTTATTCACAGTGGCAAATGTTGTAATGAGGTAATGTTAGCAATGATACTGTCCAGTATCAATAAATCTTCTCAATCACATGGTGGTGACCTATCACACTGAGGATGTACTCTGGTACTTTTTTTACTTTTTTATAATGCCTGAAAAACTTTATTTTACTAATTTTGTTTTTTTTTTCCTCAAGCATTTTCTGATGTTACTGTTTACAATTAGCTCTTACTTCTATGAAACAAACCCCCTCCTTTTGTGATGAACACCTCTCAGATCTCTTAGAAGTTCTTCGGTTCTTACTCCCATTTCTACCCTTCTTATAATATTTATGGACAGTAAAAATACTTTGAAGAGTTGGGTCCCTGTTATCATTCAGTTCATTCCAAATATAGTCCCACCCAGCCAGAAAAGGCTGCTCTCAGTAAGTGATGATGGAATAATAACTGAGCCCATCCATTTGCACTGGTTTCAGTTCATTATTTAAGAATAAGGTAGATCAGACTGTCAGAAGTACACGTAAACATTCTGCTCCTTGGTTTGGATTTACAAGCTCTGAAGAAGTGGTTTTGGTTCACAGATCAGCTCTTTAATAAAAAACTTGCCACAGCTCAAATGAATAGAAAAGTAGCAATCACTAGTTAGGAGAGAAAATAGATACATAAAAATAGGACCAGAAAATGTATTTTAGTATCTTAGAATATTTAGCAGATCTTTACAGTCATTCCAAGAAGACTTTAGCTCTTCATCTTTATGTCCCCCTAGGGAGTTACAGATTGTCTACAGCTTTCCAGCAGCCTTACACACTGTCTAAAAATGACCAGGCTTCTGAAATGCTAAAAATCCCAGTCTGAATCTTTGAACAGCCTTTGTAAATCACCCCGATGAGCCACAGCCTTCTTGATCCTGTGCCTATTATTCTGCCCTTTCATTACAGTATTACTAGTCATTGAAGCTTTTTTTAATGAACTAGAGAATTCAGTCTGCAGGAGCACTGCACTATGGTTCATAATTTAGATCTCTCCCATACTTTACATTTTGATCATGCTCAGCACAAGGGCAATAGTCAAGTTAGCTTAATAATAGCCAGAAGAAATGCCTCTAATCCAATTGGTCACAAGGCACATATCACCAAAAACAATTTCTTTATAATTAAAAGGTGCTCGCGGGCACAGTGAAAGCTTGGAAGTTGCCCAGGGATTTTGGGACAAGTGTGTGGATTTTTTTCCCATAGACAGCAACCACATTGAAGCAATTTCTGAAACACACTGATAAGCTTTGCCTTTGAATTTACATTAAAGAGCTCAATAGTTGCTACCTGTGAGAACAGCTCATGCTTCTAAACTGACTTGTGTCCTGTAGAGATTAAGGACACAAGGCCTCCAGGAGATTAGCACATCACTTGGTTTAAGTGACACCCAATCCATTTTATTGACATGGCCTCTATCCTGCAAAACAAGCACTTTTTAAGTGAAACATCATGAAAATTTGTGTGGCTTTATGGGCCAGTGTATAATGGCTTTTCATAGGCAATTATTGGCCACTATTGGCAGGTCTGTAAACGAAACCGGCAGCAGTGGCTCATGATGCCTTGTCAGTCCATGCCACCGCATACTAATGCAGCACAGCATGCCCACAGCAAACCTGCATTGTCTTTTAATTTTCCTGGAGCCTCGTGAAGGACTAAGGACTTTAAAGCCCATTCATTGCATCAAGCAGATTATTACACTGAATCGTGGCAATGTTGATTTCAGAGTGGTGCTGAATCGCAAGGCCACTCCAGTCTTCAATCACATTTTGTAATTATTTATTTTCAGCGAGGCGATCTTGAGCCTTTACTGCAAGAAAGAAAATTAGCATGTAGGTGAAGAGCTCTTTCACCTTCTTTTTTAATGCCATTCCAGTCACGGGGTGCAGCATGGATGCGCCACTTGCTGCTCAGTAGCTGCGTAGTGGGAACAAGAATAATTATTGAATTGAAACTGTGCACCAGCTTGGGAGATCTGACATTTCATAAGCCTGCCTGCCAGCTACCTGGATTCCATTATGCTGGGGAAATAAGCTTTTTACTAACACTTTGGAAAATAAATTTCCCATTCTTTTCTCTTCCTTTTGATCTGTAGCATAAAGAGGCTGCATGTACTGAGGTCGATAGGATGCATGAAACGACGCTGTGCTGATGAGAAGAGTAAGCAGCACTAAAGCACACACACATATATACACAGACAGACATTTTATCATCAGGGAGTTCTACAGCAAAGCCATGAACTACAGCTACCTAAAATGCAGTGAGATATGTTAATCCAAAATGAAAGCAAGAAAAGAATGCAATACAATTTTATGCTAAATCATTTTAGCAGAGGTGTGGAATTATTAAATGTGAAAACTGAATGCAGGTGGCCCTCTTCAAAATGTCTGTATTAAATCAAGTGCCTTTTTTTTTTGTTGTTTTTTCAGCACAACAGAACTCTTCATTCTGTCTTTCTAACTCATAACCAAGTATCAAAATTAGAGGATATACAAGTGCGTTCCTCCTGATTCTGGAAATAACCTCACAGCCACAACAGCCAGCAGGAACTTTCACAACCACTGTATGCACTGCATCAATGCCACAGCCTAGGCTGCCAGCATCTGCCTGAGAGCAAGTCTTCAGGAAGAGTGGGTAGTAAATTCATATCTAAAGTTAATCCACCTACACTTTTAGAAGCAAAAGCTCTGTTTTTGTAATATTGTAAAATTCGCAATATTTTTGCATACAAATTTGAAAATTTCTTCCAAGAGTTTTTCTAAACAAAAAAGAACAACTTGAAGTTCATCCTTTATAGATGGAAAAAGAATGAGGCAGAACATGAGCATGATGAACCTAACCATTCTAAGTCAATCCAAAATTCTAAAAGTGACCACAGAATACAGAATATCTTGCCTTTTAGCATTAATATTAATTTTTTTTAATCTTAGTTCCTGAGAAAGACCTATCCATCTCTTTTTTTTAGTTTCAAAATTAGAAGGAAATTAACTATTTGAAAGAGTGACAAGCTTGCATAACAATCTCTGTTCAGAAAAGACCTTATTTAATCAGGGATTTTAATATCCAGGTCACAGAATTCCTTCTGGTTTTGCAGTGAGTGTGCCAGGCTTCCTGAAGACTGATTAATGACAACCTCAGCTTTCTTAAAGGGTGTGAAAGGTACGATTAGCATTGCATATGAGAGTTAGACAGTGCCTCTTGCACCTCCTACCTGCTTGGTATGCTGGTGCTGCAGAATGTCTTGCAGTGGTTGGGCCAACTGGCTGTCCTTACATTTCTAGTGGTTGCATTCATGTTTCTTCATTGCTTCTGTTCTTATTTGAAAGAACAGAATATATCTCTTCAGGGACTGAAAAATGAAAATCTTGCTTTATAGAGAGGTCAGAGATAAAAATGTAAGTAAATATGAACTGACAGGAAAATATGTTCTTTTTCTTATCTCATTCCTTTTCTTTTTAATTTCCTTACCATGCTGTATGCTTTGTGGTATTTAAGAGTCTTTGTCATAGTTATTAAATAACAGAATCCTTGTTATTCCTGGTTGGCTAGCATGAACATTTTTATCTTTACAACCCTTGTTGCAGCATTTGTCCCATTCAAAAATCTCTATTGCCTGAGCACGAGTGCCTCTGACTTAGAATGAACTCATGTTTGAACAGCACATCAGAGCATCTTCCTCATGCATAACTCAAAAGATAGCATCACAGAATCATTTATGGGCTGCAGGTTTAAGAAAAAATAATCATCAGTTTTATCATAGAATCATAGAATGTCAGGACACAATGTGTTTGAGGGAGTGATGCTTTCAAGCACAGAGCTGATGGAATCCTGCACGCACATTCAAAGGAAGATCTCCCTGGAGATGTTTGGCGTTTTCCAATGGAAAGAAGGAGAAAGGAAAGGGAAAAGGTAAAGAAAATGTAGAAAGAAGAAAGGGAAAGAGAGAATATTAGAAAATTCTAATGAGAATCTCCCATGGTCAATATTGGAAAGATTTCCTATGAAGCATTTCAAAATAATGAGGCAAATGTCTATTTGGGTTTGTCTCTTTCAGATCTAGTATTTCCCAAGGTCAGGCACTTGCCTTCAATGGGTGACTTAATCCTGTAAACATCTACAAGTTTATTACAGCAGTTTGGTTTTTTTTTTTGTTTTTTTTTGGTTTTTTTTTTTTTGTTTTG
>JAWWMN010000208.1:8252499-8274999 GCA_035047745.1 Catamblyrhynchus diadema | reverse complement strand
AGAAGAAGCATTACCTTAATCTCTCAATTTATCACATTTATTCCAAATACACTCTCTGCCAATATAAATAAGAAGCTTAAGAGAAAGGAATATTATAAAGCAATAATAAACTTTCAAAGCTAATGCAGAGGCATTTTACATGAAAATTTAAAATCTGCCTCCATAGTTATTATATCATCATGTAATATTCAAGAAGAGGGATTTCAGTAAAATTTATTGAAGCTTCAGTGTTAAGATTGAAGCAATAAGGGCTGTGGAAGTCTCAGAAAATCTCATCTTTGCAAAGCATTAACAGAGGGACAGAAAACCTGTCTGTGTGATGCCATGTTCTCTTGCACTGCAGTTATGAGAAGCTTTGTTCTGCAGTCCACCTCTCTCTCTCTCTCTTCCAAAGACCAACTGCACACTTTGCATTACATGAGAATTACACAGTGCAAGTTGTTATTTATGAAACTATTACACAGATGTATTAGGCAACTATCTATTTAATCAATACCAGAAATGTAAATGTTGCTCTGAAATAACCTCTCTAGGAACCAAGGAGAGCTCCTCTACAAAACCGCATGAGATAAAAGAAATCATAGCTATAGGGTGTTACCTACACTGTAAATTAATCTTCTTCTAATCCATTGCCAGGTAAACCTCAGAAGAGCTTATGAATTAATTGCAGAGCATTTTGATTCTCTTCCTCCCCAACCTACTCTAAAATAGCAAATCATTCTTCCATGTGACAACAATGAAACTGTTCTATTAAGGGTACAGTTCCTACATACCAAAACCCTCCTTGATTCATGCAAGGAATACAGAACACAGGGGGTTGTGTTAAAGAGACTGATACAACTCATTTGGGAACTGATTTCTCCAAGAGTCAGTTTCACCTTTTTTTGAAATGCAGGTCTGTGGAAGTCACAGCACTAGGTCACTATTTCATCCAGGGACAGCCTTCCCACATGTCTGGGGTGGGATTGCTGGAAGGAAGGTAACGAGGTGAAGGGAAAGATGCAGAAAAGCAGAGCAAGGTCAAAAGTTGGTGATGAATATATAGGAGTTGGGTTTGGTTTCCAAAACAGTTCTCACAGCTGTGATCCACAAGCATGCCTAATTTAACACCTTATTGATATGAACAACAGAAATCTATATTGGGAATAAAAGGAGCGAGATGAATATACATTCCTGGAGTTATGTGGCATAGCTTGAAAATTCCTCTGCTCAAACTGAAACTGTCCTTTACAATTGCTGTGAAGTTAATAAAGGCTCTCATCTTCATCAAACTCATGCTTGGGAACTGCCTGGATATTTCCTTAAAATTCCATTGTAGGAAAGGGGCAAAGAAGGATTAAACAGTAAATAAGGTCAGCAGAAGCACAGCTATTCAAAATTATTGAGATTTTTCCTCTTTATTAATTAGTCATTTTTCCGTGACATGAACAGGGCAGGTTGCAAGGAAGAGAAAGAGAAGCAATGAACATTTTGGTTAAGATTTCTTTTTCACCAATTATGTACCAATGACTTAGTGATATCTGCAGTCAAATGGCAAACATCCTCATCCAACACAAGGTTACATATCAGATTTTTTATGAAACCTACAGATCCAGTAACCACAACTCCTTAAAAACTGAGCAAGAAGGAAACAGATATGGTACTGCCACAGAATTGAAAAAGCTGCAAATAGCTTTACTATGATAAGCATAATAAACCATAAGCTGGTAACTGGTCTGTATAATTTTATTATTTTTCTAAATGTCTTTGTTTAGGACTCAAAATAGTTTAAGTCTCCTTTCAGAGCAATTACTCCCCAGGAACTAGGAGTTCCAGAAGCCAGAATATACTTTCAATATTTTCAGTGTATTAAAAATAGTGGGAATCCAATGTGCAGCTTAATACAGACCCAGGACCATACTTACTAGCTCGAAATACCCTCCTAATGGGGTAAAATCAAGACAGTCTGGCATCACAGCAGCGAGCAGCACTGAGGGTGTGGCAAGGGTGTTGCCACAAAACAGGTTATCTGAAGGAAGGCTGGTATACTTCAGTTGTTTCAGCTGAGGAATTCAGTACGACGAATATTATATTAGCATTGCATCTATACCAAGGTGATAGAAAAAAAAAAAAGTTCCAAGAAGGACATTGGGTGAGAAAGCTAAAATGGCAACTTTTATTACTAGTCCTTTTAGCAAAAAAAGGTCTACAAAAATTATTGATTTTTACTGAGTTCTGCAGAACTTTCTCATGCAATTTGTCAAGAAATAAAGAAGATGAGAATTTTGCTTCATTGGGATTTTCAGACAATATTCAATGTGACTCAAAAGAGCATTTGTACCCATTTGAACTCAATTCAATATCCAAGTGATATGGGAGAACTTGTTACTAATGGAGTGAGAAATGGATGTATTAGAAACGAAAAACAGAGAGGAAGGAAATTAAAAAGGAGAAGAAAGTGCTGGTTTAGATATTCTGAAGTAACTTGAATCATCTGTGGTGAGAAGTTTCTGATAAGCTGAAGCAAATTAAATAAGCTATTTCACTTTTATTTCTTCATACCAGTCAACTCAGACTGCACCCTGAACAGCAAGAAAACTACCCATAATGGAGATTTCTGTTGCAAATTACAATAGACATGAACCCAAGATAAAATTGAAACTCAGGAATTCCATACGCATCTATAATGATTCTAGAAGATCCTCTAAAGTAATATTTTTATATAATTGTGACTATTTCTTTACTGTATTCTGTGAATATATTAAAAAGCATCAAGTTACCAGTTACTAGTAAATTCTTCAGAATATTGTCATAAGTTTTATTAGAAAAACCTGGAGTAACAGCCAAAGTAAAGTTATTCATAAAACTACAAGCTCATTTTTACTGTAGAATTTTATAAAGGAAGTCTATTTTTACTGGAATTTTGCCAACTCAAAGACATAAAATATTAGACTCATAAAGTGAAGCAGATCAAAATCCAACTCCTTTTATGTTCCTAAACACCATGAAGTGAGAATGAGTTCAGGGTCTTATGCTGCTAAAGAAAACATTACTTAGATTATTGGCATCATGACTTGGTATATTTACAAACAAATTGTCTGAGCACTTTTTAAGGGACATTCAAAGCAAGGAGAGGTAGATGAAAAAGACTGAAAGCTATAAGGAAAAACCAGGATGAAATGATGGCTCGCAAAACCAGGGCCACTTCCTGATTACAGGTGAGATCGGCAAGAGAGGGTCAATTTCCAGAGACAGATCCGCACCCCCACGGTGGTAATGCTGGAAGTTGTAGGAGGCAATCACACATGCTACAAAGGTGGATGCTGGAAAGTTGTGAGGGAAATAGCAATGAGATTCAGAACAGGAAAAATGACGGAATGGTTAACACTTCAGACCAGATCCTGCTTGTTTTCACTTCCATAAGATTATATGGTGTCAAAATGTAAAGGCAAACAGGAAATCAAATGTTTAATATTCAGAGCATTCATCAAACACCATATCTCTAACAGGTAATCAGGGGGATGCTCATGAAGGCAATAAGCTCCTGTCAGTTTCTCTGTCTTCTCCCTGTATTGCTGTTTGCTCTTACACAGGGAGAGAGAGGGCACTTGCTTAAAAAAGTGAGTTTACTTTACTCACATCAGTAAACTCAGCTCATGTGAATATCACAAGCTCTACCACTTTTGATGGTCTTGGTGGAAGTTAATGGGTAATTAAAGATAAATCTCATTAGGTACACTTTTGATTTGGAATTTTAGGAAAAACGGATATAAAAATAAATTAATGTAGATTCTGCATCCTTATACTACAGCCATATATATATATATAGATACGTATACATATATATATATATGTATATATGTATATATATATATATGCAAGACTGAGACCTCCTCGTCAGATATTTTTAAAATCTGCAGCTCAAATTCCCTCTTTTTTTGAGACAGAAAAAACCAGACAGCAGGCTACTCATATGGAAGTACAATCAGGAGAGAAATGATATTTTGAGATATTCCTCTTCTATTTGTTTCAAAATTTTGCAACTGATTGAAAATTTATCTGACGTCCTAAGTTCCCAGTACAAGATCTCAAGAGATAAACAGTTTACACTTACAGTCCCAATATTTGTTTATTCTGAATCCTAGCACAAAGGTTCATCTTCCACAGTGTGAAGCTCATGAAGAAAAGACTGGGTTGGATCTGAATCACCAGAAGATTCATTTATTCAAAGGAATCCTCAGTTCAATCTTTAGGGCAATTTTCTTTCTGATTCATAAACTTTTCACAATAATCAGAAAGGAGGCTTTTGTGTGAGAATTTTCACAAAAGCAGAAACCAAAGTGACAAAGAAGTGCTGGAAAAAGTGTAAGTGCTGTGCTGAGTAAAGGAAAATCAATCACTAATTTAACTATAAAATTGCATGTTGATATAATTACAGGCTGGTTATACGAATGGACACTTTATAGGTTTCCTTTTCATTTTTGATTTTGAGAAACAAAGATCTTGGACAACTCCAATTTCCAAAAAAAAAAAAAAAAGAGAGAGAGAGAAAACAAATGCATCCAGAAAACTTGGTTGAAATCCTTAACCCCTTAAGGACTTTTTTCCACATAGCACACATGGTGAATTTCATAGTAGAAGTACAATTGCTAGTTGAGGAATTCCACAAGTTTAAGCCCATGCATTAGAAATGAATGAGAACAGCAATCAACTGGGAAAAAGCCTGAGAAGTCCAGTTTGCTCCATTCAACACAGAAGAAATAACAGGCATTAGGCAGGACATAATTGCATAGGGTAATGGGGGAGTAGAAGACTAAAACCCCAAGTCCCAGTGTTTTGGGAGCACAGGAAAATAAGGTAGGCATTTCCAGAAAGGGTTTGGGTTCAGACAGGCTCACTGGACTGAGTGCAGTCAGTCTGCCATGGACCCAATAAATTGTGCCCTGTAAGGGTTTATTAACTATGAGGGTTTATTAGCTATGGGGAAGCACATACCAAATGCACAAAATCATTTTGGGCCAGGGATAGTTAGCCTGTTCAGAGCCCAATGAGTTGAAGGATGCACAGGAGAGTTCTCCAGCAGGCTCTCTGTAAGCATCATTTCATCTCTAACATGGCACATTAGACTCATTCCCAGCCAAAACAGCACACCCAGGCTGCTGGATAACCAAAAATCTTTTGTCCACACTTAGACAAAACATTAGTCATGACATATTTTGGACTAGAGTTACATACCTAGGCTAGCTAGTACTTTACTTCATTAGGTGTCCCACAGCCACTGTTTGAAGGCAGATATTTTATTTATATGATATATCCATATTGCCTTCAGTAAAATTTTATTGGCTCTAAGAGTTGTGAGGAAGCCTGCTGGCCCCAAACCCAAAGGTCAATGGATTTTGGGCCCTACTTCCTCTTCATCCCTTACTAAGTGAATGGATTTTGTCTTGCTTTTCTCCTCCTGCCTCTGAGGGTGCTGTCTAGTATCTAGTCTGATAAATAGTAGCCAGGACCCAGCACACTGCATAACTTTGTGCCTCTTTTGAACTGTTAGAGCATTTTTCTTTCAAATATTCTGCCACTTTATCAGGGTCCTGTATCAGGGATGAACTTCCAAACTGCTGGAGAAGAATAATCCTTCAAACGCTGGTCCATTTTTTCCTACCTTCCATGCCATTCACAACTATCCACCCTTAGGGCAGATCTTTGAAAGACCCTCCTAAAAATCTCTTTTGTAACTCTGAACATGGTGTGAACAGCACTGAGGAGGCTTGGCAGAGCTAGCAACAAGAACATGTTTGCCTGAACATCTAAGAGAAATTCTAAATCTTCAAAAACTGTTATAGCAAACTGAAGGAGAGAAAGGGGAGGAAAAGCTGGGGAAAAGTATCCTACCCTCTTTCCCCCACAGACTGGGTACTACTGGTAATGGACTTCCAGAAGCAGTACCCAAGGTAAGGGTAGGAAAGTAACACTGAATGGACATGACCCAAATGACCCTCATTGCCCTGGATGTTATCATGTCATGAGCTGGTATCTCACAGTACATCAACAAAGCAATCCTGATCCTTCTCCCTGCTCTGAAAAAAGATCACTGTGATGGGCACATATGTGTATGGAAACATATACACGCATCTGAACTGACCAAGCAACTTTGTGACCAGGGTTCTGGATATTATACAACAAATGCTTAGACAGAATTTGTTTCCAACCCACTCTGGTCAAATCTATTGCTATCTCTCTGAGCCCCACATTAGGGGCCATTTAAGGTTATCATGGTTTAAGAATGGTACTGCCCAGTTTAATGCTCCCACCAAGATTCTCCAAGCCGCACTGCTCCTTCCCACTTCACTCCCCCCTCCCTTCCTTCTTGTGGTTGGCAGCAGAGGAGAGCTGGAGACACAAAAATCTGGAGAGGAGAGCAGAGGAGAGCTGGAGACACAAAAAGTAAAGATCACATGTTGAGATAAGAGCAATATACTAGAAACAGCAATGACATAAGGAAAGAAACAGTACCTGCAAAAATATTAATAAAAAATGTGTACAAAGAAGAGATTGATTCACATGCAAAAATGCTCACCCTAGAGCTCAACCCAAACATAGCCAGAGAATCACAGAATCATAGAACCAACTAGGCTGGAAAAAAATTTTAGATCAAGTCCAACCTGTGACTTAACAAGACTTTGTCAAGTAGGCCATGGCATTAAGTGCCACAACCATTCTTTTCTTAAACACTTCCAGGGACTGGTGACTCCACAACCTCCTTGGGCAGCCCATTCCAGGGCCCAATAAACCTTTCTGTGAAGAACTTCTTCCTTATGTCTGACCTAAACTCCTCACTGGACTTGTGTTCCAGACTCTTCACCAGCCTTGCTGTCCTTCTCTGGACACGTTCGAGCATCCCAACGTCCTTCCCAGACTGAGGGGCCAGAATTGGACACAGCACTCGAGGTGTGGCCTCACCAGTGCCGAGTACAGGGGAAGGATGACCTCCCTGCTCCTGCTGGCCACAGTATCCCTGATCCAGGCCAGGATGCCATTGGCCTTCTTGGCCACCAGGGCACACTGCTGGCTTATGCTCAGTCAGCAGCCATCCCGTACCCCCAGGTCCTTTTCTGCCTGGGCACTGTCCAGCCACTCTGTCCCCAGCCTGTAGTAATGCAGGGGGTTGTTGTGGCCAAAGTGCAAGACCCAGCACTTGGTCTTCTTAAACCTCAGGTTGTTTGGTTGGGTTCATCTATCCAACCTGCCTTGGTCCCTCTGCAGAGCCCTCCTACCTTCCAGCAACACAACCTTGTCTGCTCCCTATGGACTGGCTTGGTGTCACCATCATATTTTCTGAAAAATCTCTTTACCAAGGATTTTCTGCTGGGAAGCTGAGAAGCCTCAGAGAAAAAGGAAAACAATATTATCTCATTTGCTTCTCCTATGTTTTGCGGCTTTGGAATGTGGTTGGAGATAGTTTATCCAACATGTGAATTGTTTTTAATTATTGGCCATTTACGACCAAGCTGTGTCGGATTCTGAGGAGGGAGTCACAAGTTTCTCATTAGTATCTTTTAGCCTTGTGTCTGTATCCTTTCTCTATTCTTCAGTATAATTTAGTACAGCATTTTTTAATATAATATAGATCATAAAATAATAACTTACCCTTCTAAAAACATGGAGTCAGATTCATCATTCTTCCCTTCAACGGGGGTCTCAGAAAATATCACAGCTTGGTGTCAGTGCCACCCCACCACTCCATGTGCTTGTTTGACCAGCAGGAACCCCTTCTCCCCACCCCCAGCAATGACATGAGGTTATACAGAACAACATCCATGTCCTGGCCATGTTCTTCCATCCTACCACAAAAATTTAACCCTGTCTTGGACAGAACAGGACACTGGCTTGATTAAGTCAAGGTTTGGATGACTGACAGTTTAGTGTCTTCCACTGATTTCCCAAAACCTTTGTATTTCTTACGGCATCACATCTCTGTGGTTAGGGAATTGAGACAGGTGGTTGTGAGCAATCATCCTGGCCATGATGCACAGGATCACAGTTTTTATCCAGTTTCCACACACAACCCAGCAGACTCAACTTCTCCACTCTCTCAAAAAAATTATATATAAAACTTGTGAAGATAATTAAAATTAAGAAGAAAACTAAGAAAATTAGGCCCTCCTTGCAATAAGAAAATGTCTGAACAGTTTCTTCCTCCACAGTTGTGTAAACAGTTATGCACACACTTCTAATAAATGATGGATAATTAATATGACAACAACTTTAAAAACTGATATTTCTACAAGTTTTTAAATATCACAGGAAAGTTGAATCGATCACTTTATTCTCTGATATATATACACAAAGCTTATATTATTTGAATGCATACCTTAGGAAAAATCTGCACCATTAAAACAAATAATATGTGGAGGAATATATATGAAACACAGAGACATGCCTCAAATTTGTTCAAACCTCTTTCTCTCTCTGTCACTACAAGATGTTGTGCAGAGACTGCAGAAGACATAAAGCTTTACATTCCTCATGTGGGGATATTGCAACATCAATTTTCTAGCAAATTCTAGCCTCTCACAGTCACAAATCTGACCAAAAGATTCTCAGATTACTAAAGTAATCTCAGAGTATAAGAGTGTGCAAGTTTTTAAAAGCATTTCTATTTCTTGATGGCAGTGTTTTTGGTAGATGCATGTGGTGTGTATGCATATATATGTGTGTGCATCTGTGTGTGTGTGTATTTTCATTTTTTAGTAAGTGTGGTATATAGCAAGAACCATGAATTTAAATAATTTCTTTTGAGACCTGTATTTCCTTTTGCCGATGGTTGTTCCTTATCTTAGAGTGCATAGAATGCTGTTTGGCTGAAGCTCCATTGAGTGAAACAATCGGATTCAACCAAGAAGAGAAGAAAAATGATCCTCTTAGTGGCGTTCCTTTGCACAGGAGAAAAATGCTTACCTTGTGATGGTTATTGGCAGTTTGTACAAATGATAGTGCACAGGGGTTCAGGTTAACCTGTTTACTTTTACATGACCTGAGATATTAAAAATATCCTTATTTTGAAGGGCTGCCAGGCGGTAACTCAGCATGACATATATTCTGGAGGCAGCATCATGAAATGGCACACACTGTTATTGAATTTTTAGTATTCAGTGAATATTGGCCATGATTTACAATAATTTTGAAAAATCAGCATTTGTAATGGGATTCTCTTATCTCTGAAAAGCATTTCTGACATTCAGTAGTGCATCACAGAATTGATTTATAATTTTTTTCCTGGTACATATTCCAGCTGCATAACAATATACTGACATTCTGACACACTGCCAGTTCTTGCTCTTTAAAGAAGCGGGAACTCTATAACAAAAATTATTGGAAAACTACAAAATGAACAAACAAAGCAAACTTTTCTGATTAAAGCAATACACTCATGTGAAGAAGGGTCAAATATATCAGCCAAAACAGTGCAGCTACAGCTTTTGCATTGGTATGTTTTAATTTGTACAGAAATCACCTACTTGCACTTCAGCGCCAAATACCTTGTGACTTCAATATTTATAAACACCTCTCCAAACCCTTTACCTCAAGTCTCTACATTTCCAAAACTTTCAAACATCTGTGGGCCATTTTAACTTTCAATTGGTATGGTGTATATATTATTCCTTGCCTCTTTATTGTTTTAAGTCTGTTGTATCTTCAGGCTGCTGGGAGTTATGCTTGTCCTGTGCTACTTTTGTTTTGAATGAGTTTTGCCTGATACATTCATTATCCATACACTGAATGCTAAATACAAGCTGAATACAAGAAACTAAACTGGTTTGATTTTTGTAGGTTACTGCAATAACTTCATATGAGGGGTTTAAGGGTTTTTTTAATATCTATTCTGAGCCAGCACTATTGAAGCAACTCCAAAGTGCTTTGAATTTCCACCTACATTTAAGAGTATGAGAAAAAAATAATTATTTCTGATTCAGGCACTATACTCCTTTTCATGTTGTGCAAACTAAGTGAATGCAACCTATTGGGGGAATGGCTCATTCCTGAGAACACTGAAACCTAAGTCAGGCAGCAACTCCCTGCTTACCAAATCTGTGTTCACACCATTAAAAATTTTAAACTGAACTCTGCGTGCTCTGTAAATATTGTAAGTGTTGAAGTGGAATTTGGGGCACTGGTTTTAATTTTTAAAGTACCCTATACATTTTGATCTCTGTTTGCCTGACAAACTTCATATTTCCTTGCAGAGAACTCAGGAGAGATCTAAGAGCTGAAACCTTTTTTTTTTTTTTAACATGAGAGGAAAGTATTAGTAGGATATTTTTTTCTCAAAAGGCTGGCTTCTTTTTTTTTTTTTTTAATACTGTCTTCAACCAAAATATTGTCACTGAATTCAAATGAGGTCCAGATTTCACACTTCTAATCTAAAACACTCCTTTTTTTCCTAATTTCACTCAGCCGAAATTCATTGGCTGGGAAAACACTCCAGACCATGTAATTCCTCCTAAGAAATGAAATGTAATGAGGATGGAGGAAGTCTGTGCTCATCAGTCAGGAAGCAATGAAAAGTCCACTTGATTACCAAGCTGATAGTGCTTTATACTCATTTTATGCATTGTGGACTCAAACAAATCAAAAGAGGAAAAGATGAACCAGATATATGTGAAAAGAAATGCAAGAATTAGAACACTACTACACATCATAAGACTGAGCCAATGATCTTGCCTGCATGGATCTCACAGAATGCCTGCAGAACAAAAATCTCTGGTTTTACATGAGAAAACAAGAGGTCAGCCTTATTGGCAGCTGACTGTGCCAAACCCTTGGCAGCAGACAGTGTGTATACAGATTGCTGTAAAAATCAAGGTATTTACTTAATGATTTCTCAAAGATATTGAATATACAAGGTAGGAATGGAAGTTTTACATGCTGTTAGGAAATAAGCATTCAAATTCATTAAGTGTTTCATTCATTTGCCTTTTAAGACAGCAGTTTCCATTCTTCCAGAGGAGAAGGGGAATTATTTTGTGTCCCTAATCCTATTCAGGATGCTAAACACAGTTTTAATGCTCAGACTCTGGTTTTCAATATATGATGCACTACTGTGTCTTGTAGTCTTGTATTATAGCGTCCATAACCAATAGAAAAAGTTCATGTCAGTAATAAATTATGGTTTTGTTTTGTTTTGTTTTGTTTTAACTTATGTCTTTTTCATAGTACTTTGTGGACTGAGAATTAGTAATTTTATTCTTTTTTCCTTTACATATGGAAAAAAAAATAATGAAGCCAAAGTATTTGGCACACTGTTTTCTGTGGTTTTTTGGTTTGGTTTGGTTTGGTTTGTTTTTTTAATTACATCTCTCTTTGCAAACTTGCTTGAAAATCACCTCAGTTAGAATTTAGGGGGCATGGAAAGATAAAATTTTATTCACATGCAATGCTTATGAAATAATTTCTTATTTACACCTTTCATCAGCATTAAATCCAAATGAGCAAAATGTCAGGTCTAGAAGGGGCTAAAATTTTCCTAGCAAATGAAGTAATCAGTAAATGAAAAATCTTAAAACTTTATCACCACATTAATTAAAAGAAGCAGTAATGATTCATACAAGCACATATAGTGGAGCACATAGATTTGAACCTTTGAAGCTGCTAAAAAAGGTAAAGAAGATCCTTCAAAAAAATCAAAATAAAATTCAATCAGCAGCAAACTCCACATAGAAATTGATTTCCAAAATATACTGGCATCTGTCATTCGCATCAATGGCAAGTCTCCCATCAGCTTCAAACAGAATGTCATCAATCAATTCCGTAGGAAACTCAGATTATCTGAAAAACCACACCTCATCTTGGAGTCCACACAGCTTTCAACCCTGATTTATGCTACATCTGAGTAAAGGTGAGAGCACACCACACCTCAGTCAAGGTGGCACAGTTCCTTCTTTCTGCAAAGATTCTTCATTAATATACCCATATATGAGTAAAGTGCATAAGGAAAACACTCCCATTTCGATAAAATAATCAATCCTTTTTTTTCTTGAATCTCAGTCTGCCAGCAATTCTTCATAAGTGCATGGAATGACTCTATTTTTCTTTGTAGTCAAATCAGTTAAAGTATTTTGAAGGGTATATCACTTTCTATTTGATCAGTTTAATTTAAATCTACAAGACTCCCTCAGAGAGATCATCAAAGGATTCAGATATTTCAGTAGATTATTTTCTTTTCACTGACAGCAGCTCTAAAAGGTAGTGAACATTATTTACTTAAAAATAAATGTTTTCCCTAATGCAATGATTGCTGGAAGAATCATTAGTCACAACAAAAGTTCAATGACTCAGTTAAATATATGTCTTATTTTATAATTTATATGGCTTTTTACCGTGTAGGATCCCTTGGGTCAAGTTTAAGAGAAACAAAAAGGATGCAAAAAGCTAAATAATATTCAATTTATAATGAACATGCAAATTAACTGGAAAATCACTTTCTGTTCATTACCAATTTTTACATAATGACCCAATATCTCTTTGGTCTCTCCTAATACACAAAGAGAGAGCACACTGTGGATGTTTCTTAAGTGACAATTACAGCTCTGACTTAGTAGACACAGCTTATTGAAAATGTGCCAGCATTTAGAGACTTCTTCAGAGTGGGTTACAGTTCTGCACTGAGTTTATTTTTATTTATTTATAGAATCATGTTGTCATTTACAGGGTGAATCACACCTCACCTGCCTGATGTAAACTTTAAGAAAAACTCTGCTCTAGTATCCTGGCATACAAAGCTTGGGATACTCTGTCTAAACACAGAATGAAGAGATTTTTATTATCAGAGAAATTGAGATTATTAATTTTCTAAATCATCTATGTTATAAACATTCATATTATTAGATTCATCATTAAAAAATCATCCAAGCCATCTAAAATATAAATATTATTTACATTTATGTTAATCTTATCAGGATGTCTGCAATACCTGAATGTGAATCAAAGCACAGATTAAAACGGAAAAAGCTGAATTGCATCAGTACTTGAGCAAGCTGAAAAGACTGTAATATTATTTAAAATGAGCTGGCTATTAAACTGAAGTTATTAGATACCTTTTTGAAACTAATTTCCTAATTGCATTTTTTTCTTTTCTATAATTTGTTTCATTTAATATTCATTGGCCTTATTGTTACCATCTTTCATCTGGTCTATCATTTGAGGCTCACTGACCATGAGGTTCTTTCCAATTATTTGATCTATTCATACAAATATATGATTTTGGTGCTTAATTTCTGTCACGTCACCATTTTTCAAATGTTATGTTAAAATGTGATGAAATGCGGTCCTAATGAAGTCATGTATTGTGGAATTGAGATACAAGTTCTCAACTCAAAAATCTTGATTAAAACATTATGTGGTCCAAATGACATATGGTTGCTTTGAAATTTATCAGATCAATTATCAATCATATGATTTCTATATTCTTCAAAAATCTCACCACTCTGGATTTAGAAGTAGTCAGGCTTTGTTTACATACCCTGCTAACATGTCTACCAAATTGTTTTCTGTTTTGTGATGCTTTTGTCAACACCACAAAAAGTAATTTTTCATGCTCTCTTAATAACTTTTCTTCTTAAAATATTTTGCCCAAAAAAAATTTTAGATATTTATCTGATTAACTTAATCCAGCTAAACATATGCATACATATGTGTACAGTTTTAAAACAAACTTTCTGCTTGGATCTTTGTGCTGGTTTTGGCTGGGGTAGAGTTGAGGCTGCTATGGGGCTGTTTTGGATTTGTGCTGAGCACAGGGTTGATAACACAGAGATGTTTTTGTTATTGCTCAGCAGGGCTCACACAGAGCCAAGGCTTTTTCTGCTTTTTGTGCTGCCACACTGGAAGAAGATGAGGGTGCTTGGGAGGGTGGGAAGAGACCCAGCCCAGACAGGTGATCCCAGCTGACCAAAGGGATATTCCAGATCGTGTGACATCATGCTCAGCGTATAAAATGAGAGGAAGAAGGGGAAAGCAGGGAACATTTAGAGTGATGGTTTTGTCTTTCTAAGCTACACACAATGGGCCCCGGCTCTCCTGGCATGGCTGAACACCTGCCTGCCCATGGGAAGTAATGAAACAATTTCCTGTTTTGCTTTGTTTGCTTGCATGGCTTTCTCTTTTCCCTATTAAGCTGTCTTTATCTCAATGTATGATTTCTCTAGCTTTTACCATTCCAGTTCTCTCCCCCATCTCACTGGTGGGGGAGTGAGTGAGCAGCTGTGTGGGGCTGGGCTGCTTTACTGGTGCTAAAGCATGACAGTCTTATAACTCTGGGGTACACTCTCTATCACTAACAGCACTTATAAGGCTCAGAACAGTGACAGATGACCCCTCCCAGCCTGCTATTTGTCCCAAAATGAAATATTGAAGTGCATTTCTAATCTGTATATTATATATGCCAAATATATAAAGGTATAGTTTTGAAAGATATTTTCAAAAACTATGATAAAGGTATATTCTAGAAACAAGCTCCTTACTTTGAAAAAAAAATAAAAAACCTTCAAGAAACCCCAAATTTCCATGGGAATAGACTGTTTCCAGTTTCAAGGAATAAAATGATACAAAAAAGACTTCTAAAACTAAACCAAAGCTTATTGGTTTTCATGTCTGTTTGATTTAATTGGTTGAGTTTTGCTTTGATTAAAATTTTACCTTGTTGAATTGAGTCTCTTTCTTCAAATAGGAATCTTTTGTTCCAGACCAGGATAGAACAAATGTACATGCTTGAACATATTCCTATCTTCAGCTAGGGATACCCATACCTGTATTTGCTAGGGAGCTTCACCAACCATTCCTTCTTACAGGCCTTATGGGATCATTCCAAACATATAGAAAATAACTCCTAGTATCGTATTTAGGAGGGTCGATGATCTTTCATCCTGTCATGAACAAACCCCTTTACAAGGCGTTGTGTGAGGGAAAGATTTCCTAGAAGTATATTTATGTTAGCCCAGGGGTTTAATACGCATCTTAAAAAATACAGGGTAACAACAACACATTTTCACGCTTCTAGCATCCAGTAAATTTCCAGTATGAAAGAAACATACTGAAATTTTAAGGGTGCCCTTCATTTTGCCTGAGAGAAAGAGACAGAGAGATGGAGCATCCATACACACCCCCCCAGAACAAAGGAATGGGATGTGACTGCTTCAAGACTCCTGAAGGCAGATTTCCTTTTCAATAAGAAGTCTTTGCAGGAGATTCAAGGTCATGTGTCCCAGGTAATAAAGACAACTGTTTAACCACTGCTTTGTTCTCTAACACTTCCTTTGGCAAATTCAGGCCTGTGGTGAGTGAAATAAAGCATATTAGGAACTGCAAGCACAAGTTTTATCTTGAAATAAATATGGTATGGACACTTGACAAAAAAAATATTAGTAGTTTGTTTTGACAAACACAACTAAGCACAATATAACTGGTTTAAGTTGGATTTTTTTAGTCCAGAATGAATGCTTCTCATGCTTATTTTTAAAAAATTAGGACATTAATCTAAAGCAATGGTTTAATATACATTAGCCGTGTATGTATCTATGCTGTCCAGGATACCAAAAAGTGATAAATCTCTTGGTAAAATTAAAATCCCAATAATAAGAATTTATTCAATATTATCTGCTCATAAATTGAGAGGAGAGTATTTTATTTGTGTAACACTGGTTTTATGTCTTCATATTTTCTTTAAAAGCAGCCTAAGAAGTAGCCAGTGCTACACAAAGAAGCCTGTGATGTTTATGAGTGACCAGGGCATATACAGCACGTGGCTGACCACCCCTCTTTTAAAGGAAGCTGGCTGGATCACAACACCAAGGGATCCAAAGGGTGGCACTAAGTCTTCCTTACACCTTTATGGCTTTCCAGAATATTTGGCATTCCTCTGCTAAATCAAATTTTTTCTGACAAGTAAACATGGTCTCTAACATTTCAGCCTCCATGTGTGGGTGAAATGGAGACTGAAACGTTAGATATCATGTTTACTTATCAGAAATAAATTCAGATGAAATGTATATAGTATACTACAGTAAAGAAATTCTTTAGCCTTCTGATGATGGAGTCAGATGCATCATTCTCTCTCCCCTTCATCGGAGTCGCCTTTGATGTAGCAGGCTGGCTACAGGGGTGGCTTCTGTGAGAAGCTGCTGGAAGCTTCCTCCAGTGCTAGCTGGCTACAAGACAGACTCACTGCTGGTCAAGGCTGGGCCAGTTAGAAATTATGGTAATACCTCTGTGACAACAGATTGAGGAAGAAGAAGGAAAAAAGTTGGTGCACAGATATAGCTGAGGCCAGAGGAGGAGGGTGAGAAGATGTGAGAGGAACAGCTCTGCAGACACCGAGTATAGGGAAGAAGAAGGTGCAGGAGTTGCTGCAGGCAGCAGAGCTGAGACTCCTCTGCAGCCCATGGTGCAGACCATGATGAAACAGCTGTGCCTCTGCAGCCCATGGGTCCACAGGGATGCAGAGATCCACCTTCAGCCCAAGGAGAAGCAGGTGGATGCCTGTAGGGGGCTGTGAACCCATGGGATGCCTGTCCTGGAGCAAAGTCCTGACAAGGGCCTGCAGACCCATGGAGAGAGTAACCCACACTGGAGCAGCTTCCCTGGTAGGACTGTAGGACTCATGACGCCATCAGGGTCCCATTCTGGAACAGGCTATTCTTGAAACACTGCACCACATGGAAGAGTGACCCACATAGCAGCAATTTGTGGACAACTGGTGCTCATGAGAAGGATTCACATTGGAAAAGCTCATGGAGAACTGTCTCCCGTGGGAGGATCCCCATGGAGGAGCAGGGGAGAGATTCCTCTCCCTCAGCAGAAGCAGGAACAACCTGTGATGAATTGGCCATAACCCCCATTCCCTATCTCTTTGTGACACTGTGAGAGGAGCTGGGAAGTAGGGAGGGTGGGGGAGGGTGTTTTTAAGGTCTTCTTTTACTTCTCATAATCCTGCTCTGATTTTGTTAGTAATATATTTCATTAATATTCCAAACTCAAGTATGCTTTACCCATGAATCCAGAATGAAGATGAAAACTTGAGAATATTCCTGAAAAAATAGCAGCCAGAAGGAAGGAAAGACAAAACATGTATTTCTGTGGTTAGAATGCTAGGAAAAATAAGCAAAACCCTAAATTTACTGCAAACCAGGAGAAGAGAAACTTTGAAAAAAAAAAAAAAACTCTTTACCAGATCAGTGGCTGTTCTGAAGCAAGGTACCATCAGCCTATTCATCTGAACATTCCACTGCCTTCAGACTGCTGGAATTGCATTCCTTCAGCCATGCAGTGGGCCAACTGATCAAAACTTCACTCAGGACAGCTGGGATCCTGATGTCAAGGCAGCTACACTTCCATATGCAAAGCCTTTCAGATGAGTTCTCCCTCTTCATGCCGACAGAACTGTTCCAAGGTAGAAGACACACCTGAGCATTTCTGCTCATCTGTTCTGGCCGCGGTCACCATCACTCTTTCCACTAGTATAACTGTAAGTGACTAAAGTGAAGGGACTAAACATGGTAAGTCTTTTTAATCAGGCTATAAAGGCCATTTAAGCAGCATAGGTGTTCTCAGTTTGCTGTGCACTTTACAAAATCATCAGACCAAGTAGTAAGAGTTCACTCGCAGCTGAGAAATTTTAAAAATGCAGTTTTATCCCTTGACCATCACTACTAATTTTCACATTCCCAGTTTGCACTAAAAAATTGGAAATAGGTATTTACTATAATCTTGAGACGAATAACTCCTGGGACATATTTATATACCTGCTGTACATTAGGCTAATTCCTAATCCTTGTAGAAATATTGCTATACTGTGTGTATATGACATGAAGATGATTGGCCAGGACTTCAGAATATATATGTGATTACTTGTACAAGTCAACAGTTATTTCAGACAAAGAGGATGTAAACACAACAAGAATGTGTTTTTCTCAATTATTATTTGTAATGGTCTCACACATCAGCCTGTGGCAGTAATTATTCCTTTCAAAACTTGCAACAGTTGATTCTTAGACCTATTCTAAACTTCTTTGCTTACAGCACTTGAAAGATTTGTCTTTTTCAGATCTGTTTGCAGGAGTGTGCACTATGTAGGGTCACTTTGATGGTTATTTCTGCATTAAAGAATGCACAACATATTGAGTGAGAGAGAAATAAGAGAATGGCAGTATTTGGTAAATCTTAAAACATAGCAGCTTGAATATTTGGGAACTTCTAAAATGTTTATTCTTCTAAGCAGGAACTTGTACAGAGAGAAGTCAGATAGAATCTAGGGTCTCGTTTATTTCATTTTTCTATTAAAATTACTTTAAAATTGAGCTGTGCATCTTGCATTGCGTTAAACAATTTTTTCAAATGAAATATCACCATTTACAACTCTGTTTTATTTCCATATGTATGAATATATCATTCCCCTCTATGTGTATAAACATTTCTTGTTTTGCACTCCCCCTCTTGACTTCTGCCGCAAACTGTTGGCACTTTGGCTTCTGAATTAGTGCAACACATGTTAATGCCATCAGACAGAACTTGTGCTACAAGGGGTTTTATTTATTTTTGGATACTCTCTCAGCCAGAATTTCTGACCTCATCTGCTTTTGTATCTCTCAGAAAGAGGGGCAAGGTACAACAACACTTGGGTCATAGTCATGAAATATGTTTACTTAGATTGAGAAATTCCTTGCAAAGATCCAACACCCTGTTTCCAGTATAGCTTTAAACATATAAAAAAAATAACCAAAATTTCTGAAAGTAAGTTTGGAAAAAAACACATTATAGACACAACCATTTTTAATGGCCAAGTGCAAATTAGGATCAGCCACAGTTTGAAGTAGCTTCTTTCCTAGATTCCTTCTAACACAATCATGGCCATGCTTCCAGACCAATCACAGACCATACTATGAAGTTTGGGTTACCCTTAAAGTAACAATTCAGGCAGATTAGACAGGTAGATTTGGATCTGTTTAGCAGTCAAAACACAGAATTTAAGATGGAGCAAGCCAACATCTATGTTAATATACAGCTCCAATAACTGCTGGAGATAGCATCTACACTGTACAGATCACTCTGCTTTCTAATTAAATCAGAACTCAAAAGAGCAAGAAATGCTTTATTGAATCTGTAATTTCTATAAATCAAGTAGTCTGCAACCCTTCTTGTTTCCATGGCAATAGGCCTGTCATAGGGATGTTCATTAGCTGCAGCTCGTATCGCTGCAGGTACACCAACCTCACATTGCAAAATACCTGTTGTAAAGTACAATCTGAAATAAATCCCAAAGCTATTAATGGAAATTTCCCCATATTATAAAATACCAAAGTCCCAAGAGTGTTCCCAGCTTGTGCTTTTCAGGACCTCTTTGCTCTGGTTGAGTTTTCACAGTGTTTTTCCCTCCCTTTGCCCCAATAAGTCAGTTTGCAGGTTCTGTCACCCACCAACACTTGATTTTTGCAGGAGAAAAATAGTCTTTAGCAGTGTTTCAGCCACAAATGGAGCAATCTGTTGACTCTCAGCCCCATGCATGGGACTCTTACCCTCAGTAGTATGCCTTTTCTATCCTTTTTTCAGCGCCCTGAAAGGGCATTGCTGCGCTATAGTTGTTCTATTCCTGGAGCTTACATTTTAGTGCCAAGCCAGAGGTAAGCACAGATTCTTCAGAGTTAGCTCGAAGAATATGCAAAACCAAGAAAATATACATCCACCTCACAGTTGTCCTTGGCAATGAATTTGGCCATGAAAAATCAGGCAGTGTTGATGTCCTATTTGCAAGGTGGATATCCCCATGCTTGAAATAAAGGCATCACAACTATCACTTAAAAGAAAATCAAACATATTTTCCTTGTCTATTGAGATTCACCTAATGGGACTGAGTGTTTTCACCAGTACCTTCAGAACCCTGTCAGTCCTGTTATTTTTCAGCTGTTGCACATCACTATTGCTTTGGCAACAATTCCAAGGGAATCACATCAAATATTTCCATTTTAAAAGTATCATTCCACAAATTTCTCCCACTGCTTAGCATTTCATTCCTTGCAGGAATTACATTACAGTTACAAAGCCTCCCATTTTAAAGTGTTCATACAATCTCTTCCAGTTTCCCACTGCACAGCATAATATCAAAGATTTCACTGATCCCTGAAGTACAATTTATGTCTGACTTTCTGTGGGCATAAAGGATATTAAATACCTCTAAGTAGTGAGATATTTTTATTACATCTGCCACTTTCACATTTATCAATTTATCAATAATTTAACTTTTTTTTAACTTTTCCACAAAATTTTTTTTTTGGTTTATATCCATATCTGTAACATATCTACCATGACAACCAGAGTTGATTGTTTTATTTAAAACAGATTTATTCCACAGTCTTTCTCTTAAATTTATACAGCACAGGATACAATGACCTCTGCGATGAATGGCAAGACAATTCAAGTGAGTGCTTTATGATACTGTCTTCTGCAAAGCAGGTGTGCTATATTGCTACACAAACAGGTTGTAATGGAAACCCATCCACCCACCTTCATAAACAGAAACACAAGGTAGTAAATAAATTCGATTATTGTTGGGCCTGCAACCTCAGCCTTTAATTTACTACACAAGCAGCTAGAGAAACACTTCCATCAAATATATTCAATGTTATTCAGAAGCAACGACCTCCTTTGTAGAAGAATAATTTTAAATCTTCTCAAAATTTTATTAATAAAACCTTCCTGATGTCACATAGGATCATGAAATATAGTCCTCAGGAGACATACTACATGAACTTATGCAATTCTAAAATATAGTGAACGTGTTAGAGTTAAATCACAGAAGAATCCTGCAACACTGCCATGCTGCACTATCAAAAACAAAACAAAAATACAAGAACTCTCTTCCCTTTTCTGCTAGAAACCTGTTACAGACCCAGTTTCACAGGGGATTAGGGAAAACCAAGGCTAACTGTATCACCAAAATACACTGAATTCCCATTCTCTCCATTAAAAGCCCCAAGGTTAAATACCATCTGCAACAGAGAGCAGGGCCATTTATATCTCACTGATCCTTTGCCCCAGCCTTGGCCCCATCGATGGGTTGCTGTAATTAATCCAAATCCCAGGGAGCTCTGTACTGGACAAGGTAAGCGCAGCACGTGTCCTTTGGCCACTCTTCCCCTTTGGCACGGCACAACCCTTCCTTCTTGACCTAACTGTGTCAGAAAACTGGTTGTTATTACTTCTCTTTGGTGTGACACAAAGCAATAAAGAGAAATGGATAACAAAAATTTCTTTTACGCCATCCGCTCAAAAAGATTCAATTATGATAAGAAAAAAAAAATGTTCCCAAAGAAATTCTGATGCAGAAAGGTGGAAAAGCTCACAAATTTGTTAGAAAAGTAAGTAATCAATATAAATGCATTTGTGTTGAAAGACTGAATGCTATTACCTCTCACTGTCTCTATTTGTTGCAAAATTGCCTCAGAACAATAACAGTAAACAAAATACTACATCAATAAGCTTTTAACATGCAAATCAGTTTTTTAAATAGAGTTAATTTAATATTTGATTACATTATTTATTCATCATCTACGACCCACCCTTGTGGGGAAACATTACCTCCTTGTTAATCAAAAATTACTTCCTCTTTGAATGCATATTAGCACTCCAAAGGGATATTTTTTTTCTTTTGCTTTATTAATATTTTGTATTTTTCCCTTTTTGTTATGCCTATTTTTTTTAATGATTGCTGAGCTTTTATTTACTTTTTTGAGGGTTGAGTGAAGGGTGAGAATTTTGGCACTGTTGACTGGGAGAGAAAGGGGTATGTATGGAATGGGAGTACACCCTGCCTCCTTACACTCTCTTGGGGCAGGAAGACTGAATAACATTGGACTTTTGAAACATGTAGACTTACTTTTTTTATTTGAGGACTTTTCTTAGTGACAGTTAACACCTCTTTCTCTAAGCTAGCTGAGATGGCACTCTACTCCAGTACAAAGTTGTATCAGTTTGCATTAGGAGGGACCATGGGCAGGCACAACTCCCACTAGACCAGGTGGCTCAGAGCCCCATCCAGCCTGTCTTAAAGCACCTCCATGGCTGTGGCATCTACCACCTCTGTGGGGAACTGGTTCCAGTGTTTCACTATCCTCACTGAAAGAAAAATCTTCCTTTTATTGAGTCTGGAACTCCACTCTTTTCTTCTAGTTTATAACCATTACTTCTTGTCCTCTCACAAGAGGCCTGACTAAAAACATCCATCCCAATCTTTCTTGTAGGTGCCCTTTAGATGCTGGAAGGTTCTACAAGGTCTCCCCAGAGCCTTCTCTTTTCCAGGCCGAGCAATCCCCACTCTCTCAGCCTTTCCTCATAGGAGAGATGCCCCATCCCTCTGATGATTTCTATGGCTTTTGTCTGCACTCTCTCTCACACTTATAGATGAAGGAAAGGAAGGAAAGGAAAGTTAATGAAAGGAGGAGAGGAGAGGAGAGGAGAGGAGAGGAGAGGAGAGGA
>JAWWMN010000208.1:8229963-8249476 GCA_035047745.1 Catamblyrhynchus diadema | reverse complement strand
TACATTTTGTTCCTGAGGCCTCTCAGCTTCTCAGGAGGAAAAATTCTAAGGAAAGGATTTTCCATAAAAGATGTCTGTGACACCTCTGCCACAGTGCATTGGGAAAAGCATCACCAGAAGGTTGAGGGAGGTGATCCTGTCCCTCTGCTCAGCCCTACTGAGGCTGCATCTGGAGGGCTGTGTCCAATTCTGGGCTCCTCACTGCAAGAGAGATGCGGAGCTCCTGGGCTGGGTGTAGTGGAGGGCAGCAAAGATGATTAAGAGGCTGGAGCGTCCCTCTTACAAAGAAAAGCTGAGAAAGTTGGATGAGTTCAGCCTCAAGGAGAACAGCTGGGAAGGTATGTCAGCAATGTCTGCCAGTATCTGCAGGGAGGTGCCAGGGGGATGGACCAGGCTACTCTTGATGGTGCTGGGTGATAGGACAAGAGGCAGCAGGCAGAAACTGATGTGCAGGAAGTTCCACCTGAACATGAGGAAGAATCTCTTTATTGGGAATATAATCACACTTTTAGCACATTCCCCAGAGAGGATGTGGGTTCACCCTCAGATGTGGATTCACCTTTACTGGAAATATTTGAGGACCATCTGGATACAATCCTGCACAATGTTCTCTAGGATGAGCAGGGAGGTTGGACCAGATGATGACCCACTGTAGTCCACTCCAACTTTACCCAGTCTGTGATTCTGTATTCGTTCAAAAATTTATGTGCACATAAACTGGAAGGAAATTGTGTAGCCAAACATTTAACAAGGAGTAACTCCCCTATATTCTTATCAATGAAATCCAACAGCAAATTATGGTCTCTGTTTGATAACTTATGTCATGTAGTAGCAGATGCGTAACGTATCTGTGATCAAGAAATGTGAATTGCACCCTGATCCAGAACAATGTGTGTCACCTCTACATATTTTTCTCATTTTCTGTATCATATTACTTGCTCCTCATGTCTAACAGACTTTAGTATTCTTACATTAGGGCTGAACAGCTGAAACACTTGAGATTTAGGAATACAGATTGGATTTTTACAATAGGCAATTCCCACATATCTGCTTGTCATTTGGTTTTATTTGCAATTCAGAAATATTTTGTCAGAAATGTTTAAGAAAATAATTACCTGGGCTGGATAAACACGCAACTCAATAGAAGATTATATTCTAGGTCAGCTCCAATACATCACATTTATAGCATCATGAGGTGTCAGCAAACTAAAGGAAAAGGTAAGTTCCAGAAAGGAAGCCTGAATAATACACACACTTTTTCTTTTTTTTTTTTTTTTTTACTTATTTTTATTATAGTAAAAAACAAATCCCTCTTTCCTTTTCTTAGCTAAATTTTTCTATTTTTTCCTGTCTTCTGTGACTAACTTGACTTAATTTAGAACATGATGGCTCCCTATGCCAGATCATTGAGGGGTTCCTGTAACAAAAGGCTCATAAATGTTCACTCACTTTGTCTGCCCAAGTCATTAGAGCATCCTGCAGTTTTCTGTTGGTGAATATAGAGGTCTTGCATACCCTTTTAAGGGAAGAAAAACACAGCTGATATTCATTTTCATAACATAATTTAACCTCTGATGCTGTGGATACAAGCTGTCTCCATATAAATCAATAACCCCAGACAAGAGAGTGCTGAAAGACACCCACACTCAGAATCTGAAAATGAGTAAGGGAGATACTGTCCAAAAGGAAAAGAGAAAAAGCCCACATGTGACTAGGCTGGGGATGGATTCATTACTTAACAAGTAAGCAGGGAGAACTAAGAAATGTGTAGACAAGTATTTGGGCCACAAGACTATAAAGTCATAAAGTGGGTTGCATGCTAGTGAAAGACTAAGGCTTGCAGCTTCAAATTACACTTAGCAACTGGAAAAGATTTCTAGGCTGACATTTGGAGGATGTGCCTCTGCTTTCCGCAGAAGATAAGATTCTGTATTGCCCATAGAGAAGTTTGTCACAAAGACTGTATATGTGACATACAAGTGTATCTTTGTGCACTCACCAGTCTGACATTTATTTTTTTTTCCTTTACATCTTCTGGCTATCAGGCCAGCTGTCTTTCTGAACTACTTTCATACTATTTCTAAATGATATGAAAGGAATGAAAAAAAAAAATCCCTCATGAAATTTCAATATTTCTTTTTATCGAGAAAATGCAGAGTCCAAACCTAGTAATCATTCAGTACCAATCAAACCAGTAAAGTATTTAAAGACACAGAAAAAAATGCAACAAGCACATCGCATTGATCCTCACAAGAACTCCATTGCAGTCAATGGTGTTATACCACTCCATCACTTTCAGAACCTTACAATTTTGGAGGAGTGCTTAAAACTCTCAGGAAAAAGAAATGTTTGTAAGGATACACTTTTAAGTCCAGTAAGAGCTCCATAGAAATGCACTGTCATAAATAAAAACAATTTGAGCTGGTAAACAAACATTACTTCACAGGTTTTTCACCCCAACCATGAGGCAAAAGAGCATTAAAGAAGCTTTTGATGTTGCTGAAGTACAATAGAGAAATTCCTTCTACTGAGAAAAGGAACTGGGATATGAGTTCACAAGACAACGTTCAGTGCTTCTCAGAGTTACATTTGTCTCCTTCCTTACTTGGCTTCACTAAATTATTATCAGAAACCTAATCTGGCGCCAGATAACCAAACCAAGAACATTTGCTGGAAAGTGAAATTGTAAAAACAGAGAGGCAAATACTGTTAGAATTAAAATAGAGGAGCACAGCTGTTTTGCACATATATATGTATAAACATGCATATTTATACACAATATATATATTAAAAATATGCATACTGCATACATGTGTGCACACACACGCCCCTAGATGGGAAAAATAATAAGGGGAAGTACAGGTGAGCATCTACAAAGGCACTTTTACAGCACCATGATTACTTATTTTAAGTGATAACACAAAGTCACTTGCCACATAAACATTCTGCACTCGCAGAAAATACCAAAACACAATAAGTGCAAACAAACACCTTGCTTCTGGACCAGTAATGCTAACACACCAATGTTTAGAAGCCATTTCCCCTGAGTAATCAGATTTGTGCAGTGCACACACTGTGGCAGACTCAGATGAGCACTGGAATGGACACTCAGCTGAAGGCTGGGGAGTTGCTAAATTTTTGACATGTGAAGTATCAGCTATTACAAGCAGCAGGGACTGCTCTTGGCAATGATTGTAAGTGGTGTCAAAAAAAAAACAAAAAACAACAAACAAAAACAATTTCAGTGGTCCTGTTTCCCCCCCTCTTCCAGGTGACAGAAAGAAACCATAACTAAATAATCTGAAATCAATATGTGTACTTGATCACAAGGAGAAAACAATCTCTAACAGCGTAATGGTAAATCTGTTGAAATCGTATTTAATTGTGTTGAAATATTTAGATGCGTTTGGAAACATTTGTTTTAAAATATTGAAAAAATTTGAAAATAGCTGCTGTTCAGTTAGACAACCAAAAGGTGCATTACAGAAGGGAAGCATTTAAAAAAGGGCCTTATTCTGATAAGCTATCTGAAATCTGATTTCCACCTCACTAATTTTTTTAATACCTCATTTTCTTCTCATCTTCAGCAATTAGTAAAGGTTCTGTGGAAGAGGTGTTTATTCATTATTCATATGGAACAGCATATAATACAATTCACATTTATGTTTCAATGTGTTGGCAATGTAGAACACTGATGGTGAACACAAAGCATTAAACACATTTTTAACTTGTGAATTAATAAAATCAAATATAGCACAAATATTTTTGATCAACTAAGCTGAATCTCAAGGCTCCTTCAGAAGTTTATAAATCTAATTATAGGACTGACTATAGGAGAGAAAAAGTCAATTTTTCCAAGAAGATAAGCAAAAAATTAGGATGATAAATTTGGAAATGGAACAAATTAAATTAAATTCACTATATTTTCATTTTATTCTGTATAAATTCAAGTTTTCACTTAAAATGAGCTTCATAAGCAGGCAAGCTTTCATGTATGAAGCATTCTCAGAGGATTTAAATGCATGAAGAAATTAAAGACGTCAAACTCCACAAGAAACTTGGAAGAGTCTTGACTCTTCCAAGTGCCTTCAGGCACCCTGAATTTTTTTTCCTTACTTTTAGGGAAAGTATGATGTTGCTCAGAATAGATAGACATTTACCTCCTGCTCTTAAAAGAACTGCTTTTCAGATCTCTTGCCCTCCTTCCCTCTCTCTCCTTCCATCCCTCACCACCCCTCGCCCATTGGCAACAGAAAGAGCCAAATTATGGGTGGTTAAAGCTGGCCTCAAGAGATGATGGCTGGAGTTGGCCTCAATTTCACTTGAAGAACTCTCCTGAAATGAACTGTTTTTATAGTGTCCTTGCAATTTTTTTGAGACTTTTCCTTTCCTGCAGGAAATTTCAGGCTGCACAGTTTACCTGTTTCTTGTTTCTTTCAAGTGTGTGATTGTCAAAACTAAAGCAGGAGTACTTTCAGAGAGGCTGCTTGCTGTTTGTCCTCTGCCTCGTGGAACCTGACCTGAATTCCTGATAGCAGATACCACGAGATTAAGTTAAATGAACTTCAGTATGCAAGCACTGTTTTAAAATGTTGGACCCCAGTTCAGCATTTCGCAGGGTCTGGACATCAAGAAGTAATGTGAAGGCAGGAAAGAAAGGTAGGGAGGGTATCCTCATGGCCCTTCTTTAGGGATTTCATCAAATACCAGGGGATTTGTTTTCAGAGCTCAGCTATGTGAATCTGGCAGCACAGAACTATAAGCCTATTTAATATAGCCCATCTGCTCTTCAGAAACAGGCTGATTTGCAGCTTTGTGCTGAACAATAATGATGAGCCACCAATTCTTCCTTAAATCTTTTGGTGTTCTCTGCAAAATCTCCTTTGTCGACTTAGATGGGGGTTGAGAACTGAAGGACAACGTCTCTGCTTTTTTGATTTTTTTCAAACCCACCCATGAACACAGTCTTTTTTCTATTTAGATGGGCCAAGCAAAAGTATTTTTCTCTTATAAATACTGGTTGGAAGGATGAGCTGCCAGAAATCACTAGTATGTTTAAATGTTGGGACATTTTCCTCTCCCTTTGTGGAAATATTTATACAAAAAAAATATTGTATAGATATACTAAGTCAACAGGCCTTTTCTTTTTTTCTCATAATTCTCAATTGGTTTTATTTGTGTTTCATTTTTAGTCTTTAAAAAACACAGAAATTGTAGTTTTTATATTCCTAATTCTTCTGGAAAACATCTTGAAAATACTCATCTTATTTACTACATCATTCCTAGTGAGGAGAGAAAAAAAAAAGACTTACAAGCCTCTAAACACAGATTCTTTCATGTAAACTGTGGAGCAGTAATTGGCATTAGCTAAATGTTAGAAGCAAAGACAAACTAAAATTCAGAAGTCCCAGCTGTACATATCATTCCTTTTGCATTAGTCTGGTGCTTGACAGAAAGTCATTCAGAGCAGGCTGGAAATTTCTGACTTTTTATTAGCAAAAATATTGGCACCAAATTGAAAATATACATAACTTTGTATGGAAACACACTTTCTGTCACACACATATTGACTGATTTGTGCCAGTTTTCAGACAGGTAGGTAAATGTCTATATTTCTTCCTCTAGCACAGTTCATAATAGCCCATCATTCAAGGATTTAGGTGATGGAGAACAAGATTTATGAGCAAAGCATGTAAGGTGCCTGGATTTCATACTCTCCTGCTCTTGGCTGTGACGTTGCTGGAGAGCCTTAGCCTTGACAATCTTTCATTTCACATAGACAAGTGTAGTACTGAAGATTAACCTTGACCTTTCATGCACCTGATGAATGCTCTCACCACTGGGGGAGTTCCCATCCCTGCCTCTAAACCCAGAGTTCTAAACTCTCCGTTTTTGAAAGGATAATAAAAGGGAAAATAATTTCCCAGGAATTACATCACCCCTGGTTTTTTGCTCATACTGACTTTTTTTGTTTTACTCATCAAAAGTTATCAATACTAGACTCTTTTAAAATTTATTTAGATGCTGTAAGAAGGCAGATAATGGAAAAGTGGTTTTGGAAAAATCACTGTGTGAGTGAATCTTAAATTTTTAGGTGCTTTGACACTTGTAAGGAGTTGGTCTTGCACAGCTCAGAAAGAGCACTGGGGATTAGAACCTGGACTCTTCAAAATTCAAACCACAGGAGCTGCATTAAATCAGACTTTTTAGTGCTGGGAGTGTGCTTAGACACAAACTTGACAGCAGTACTGGCAACAGCTGGAATGCTTCTGTTTAAAATTATATACTGTGCAGAATGGCATAGTTCTTTGATTGAATATTCTTTATAATCCCAATGTATGTGTTTGTCATAAGGTAATTATACAGTGTGAACATCTCTCTGTGCGATGACATCGTTCTTCTAAATGTGCTCAAGCACTAAATATATTATCTGCATTTTCCTGTGTGTCTGGCTGGATTCATACACGCTCACACATCCACATTAAATTCTGTCTGGTTGATACTAATTGCATTAAAGGTAAAGCTAAATGGCAGTGAAAATAATTTGGAATTTTGAGCTTGAAAATGTGCTCTTTTGTTTACAATATTAAGTTGTTTGCATGTTTCTTTTTTTGCTTAAAGATGTGTGGGAGATTCATAATTACTTATTACCGATGTACAACATTTTTTGTCATTTATTTCCTGTGCTTCTTATCAAGGGACTTAGCCCCCACAAATCTATTCTACTTCCTACACATCAATTATAAATTGACATATACCTTAGCACAGGCTATTAAAATACATGTCTAAAGCAAAAAATGAAAATATTTTTTACTAATTTATCACAATTGCTGGTTTTCTAATGTAATAAATTGTTCTAAGTGACTGTGTTGCAACCCCAACCATCACATGGACAGTGAGAGTAATTCACTCAGAGATACAAAAAAAAAAGCCTTAAGCTACATTGATCAAGACTTCACACCATTTTTTGTTACTATAGTGCCTTTGCAAAGATAAGCATGCTTCATTTTTAGTAATCTTTAATCAATATGAAGCATGCCAGTCAAGTATTTTTCTATTTATTACTCTCCAGAGGCACCATAATCAACACCACAAGTATAATACAGTCCCCTCTGGCCAATCTTCCACTGCAAAGCAAATGTGGCAGGGGCAGAAACAGAGGACAGAGGAACTTAACAGCAGGGGATTTATCTTTCCAAGAGCAAAGCTTTGCAGGGACAGCAGAGCTCACCCTTAGACCAGACCCAGCACAGTAAGACGTTTGACTTAGCTTTAGGCCCTACAGGTGTGTCCATACTGTTGTCATGTTCATCTCTAGATATAGCCAAAACTGTTGATCCACCTATCTCAAGTTCTATGTGAGGTTGGTGCTACAGGTTTCATGTTTTCTTAAAAGAAATCAGTTTGGTTGTGTTTTGGAGTTTTTTTCCTAATAATTTTCATCTTTCTTTACTACAGCTCTGGACTTGTTTTCTCACAGCATATTCCAGTTCTTAAAACAGGAACTCAGTCAAGATCCATACCAGGACTGGAAAGCTTTAAAAGGTGCACAACCAGAAAGAAGAGACTGAAGAAAAGAGTGTGATTTTGAGAGAAGTCTGTCTACTCCTGAAAGTGCCAGTGGGTTTGCCAGTAAAGTTCTCCTGCTTCCAATCTATCACTCCCCACTCATCTTCCTGTACCACCACCAGAGCTATGACTTCTGTTCTTTGGCAGCATTGTACTTCAAAGCTCTATTGCATCACCCAAGTTCATATATAATTGAGAACTCTTTCTTAAAGCTTGGGCATCGTTACCTCCGACAACTCAACCCTGGATTGATCACTTTGCTCAGTCTTATGTTATTTGTGATCTGAATGCTACAAAATTATTATTGCACTCCCCATTCAAAAGTAAATCTAGTAGTAAATGTCCAAATGCAGTACAATTTTATTCCATGCTCTGGGCAGCAAACAGAGGCAAACACTGAAACACATTGATGACATCAAACCCTTTTTTTTTCCCTACCTAGCTTAATTCTGGCTGTTTGCCTCTTTTCCTTGGTGTGAATAAAAAACTGGTGGGTAGAAATGAGAAGTAAATACCGGGGCTTTTAGCTTGAGAATGGCTGCTGGAGAGCTTGGTTTGGAAGCTTTTGTTTGAGATCATGTACTTACTCCCTGCTTACCCCTAGCAGAATATATTTACAAAAAGTAATTCACAAGACTCTGAAAACTGAAGCCTGCAGGAATTAAACAGCTCTTCCTCCTCACCACGATATGATTAGCTGTCTCTGAGGAGTGAGTGACGACGTCCCTCCCACTCAGCAGCTTCCGACTGACATTTCACAAAATAGAACTTGAATCTCAAAGGGCTGATCTGTCAAGCAGTTTCAAACTAGAAAAGATCAGGCAGGTTCAGCTTCCCCCCTCAGTTAGATCCTCATTTCTAATTTTCACGTTTTATGCTTCATGCAAGTGTTAATTATAAAGATGAAAGTCAACTTGCCTTTCTTCATCCATTCTTAGCACGTACACAAAATGAAAGTAGAAGTACACATAAAATTTGCCAAAAAGCTAAAAAAGCTGACTATAGCTTAAGGAAAGTAAAACAACTGATGGATGCAACACAGCCATCATCATCATCATCATCATCATCATTTCATCATACTTGTCAGCTTCCTCATCTAATGTAGTAGGATTTTGTTATGTGAAATTGCTGACTTTGTCCCGCTACAGCTTATGTAAAATCAGATTTTGAATTCTCTCAGATTCTTTATGAGTAATAAAGTCCCCATGGAAAACCAATTTATGCTATAGTTTATTGTATCATTGAAAGAACTATGACTTTCTTACAAACAATAAAGTTAGTGTCAAAGCCTCAAAGCCAATTAATCATGATGATTTTACATTCCTGTGAGTCTCCATCAAATGGAAATCACTTTGATTACATATAAAGTGATTTATGTAATAAAGAGATAAATATTTGAAAGTGGTGTATTTCAATGTAAAAAATGCCCTTATTTATATTATACAGAAGATAATTAATACCCACCAGGTAGTAATTAATTGATTAGGAAATCAAACTCCTATGGTACTGGAACAAGAACTGCACATTCCCTAGTAAATCCAGTATTTGCAGGAAATCACAGGACTGTGTTGGTCATTGAGAAGCTCTTTACAAATTCCAATGCAGTTTTTGTCCATAACAGATGGCTATGAAGGATGGATTTACCATAAATGATATGATACCACCACCACTCAATAAGTATAAAATTCAGCACTTACTGCAATTATCTCAAATTTGGGAGATGCTGGTTTCCTTCCCATCTCTATCTGCAGGATAATTCAACACTACATTTTGTATTTCCTTTGATGATTATCATAAGCTCCACAATAAGAGGCATTTTGGACTAAGCCTATTTGATTATTTTTTTAAAGCTCTCACTCTCTGCTGTTGAAACTGTTCCAGATGTTATAAATAATTGCACATTCATTAGAGAACTAGAACCTAAACCTCAGGCTGGAAGGCTTTTCTCTGATTCTGGAACTTTTTTCCCGCCTTTTACAAAAAACAAAACAAAACAAAAAATCCAAACAAAGAAAAAAAAACAAACAAACAAAAACCCAAAACTCTATAATATTCAGTTATAGAGGAAAAGTTTGTCTGCGTGGCAAGATGATGAAGGAATCTGTATCAAATTCCCTTTAGTATTATTTTGTTAACATAAGACTGGCAAGACACAGCAGCCTCACTTTTTATATGCCCTTACAACCATCATGAAAATTCTTCAAAGAGACAAAATTGGTACTCCAGTGCATACTGAGGTATTATTACAACATATTAGGCCACATCCTCACTAGCTTTACTCAACATGTTGGTTAGAGGTGTATTTATCTCTATACTTTTGTTGTGGGATGTCAAAATAAAGGCACATTTTCCTAAGTCATCAAACACCTTCAAAAGTGATGAAACCATTCCTAGGAAACAGCGTGGTAGTTTTTGGAGACAAAATACAAGATAGATTTTTTTTCTTCAGGTGGTAGTATTCAGGTTCATGTTTTGGAGTTAGGTGGACAACTAGTTATTTTCCCAAATGAAAGCTAAGGCATAATATTCTTCTTGAGGATAAAAAGGAAGCTTGAGTGGTTGTATCTTAAAAACCTGAGCACTGTGAACAAAATTCTTCCTGAAATTTCTTCATATGTGTATATATTCACCACAGAGGGTAACTTGCCTTTTTAGAGTAAAGCGAGACAAATAGTTTTGTCTAGTTAACCACTAAAGCAGCCTGGGTTTGGGTATGGGGTTATTTTCTGAGGGAAGAAAACAGGGTTTTAGCAAAAATATTCTTTCATAAGACACACATAAACAAAGAACAACAGCAGAGAAAGGTGTTTGTCTCCCTCTTTTTGTTAGGGCCATGCAAGCAGTGTCAGACTACGTTGTCACAGTCCAGCACGGAAAAGTTACCCAAATGGAATAAGCAGCATTCTAAAAAGTGCTGTAGTAGCTGGCACACAGTTTGTAAACACCTTAAATTTCTATGAGTCTCTTGCCTCCACGGACTTCTCAAGGCAAAAGTGCCAAAGGAGGATCTTCAGGGACTGCATAGCTTTAGATGAACCTTTACAATTTGTTGTGCCTGAACTGCACTGACTCTCCAAATATGCAATACACTGGACCAATGCTTCAGGGAATACTGGATAAAGCTGACATTTTTCCACTCCAGGAAAACAACTGCCTTTCCTAAAGAAGTAAAAGAAATAAGAAAAATGTCATCCCTTTATTTCACTACCTTTGTGTGTCATTAAACCAGTGCAGTACAGTACTTTGGTCTTTGCCTTTCAAAAAACATTGTTCTGCACTTTGGCAAGTGTTATCACTGAAAATAGCTGGATATTAGTGGAGGGAAAAAATTGCAATTTGAGATTTCTTTGTGCTTGAGGATTTTGCCTGCTGCTAACAATGTTTTGCCTTATTAAAAGGAATGTATCAACAGAAGAATTAGTGCTGACTCCCAGGACAAAATATGGGGAACTGCTGGAGTTGTTCATTCACTACTTCTCCGTTTCCCTCAAAAAGCTTATCAACATCTGAAGACAATTTTTTTAACATGCTGTGTCATGCACATTATGCCCACACAAGATATGAATCATCTAAGATTAATGTAATTTTAAAGAAAATACAGTTACATTATATTAAGCCAAAATTATATTTTTAAAAGCTATAACATGAAATATACTAAGCAGCTTAAGAAAGAAAACACCATACAAACTTATTGAACTTCTTGGCCCAATTTTTTAGTCCTTGCAGCCTGGTCAGAATCAATTAAATCCTCTGAGATTTGAAGAATCTCAGAATTATATTCCAAGAGCAAGCCCAAAGAAAGCAATGAGGAAGAAAGCATAGCCCTGTAGTATTTCTGAAAATAGACTGGCATCTCCAGATTCTCTGAATTTCAGAAAGCAAAAGACCTCTCAATAATTCTAATGCTACATTTTCTGAACATATCTGTCCCTTAACCACAGGAATGCATGAGTCATTGCTCTGGGCAGTGGAATTTTCTTCAGCTGTCCTGCAGAGCCAAAATGCCTCACCCACACTCTTTCCTCCGGTCTAACAGGTGTCCCCTACCCCAGAGTCCCCTCTGACACTGATCCCTCACACAGCAATACTGATGTTTCTTGCAGGGCACTCACTTTTGCCCGAGGCACAGTTTCCATGCTGATCCTGACATTTGAAGCCTTCAGTTGATTTGGGCCACCATGATTACAGAAAAGCCACACACAATCAGTTTTTTGTCAGTGCACACTGCACAGGTATCTTCAAAAAATCAGAAACTTTACTAAATACACACACGTGTATATATATATTTATGTTAGCAGCCATTGAGAAGCCAGTGTCCCAAGGTGATAAATCTTTTCCATTTCTCCCCAGCTTTCCAAAATAAACATCCATCCCTGAAACCTATCCCACTGTACCCTGAGCTTTCTGTGCTAACGCAACTCTAGGCATCAGCTGTTACTTGACTGACATTTTCTAAACATGAGTGAGATTTTATATCTTGTATTAATTCTTAATGGCTACATGTACTGAATTCAGATTACAGCTTTCAAAGTTTGAAATTAAACCTGTGGTGCATATACAGGCTATCTTCTACAGGATATCCATAAGGGATATTCTACTGTAATTGATTTTAACTCTACAAACCATATTACTTCAACTGTAAAAGCTGCTATCAGAACTAAAGGAGAAAAAAAAAATGGCTAAATAATGAAAAGAAAAAAACAAAAAAGCCCCACAGTTCTGATGAACCTCTGAGGAAGCATAAATGTATTTATTTTTTTCCTGGTAGAATAACTCCTATTTAATGGAGGAAAATTTTAACTGATTCTGCACATTAAATGAGTACCATGCATACAGTGGAGCTGTGGTGGGCTTTTCTGATTGCTAAACTCTGTGGCATAAACTTCTGCCATTTGTAGAAGCCTTTGCAAATTCCTTAGCTAGCTAGATGAGAGAGAAAAAGAGAGGAAAAATAACAACCCAAAAAAAAAAAAACACAGTCTGAAATTTTGTTTCATCCTTGGTATATTGCTTCTGCATGGTTTTCATTTGGATTCATTACCAAGACATGACAAACTATGCTATTAAAAACAAAGCTCATCCCCTTACATAAAATGTGCCTTAGCTGTGAGCTTGCTTGGAAAGCATAGCTGTTCTTAAGATTCCAACTTGCAAAATGGAAAGTTCAATTTTTAGTAAGTGTGTCAAGTACTACTATTAAGAGGGAACAATTTGCAAAACTACGCCAAGTGCCAGATTTTTTTTACAAATTCACTAAAGCAAGTCATTAGCAAACAGTGCCCTAGGTTTTTTTCCCCTCTTTTATACCTCTCATGAAAGCATTCATCTTAAATGGAGAAGAATATGGCATTAAAAGGAGGAGTTCCTGAATTAAGGAGAACAACCATCTGCTTTGAAGACATGTCCATTCATGTTGACATGTTGAAAACCCACTTTGACTATCATATAAAATGGCAAATTCTGGGTTAACTTCTTTTGTGTGTGTAGAGCTGAAAATTAATATCAGACCAGCACTGAGGTAGGAGCAGTAATTTAAGTGACAGCTTAGAGGCTCCTTCAATCAACCCAGACATCCTTCACTAGACATCAAGTACTATTCCTGGATTCTGAAGATTGTTTCCTAGCAAGTACCATCTCCTATCAGAAATTAGCATGAGATGTGCTTTTAGTTATTTAAGTATTAAAAAAAAAAAAAAAAAAAAAAGCCCAAAAACCTGCAGGTTTCAAATGAAAAGTGTGTTTTAAAGTTCAACAGTGACAGAAGTTGGTAAGAAACAGACTGATGGGGAAAGCTACTGTTTTCATTCTGCCGTGAAATATTTATCATGACTTTTGCCCTTTCAACTAAAGAGTTTGTGTGCAAATTCACTGTAGCTACCTGAAGCATATTTTTGCTGTAGACTTCCAGAACCACCTGACATATGTTCCTTGACTTTGTTAGGAAGAATTCCTGAAGAAATCCATAGCACTTTTCTTATGGACTGACAAAGAGCAGTTCCTGAAGTGACCCATTCTCCCTATTTACATAAAAATTCCAGTGAGCTCATCAGTTGGCTACTGGCTGGAGATTTGCTATAACTGGGGCTGTTCATATACAAGGCATGTTAGAATTTGATTGAGGGGGAAAAAAAGTCATAAAATGCATGTAGGAGAAGTGTGCAAACATAATATGAAAGTTTTGAAGGAAAAAAAAACCTGGCTTTATATGGTTGACAATAAAGAGAATGAAATACTACACAACAGACTGTAATAAATGATAATTTCAGCACAGAAGAATATGGATTTACTTGCTTCTTACCTACAGCAGTGAAACATAAAAAAGCAACCTCTGGCAACTGGAATATGAGTTATTATCTATAGAGATGACTTGGCTAAGGTGAGATAAATAAGCTTTCAGAAAAACAAAAAGAGGAAGAATGAGGTTTCTGAGAGAGAAAAAGCCTTTCAAACTATGTCATGTCCCTTCAAAATAAAGTCTTTCATAAAGTTATTGCTTTAAACAGTAAAAAATGAGGATATTTAGATATAAAGATGTCCTATCATGTAGTGCCTTTCAATAAGAAGAAAACTAGTGTACTATGGGAGGTGTTTGGGAAACTAGATGGGAATTCTAGTCAGTGATTAGCATGGAGAGGCTATATGGAGCAAGGATAGGGCATTTCACACCAGCATTCCAGGTGTGATGGAAGCCTTTCAGGACTAGTGGGCCTGTGTTTGATTTTTCACCAAAATTTCAAGGCCTAAACTCGACGAGAAAAAACAGAACAATAATTTGTTGCTTCTGAGTCTACTGCCTGACTCCACCACCAACTCCTCATTGTTTTCTTTTTTTTTTTTTTTTTCATTAATTTTCCCTGAGATAGAGAGAACAGCCATTTCTGCAGAAATGCCAAATCTCCGTTGTCTAAACCAAGCACTGAGAGCTTTTGGAAACACTAGGTCTTTAAGGAAATAGTAGCCACTGGACACAACAGAACATAAGTCCTCCAAGACAGCCTTGAGCACCTAGTTCAGGTTGGCCAGGGGAACAAATTATCAAGCCAAAAGGAAAAAGAACAGTCTAAGCATACACATCATCACCAAAGTCTGCCACAGGGGAGTATAGCTAGGAGCAGCCATGGCATTTCTTCACTAGAATTCTGCAGTTTGAAAGAAAAAAAAAACAAAAAAACAAAAAAACCAAAACTATCATATTTTTTTTTATTAATGTTTCGTGCCATTATTTGATTTGCTCATTGATGAAAGGATAAGCCCTAAAGGTATAGGGAGTTATGAATCACATCTCATAAAAGGGGAAAAACCAGTAAGTTTAGCATTTTCTCAGTATTTTCCCACATAGCAAATAATCCTGTGGAAATCTTACTGACTTAAGGAGAGTTTGTGTTATATTTTCTCAAGACAAATCACTCTATTTTAACTAATAATAATGAATTGTGAGGCTGGTCTGTGATATTGACAATTATTTGTATTTTGCAGTTGCCACACAACTGGGGAATTCATTGTCATCAGGTCATGTTCAACTGGACTTTGGGAAGGCTGGAGAGCTCTGTGATCTGAAATAACAAGTCCTTGGAAGTGAAATATCTCTTGCTAAAACTTATTTTATGATTTCCTTTAGATTTTTCTTGTCCTAAGACAGACCTTGGCTGCAAAGGAATAGGTGCGTTGTTATGGCATCTATTTTCACAAGTTAAACAGAAATTATAACGCTAGCAAAGCCCTTGCTTGGAAATGGAAATTCAAACTGCAAGGCAAAATACTGCTCCTACGATGTATTCAGAAAGAAGATGCCTGCATTTTCCAAAATTTGCATTTGTAACAGAAAGATATCAGCATAGAAAACAAAGACTATCCAAATTCAAGTAACTGATTGAAGGGTTGACAGACACTGATGTAGGGATCCTTCATGATAAAGCAGTGCACCTCTTGTTAGAAAGTCTTTTCAAATGCACTTTAAAAGCTGTGATCCACCTTACATCCTTTGGATTCAGTATTCATTGCTTTTGCAGGCTTCTTTGTAAGTTATGTTATTATATAAAATTCTCTGCAGATGTGACAGTGTAAGATGTTTTTCTAAAGTGCAGAAAAGCTGAAATACAGCTTACAGAAAACAGCCATTAAGTAGATCAGGCACGATCAGCTCAAACATGATCTGTGCAGATTGACACCAGTGAACAATACAATATGCTTGACTAGCTTCTCCTTCCTCCCTTTCCCCCCTATCTTCTTAATTCTCTCTTATACTTTTTTTTCTGGTGCTTCAGGCAATGCTGAGCAGGTTTTTTTTCATGAAATGTCAGTTGCCAGGATATAATTTCAATCATTAGTGTGACTGCAAACACGAATGTTTGGGAACTGATGTTTGCATGTGACTTGGGAAGGTCTGCCTGACTGATGAGGATATGTGCTTGTGTCTGGCAGGGTACACAGGCATGCTCCTCGTGAGCCTACTGACAGTGAATGCAACTACACAACGTTTTAAGGTCCTTATTGTCTCTACTTTCTATTTTTATACAATTGTTTATCAGATATGTTAAGTATTTGGAGCTGATTTGCATTTCTATTTTCATTTGCCATGCAAAGGCTTTTTATTTTTCCCCCTCTCCAAATCAACAGCACTTAATACTCCTTCCTTTTGTCTCACAATATGAGTTGTTTGCCTTTCCTCAGGCACTTGTCACATTCTGGAAAGACAAGCAAGCTACTAATGCACTGCTAGCAAGGTGAAGTTGTACACTGCTTTGTTGTGTCAAATTATTTGCCTTTTTCTTCTAATCAGGCAGAATTCCAAGGGCTACAAAAACCACATGTTCTCTGAAGTGGACTTAAAAAAAAAACAGCTCTTTCCAGATTTACCAAGTCACACTTTTTGTTCTTCCACTGCCATTGGTCTCCTATGGAAATCAAACATGATACAAGGCAGGGATGCCCCACACATTAACAGAATAAGATAAATAATCTCACTACCAGCTTCACATTTCTGAAGAATTTGGACAATGCTCTCAGGAACACGGTGTGACCCTTGGGATGGTGCTTTTCAGGGCCAGGAGTTGGACTCAACAATGCTTGTGGGTCACTTCCAACTCAGCATATTCTGTGATTTTCTCTGTCTAAACTCTTCATGCTCTATTATAATGGTATGCAGTTTTTAAATCCTCTTTGCTGTTCCCTTTTGTCTGTTTGCATTTCCCTTTGCAGCCATTTGCTGAGAAAATGAGAACAGGTTAAGATAATCAAGTGAAATACAGAACAAACAAGGGATTTAAGGTTCTAGAGTTCCCATAAAACAGCTGTTTCTTTCTCTATTTACTTTAATATCTGGATTTATGCACTCCCTTCTTTCAACTAGGTAGGCAGCAGACACAGTCTGATTTAAGTGTTCTTCTCTTGCTGTTTCTAAAATCAGCTGTAAATGAACTGTAGCCGAGGGGAATTCTCTTGGGAGCCTGTGCATTCTACTGCTGGAAGAAGAATAAGAGATGAAAAATGTAAAATAACCCAGGAATAAAGGACATAACACCTTATAGGAAGCTTCTAGCAGTTAGGAAGTGTGCCTTTGGAAAATATACTGGGGCAGTGGTAGGAAGGAAGCCACATACACTGAGAAGCTGGGGTTGCAGAGACCCAAAACACAGCAGGCGCTCCCTTAGCAGTACTAATATGCTGAAATAGCAGTTCTGCTGCTCACACAGAATACAGGAGCACACTGTTAAAATTGCTGAGCTGTCTTCTTAAGATGGTGCTTGTATTTGAAGTTCATAAGGCTGACCTTCAGAGTAATATCCCTTTTGTGGGCCAACTCTTGAAGTCACTCAAGATATTAATGTTTGTTTATCTGAACTACGCAAACTAAATGTAAGAAGATATCTCTACCATGAGTATTTTATACTGGCCACAAGCTGGATATTAATGTTAAACTGTAATAAATTTTAGAAATGGCTCTCATATTCTCCCCTTGAAAAGAAACCTTTAAACCTGACCATCTTCAAACAGAGTGGTGACCCAGAAGGCACAGCCCTCAACCTTCATGAGGCTCCTGCTCCTCAGTAGCTTGTAGGACACAGTGTTCAGCCAAACTTCTCCCTTTCTCCCATGAGGCAGTGAAAGAGATGCATGCAGCATCTCTAATGTGAGATATTTCCTCTTATTTTCAAATCAGTTAGTTTTGAATGCCAAAGAAAGTACAGGATATAAAGGATAATTTCCTTTCCTTTGATTCCTGAGTTCCCCTCATTTTAGCTGATGCACACATCTTATCAAGCGATTCAACATGCTAATCAGTACCACAGAGATTCTGCTCTGCCAAGCCTCAAAATTTAGAAACCTAAAATAATAGATGAGCACCTTCATTTTCATGAAACTGGTAACTGGTTGCTTGTGCCTTTAGTGCCTCTTAGCTCAAGTTAACAGTATCCTACTCTGACCAGCAACTTTGCTGTCAGCACTATTTGCCACCTAGACACCTAATCCCTTGTTTCTTTTACTTGACCCCAATGGTTTATCATGATCTCTTTATGGAAACTCCAGAGAGAATAACTAAACAATGGAAATCAAACAGGTTTCCTCAATATTCATCCCTTAGAAAGTTAGATAGACTAAATGGATTATTTTCATTTGGTAGCTTTTGAGCAAGTATTAATTCTCATAAATCCTCAGCAGTGCTGACCAGTCAGAGTTTTATTTAACTGTTAACAGGAGTACAGTTAGGTCAACACAAAGCATTTTGAAATTTCACCCTAAACATGTTGGATTAATTTCTTTCTATGAAGCTCCCCAAGTGCAAAATTCATTCAGTTTATTCCTGAAAACAGTCTCAAGGATGCTTTTACATTCTTTGTATCCCTATTGCAGTTTAAAAAAATATGTCTTTCTCTTTCTCTTATCCTGCTACCAGTCCTTGTGCCAGAGAAATAGGTGGATTCTGAAATACGCTGACCCAAGTCACGTCCTATTCTGAATTTGACATTTTATAGCTATAATATGGAAGGAGAAAGGAGTCTTTGAGAATATCACCAACGTGTATGAGAGTTCTATTTCAGGGGGATTTGTAAAAGGAATATGAATTTAAGTCTTGCCACAAATTGTATTTCCTTCTGTGACAGACGCCCTTCACTCTGACTCTACCACTTTGAAGATTAGCTGAAAGGTCTGAAGAAGGACACAATGAGCTGCTCTTCTCCAAGCACACTTGATGTGTCACATCAGGCACAGAGGTGAGAGGATTCAATTTGGGCAGGTATATCTATTAATTCCAGACAAAAAAAAAAAAAAAAAAAAAAAATTGCTCCTAAGTAAAACAAAATATTTTGCTTGTGGCTTTGAGGCAAGAACTGACCTGTTATTTTATGAGGAAGGGCAGAGACACATTTCGTGTTGTGCTTATACATGTCCTTAACACTAGAATCCAATTAGCAATGTCCAGAAGGTAAAAGGACAAATATTTAGCAGGGTGGTGCTTAAAATTTGGGTCTGTATCTTGCTCAAAAATGTTTGCAATTACACTAGAGAAACCTCTTATATTACTGCCAAATGAGCCAGAAATAAAAAATAAAATGTGATTGTACTTACCACTCCACAGACATACCATCAGAGGTTACTCGAGAAATGAGGTTCTCTAGTGGAGAGCCTTAGCACATCACTGCTTATGACCTGGTTATTTTTTTGCATCAATTTCTTCCTTTCCAGTAACCATGTGAAATGTATGAAGTCACCCCAAAGGATGTGAGTCCTCTATCCAAGTAAAGAATCAGTTGCATCATTTGGAAATCTAGAAGCTAATTAAAAAAATTCTTTCTTCAATAAAAGTTACTTCTGGAAATGAAAAAAAAAACCAAAAACAAAAACAAAAAAAAACAAAAACCAAAAAACAAAAACAAACAAACAAAAAAAAAAAAAAGAAAAAAAAAAAAAAAAAACAACCCCCCAACAAAAAAAAAACCAAAAA
>JAWWMN010000208.1:8216789-8229863 GCA_035047745.1 Catamblyrhynchus diadema | reverse complement strand
TATTATATTATTATATTATTATACTAGAACTATACCAAAGAAAAAAAAGGATGCATCAGAAGGCTTAGCAAGAATGAATAATAAAAACCTGTGACTGACTCAGAGAGTCCGACACCGCTGGCCGTGACTGACCATTAAGAAAAAAAACAATTCAAATGGAACAAATCAAACATTCACTTGTTGGTAAACAATGTCCAAGCCACATTCCAAAGCAGCAAACACAGGGGCAGCAATCAGATAATTATTGTTTTCATTCCTCTCTGAGGAATGCATTATTTTCATTCCTCTCTGAGGCTTATGCATTATTTTTTATTTTTTGAGATGTGTAGACTTGTGTTTATGAATATTATAATTACAAGTATTGTCACCTGAGCACCTTCCCCTGAAACATATATTAATGTGATTTCCATCCATCCTGCTTTCTATTTTCTCCTGTTTTAGAACAAAGAAACATGTGCAGTGAAGTGTGTTCTTTTGGTAGTCTGCTTTGGACTTATTTATTTGGATCTATTTTTAGTATACCTTTCCACCCTAGTGTTCAACTTGCTATTTAGCTACATCACATCAAAGAAATGCACCTTCTGAGCATACCCAGCCCATTATCAAGACTTAAACAGTTGAAATAAACCTTCAAAAGAAAGTGGTGGCTTGGCAAGGAAGCTGTTGACCATTCTCTTTAAGCTTTTGATAAACCACTTTTTGACAAACCAAAATGTCAAAAAGATTACCTGTGGATAAAAGATCAGAACTTCCTCTTAAAATTTAGTATCACACAAGACAGTGGCATGGAAAGAAAAAGAAAAATGTTCTACTCCCATAATATCTGCACTGATGGCAACTACACTTCAGGGTCGTGTTCTGGCCAGAAGCTTGTGATGCCTGAAGGTTTCATGCAAGTTGGAAGCATAAATTAATTTCTATGGTCTGAGATGAGATCAGACTACATGAAGCTCTAACCAGACTAATACTAAGACAAAAAATAACCTAAACATATTCTTAAGAAGGGACTTTGTTGATCAATTTAGGTACCTGTGTCTCCAGGCAATGATAAACTGCCCCATCTGTAGGTCCTGCTCAGAGGACAGCTCACAGCAACATGATTCATCTGATGGGGGAACCTCCTTCAGAGCAGTGAGGAGGAAGAAAACTCCACAGAGTGTGTCCACAGCTCTTTTTCCCCATCCTCTTCCACCAGGAGCAAGCATCAGGCTTGCTGCCTGTAAAACCTAGAAAAGAAGCAGCATCCCAGGACTAATCCTGAAATAACCAGACATCATCAGGGACAGACTGAGGCCATAAGTGGGATTTAATAGAGACTTGTGAACTAGGCGTGACTTTTCAAGTTAGTATTCTGCATCTTAATATCCTAACTTCAGCATTTGTGAGATAATATGGTATTGGTCTTTGGCTGACATTGGGGTAACAAGTTCTCTCCTTTTTTGTTTCCTTGTGTCATCCTTAGGCACTCAAGGACAGACAGTGCTCTATGGATTGTAACTACAATGTTCTTTTCATGCCTTGTGTATGATGTTCATCTGTCCTGGTTTCTCTTTTATCCTGTCAGGTAGCTTTGGTTTAATAGCAGGTGGCATTTCAGCTCTCTTGGTTCACTAATTTTTACTGAGATACAGGGAAAAAAATAAGTTATGCATCTTATTTTCATCTTGGTGCATGTAAATGTCACACAGGGAGTTGAAAATCCAACCTGAAACATGGGAAGAAAAATGTTCCAGCATTCAGTAATATTTGCATTTTATTTTTACTAATGATTTCATTTTTCACAGTTTTAGATAAGCATTAGGACAGCCACATCACTGTGATTCATCAACAGGAGCCTGCTTTATCACGCTGTTGTACTAAAAAAACCTTTTGTATTGCTTTATACTTTAGTGGTTTTAAGAGATCAGCATTCATCATTCTCTATCTTGTTGGGCAACACTTCTTGGAGAAAAGCTAGAAATGGAATTGATTTTCCCAACTTTATTAAAGAATCGGTAAAGCAGCGAAGTGTTATTGGTCATGCCTGTCTTGCTGTCTGCTTTCAATTGCAGCCCTTATTGTCATGTGCACAGAAAGCAGCTGTAGGTGCAAACAAGATAGCAAGGAAAAAGGCACTTGCTGGAGAACACAGAATGCTCTATTCAGGACCTTTGTCAGGATTTGCTCTTGAAATTATGACTGTGCTTCGGTTACTTTATAAACTTATTTTCTGCCTATTACTGAAGCACGTAAAATGTTTCTCCTACAGGAAGGGTGTTTCACAAAAGTGCTTAGGTTTTAGATTACCAGGATTTTCTGCATTATGCAACAAACAGAGAAAACATTGTATACAACCCCTGCAGTCCTTGTTTCCTAGAGAAGGCTGTGTATGCATTATGTGCATACAAGAAAGTAACTTCTGGTACATTTTTGCTGATAGTTTAAATTGCAAATTAATAGCCTACAATAAGAAACTTTGTAAATGGGAAAATTCTGAACTCCTGAATAAGAAAATAAGAGAATTTAAAAGCAATCCCTGCTGATTCTTTTCTTTTAATTGTTCTTCCCAAAGCAACTTTTCACAGTTTCAACTTTAACTTTACAGATTGCAACTATATGCACACACCAGCCTCTAGATGCCCAGGGAAAATGTCCCTGCACTACTTCTGAAGCTAACAGAGCTGTTCTTGGTCCTTCACAGCTGCTCTTGATCCTTCTACAACCTCCATCTTCACTCCCAACACAGCCTCTAAAGCGACACGGAAAGAAACCAATAAAAAGTTGCATCCCTTGCAGCTTTGTAAAACCAAAACAAAACTCACACTGGATGTTGGGTTTCTGTCAGGAGTACTAGGCAGCAGAAACTTGATGTTTTGACCTTCCCATCCAATAGTCAGTACACAAACCCTTTTCTATGTTAGGCAATTCAGTGCTGCTGCTGTTTAATTACTGCTATCATGGCAGTACACTGGAGGCTTAGACACCAATTCTGCTCTGAAAAGCAGGAAAGATGAAAGTGACTGTAATAGTAAAAGATTTAAAACTTAAGTAAAATAACAGAAATGCATATGAAGCATGAGGAAATAACAAAAAACTATTAGGGCAACAGCCTGAAAAGGCAGAATTTCATTTCCTAGCTATGGATTTAAGCAGGACGAAGGGGAAGCTAATGGGGAGGCTTTGTTGATGTTTCCAAGGTGCTCCTTCATGACTTTTTTGCATGACTGCAAAGGCACTAATTACTTCCAGAGCTAGACATTGCATTCAAACAGTTGTATTTGGAAATCTATCGTGGTGAACTTAAAACTCTGCTTTTTTCTGCTCCTTTTCTGACACCAATACCTCTACCACATCTTGTGACAGTAATTTCCCTCCCTTGTAATCAGCACTATAAAAACTTTACCACCTTGGCTCATCAAAAGTAAAACAAAAATAAAAATTAGGTGGGACTGTAGATGGGATGAAAATTATTTGTAAACCTTCAGCATAAGGATGTTTAGCCATGAGCCAGCTTGAGGATTTCACCACAGATAACCAACTTACCTAACATGAATAGTGACTACTCACTAAAGAAAGGGCAGAGCAAGCTTGGGAAACCATAGGAAAAGGAATGTGGAAAAATGTCTATAATCATTCAGAGAAAGCTGGCAGAGAGTTAATGTGATCTAATTTATCAGAATCTGAATATGTGATCTGAGTAGACAGCAAATCCTCTGCAATCACCAGGGAACAAGCAGAAAAAATGTTTTCACCATCCACATGGTGCATGCGCATGAACTTCTTTGAAGCAACAATTTTTAAGTACTTCAGGCCTTTTTCTATACCAAAACCATTCTCTGTGTACTCTTTTGTGTGTTTCTCCTGTAAAGGGATAAACCCTTTATTTTTACTTTGTGGGTAATAATTGCAGCCTTTAGTTAATAAATAACTGCCTTTAGTAACCAAAGTGAGTGCATGGTAACATAAAAATGTTTATCCTTCTTCAAGAGGATTGATTAAAAGTATGGCTCTAACTTCATGAAATTGCAAGAAATTGTTCATGTAATCTAAAAAGGGCAAACAAGGGATCATAGATATTTTATGGAAGGTGGTTGGAAAATTCTTTTTTACCACACTTTTATCATATGTGAGAAAGACAGTTTTGGTTAAGAAAAAAGGTCAGCTTCAGCATAAAGACTGAACTAGTTATTTCAAACTGAATCTGGATGCTTTGGCAAAGCTGGGAGTGCTTGGATCCATATTCAGATTTAATTTCATATGAGCCAGCCACAACATTTGAATCCAAATTCGTATCAGAACTGTAACAGCCTTGGAGGATTTCAGATGGAATAGTCTGGCTTGAAACTGTGGTTAGTTTCCAAATGGTATGAAATTTGCTGTGAATTGGGACTTTTCCATGCTTGTGAAACAATAAAGGCTGCTTCTTGGGCTGATACGTGATTTTTTTTCCTAAAGCTTCTCTTTTTGCAGAAAGCTTAGTATATATACCACAAGGAAATGTGGAGAGCTTATCACTGGGCTGAAACCTGGTTAATAAAGAACCTTTACATGGACCTGTGCCTTCATTTCTATCACACATTCAGGAATTTTGCCAAGGTACAAAATGTATGCCTCTAGAATACCATAAAGACACATTCTGAGTTTTGTGTACAAAAGATAGGCTGCACATGTAATTACAAACACATAGCTACAATATCTGCCTTTATGTATGAAGGCACATCATAGGAGTGTTTTGGTTTTGTCTTCAGTCAGTGCATTACACACACTGTTAATATTTATGCTGGAGGAGTTTCATCTTTAGCTTTCTCCAGCTCTTGGGCTGATGGGCCTCCCCAGCACACACTATTTCCAGGATTGTATTTGCAGGATTACCTGAAACTAAATCATACAAACTAAGAGCATCAACTAGAATGTTTTTAAAAACTGATCAGATTCCTCTCTGTAAGTTATCTCTTTTTCTGGTTAAAGCCTTGCTCTCTGAGATTATCTGTCTTTTCCGATTTCACAGTCTCAACCCCTCAGGTCCACAATGGCAGTGGGAGCCCTTTGGAAATCACAGATGGAGGAACAAAATTTTATTTGGAGAAGGGCACATGCTACAGTCTCATAAAGCTATCTGGAAACAATTTTGAACTCTGTCTGAAAACTATAAAAACTTTTATTTGTCAAAACACATCAACATGAAAATGTATGAACTACTGGTCTGTGGCAATTTGGACGTCATCTTCTGGGACTGCTGCTTTTATCAGAATTTAATTAATTTTATGGTTCTACTGAACTTTTTCTGATTACTATTTTTTTGTGTTCTTATGTGCAGTACAGAAGAAAATGCTATTAAGTCTCCCCACCTCCACAGGACCATGGTAAGAAAGCAAACACAGCAGAATGAATCCTCAGTTATTCTTTGCATGTTACAATTAGCAGAATAATTTCTTTTTTTGGCAGCGAATCAGTGTGGCAGATCAGGCCTACAGCCATGGTTATGGAACCAGGACTACAGAATAGACACCCCCACTTAACCACACGTGTTCTTTTTATATCCTATGGCAACAAGTCATTTCAGGTGCTGTTTGGGGCAATGGGCAGTATTGGGTTGAAAAACAAACTTCCTTTCCCCTATAACCACCTGAGCTTAAAGTGCTGACTCTCAATGAAGAGCTAAATTCGTCAGTTTGGCTGACTGCTACTTGACATCATCAGCTCCATGCTACCTTGTCCTCATCTCAGGAATATCTTAATTTTTTCTCCTTCACCTGTAGGCCTGAGGATCAGCCATATCTGGGGTGTCCTTTCATGTCAGTTGAGGAGGGCATTTCTGCACAAGAAATCCTCAGGCAGGACAACTTACTCCTGGTTTTACTCCTCAATTTACTCTTGTTCTCACAACAGGGAGCTCTGTTGTTAAAGAAACCTCTCACTTGCCCAAACTTCAGAGGCCCATGGGAGCAAAAATAGAGCAAGGTTCCAGTATGGGACACAGGTAGACCAGTCAAGGAAAACTGTAAAAACCAATGCAGAATGCTATGTATTGCTTACTTAACAATTAAATATGACTTGACACTCAACTGTATCTTAGCCAAAGAAATGGAAATATGCAAGTTCATCTTTAATAAGGACAACACAGGACAGTGCCTCAGCTAAGCTTATTTGAAAGAAAAAGGTACAAGTATATAAGCTGATCAGCTTTTATATGGATTTTCTGTGCTCTGGATTCTTTAGAGAGTCATCCTTATTTAAAAAAAAAAAAATAAAAAAAAAGCTTTTCAGAGGATGTGTAGCTGAAATCTTTCTATTAATCTGAATCAATTAGATTTAAAAAGAAATTATGGGCTCTATAGAGGCAGGTTTAGCATTATCACAGCATTATTGGAGACAGACTGATGCACTGGGTTTCAGCAGCATTATCTAAATATAGTGCCTGGCCCATGGATTTTCAGAAGCTGTGAGAGATCTCTCTGAAGGACAACAAAGAAATGGGAAAGAAGGGGATTTGCTTCCACTGGGCTGAATGCAAATGGCATCTCCATTCATTTCATTTGCCACAATCTGTTTCCGTTTCACACAAAAAAAGAGGAGATAATAGGCAAACAGTAATGGTATAAGTGGACAGAGCCTGACCATTAAAATGTTTACCATTCCAGCATGATGCCTGCAGATGCAATAAAATTGAAACTGGAAAGGTGCTAGAATTGCTGCCCATTTCTATTCATTTGAATGGCAGAAACCCAGAATTCTCTTTTATGGTTTCATGTAGAGGGTCAATCCATTATCTTTCTTTCTTCCTGGGATCAAATAGCATTTTTGTGAGGATTAGGTCTCTTTGGCATGCTGAAGTGGAACCAATGTGCAGAGGTTTGAATTTTGAACCTATCTTAAATTGAACTGCTTGAACAAATGGTGAATTGACTTAAAAATTGAACTTGGAAAATATTAAATGGATTTTTAAAGGTTTAAACCATGGAGATTCTCTTAAAAATGCTCACATAATAGCCCATCTGTGGTCCAGAAACATCACAAACATAAATATTATGAGTACTGGAACAAATTAAATAGTTTAAAATATTAAACAGTTCCCCCCCCCCCCCCATTTTCTGTCTATATGGTGAAAAAATGTATAACATAGAGAAATAAAAGGATATTGTGAACTTTTTAAAATGTGAGGGAATGAAGAGAGGTAAAGGAGCAAAAATATTACATTATGCAACATAAATATGCCCTCTAATTATCAATGGCAAGGATATGAAGCAACACTTAGAAAAATGTACCATGGACATTCACTAAACTCAGGATAAGATGTTATTGAAGAACTATATCTATTGTTTTTAACAGAAAGATGCATTTTTTTAATTTGAAGAAAAATTTCATCGAGGTAATAAAAATTATGGATATAATAAAAAGCCCAAAACCAAAAGCATCTAGCAAAATAGTGCTTACTTATGATTACTTGGTATTTAGGAAAGAATTCAAATGTTTGTTTATTGCTCTATAACTGACAGTCTTCACAAGGAGGAAACAAATACTAAAACCAAATAATTAAATTCCGTAGATGACAATTAGTGAAGGGTTTCAAACAAAGAAAGTGTAAGCTGACTCAGAAAGACTTTTTGAATTCTCATTCTTACCTAGGTATTCTCATTCTTGCCCTGGAAACATTGCCATACAGCAAAACCAGAATGTGCATTAAAAAAATGCCTAAATAAAAAGGAATCCATAAGAATGCAAATTTTTACTCACAAATATACTTGCAAAATAAGAACTTAAATATAACCAAATATCAACAATTAGTTGCCTAAATATTGATTGCAGATTAGTCAATAAACTGTTCTTAACTCATGGACCAGATGGATCTGCTTTAGCACCAGACTCCAGAACAGGTTTTAAAGTCAGTGTCCAACACAATCCACAGTTTGGAAAATATCTTCCATAGCATTACTAAGCTATGACTGAAGAGATGCTGTGGAAGAACAGGTCTGTTACAATTTTTACATTCAGAGTTATTTTCCTGCAGTAAGACAGAACACAAAGGCCACTGAAAAACATAATGAAGTATTTAAACAGATTGATCTGATATTTTGTCAAAAATAGATGCATAGAGAAGCCTTTATGGTATGTCAACAGAGTAAATAATGATGAGACAGAAAAAGGTACAGAGTCCCTGCAGGTGAATATGAATTTCTGTAAGAGAGGTAGTAAGAAATAAAACAAGAAAGCCAGTCTCCTAAAAAAAAAAAAACAAAACAATTAATGCCTTTATTTTTAACTGTTCCATTTTAAAATTTCAACTCCTAAGTGAGGGCTATTTTCTATTTTTTAAAGCAGAACAAAGTATTTTAGTATTTTAGCAGAGAAATAGAAGGGAACTGCATCTGGTAACAAGCTCTTTTAACCCCAAACTGAGCCAGCACCAATGAGTAAGAAGACAGAAGAGTATCAGAAATTAACTAAGAAACCAAGAGCCTCACTGAAGCCCAGTTAATACAATAAATTACTACAGCACCTCTCTTAAGTGTTCAGCACCTTTACATAAGTTCAGCCTGAGTATTGGCAATTAATGGCATCCACATTTTTCTCCTCCTTGCTTGCAGAAGAGACCAGAAGTGGTCATGACTTTCAGATCATACTCACAGCTCAAGCAGTTAGCTCTAGGGTATGGTAGACTTACAGAAAAATACTTCAAGTAAGCATCTTCTTTCAGAGCTGGCAAAAATTCATTTGAATCACATTTGATGAATTCTGGCAAAGTTCTTCCATCCTTGTTCTGAATTTCGTACAGCAAATGTGTAGAGCAAGACCTGACCAACACAAATGTTCTAGTAAATATTAAATTCTGCAGATAGGTAATGTAGTGAAAAAGAAAACATAGTATTTAAGGATATGCACTTTTACTTATACCAAGTCCTATACGTATTTCCAATTTGTGCAAGAGACTATCCTTCCGATATAAATGAGATATATAAATATCTGAGAGCTGAGCTGCTTGTTTTTCTGCTAAAATAAACTTCACTATTCATCTAATGAGGTTTGCTTTCCAAGAAGAGAAATACTGAAGTATGTAACTCAGCACAGCAAGGTCACTACTTTTATCTTCAATGAGTCAAGACATTTTAAAGATCTGGAACAGCAGCTTTGACCAATTTTTTGGATCATCAATATCTAGTATGGAAATTAAATTAAAAATTTGCCAAATAGGAACCAACTCAGCAGGCTATCAGGATTTGCCCTAAGAACAATATCAGTAACTAGAGCAGAAAACAACATCAAAAATTTATCAACCTGTCATCATCAAAACCATATTTTTTAAAGAATTTTTAAGAAATGCTGTTGGCATTGACAGGCAGATTAGTATCCAAGTATCAAACATCTTAATATCAAACATCTTAATAGCAAAAATATGGAGCACAAAAGCAACTGATAAAATACCAGGCAGATAATTTTCATGTATTTGCTTCATTTAAATGAACTTTGAAAATATAAAACTAAAAGGAACTATAAGGTCTCCACTGAGCAAACCTTGTAGGCAAATTTCTGTTGACCACTGCCAAATATTGTAAATTCTGATGAAAATGGAATCACCTTGGTGAGCAAGCTCAAATAATAAAGAATCTTTGCTACTATTAATCTTTTCTGAATGCTCAGTTTTACTAAGTTGCTCCACTCCAAAAGGAAAAATGTGTCTAGTATATTTGAAAAGTTATTCAATTTCAAGTCTGAATATCTTCAATTTTGACTTTACATCTTGTTGCAATTTGTTTGTTTGTTTGGGGACTTTTTTTTCCTTTTTAAAAGTTTCAATCTACGTATTGTGAAATATATCAGACAGACAAACTTTGGTGTAAACTGCTCTGAACACCTCTTAGAGTAAAAATTTATTTATGGTGCTCTGCTGCTGCAGGCTTTAGGCAATTAGGCTTGATTTTGGGCTCTATACAAGAACCAAACTCCTACTGAAATTTGTTTCAGTTCATTCTCCTAGAGAGAAATGGTTTATTGCTGATTAAAGGCTTGAAGACAGTGAAGTGTAAGCTTTATTTGTTCAGCCTCCTTAGAAGAATGAAAACAATATGGCTTTTCCATGTTTTTATTAGATGAGCAAATACCATAAATAAAAAGAAAATCTAGATAAAGAGAAAACAATGTGAGTAAAGAACAAATTTAATAATACCTAGATTTTAATCTCTATTTTAAAAGCTATAAAATTATTATTAATCATCTGATAACTGAGGTTCTGAAAAAATTACATCCCATAGGAGTTGTGAAGGCAAGAGACAAAAGTTCAATTTTGCTCCAAAGCTGGGTTAAATTTGCTGGTTTGAGAGAATGTAAAATGTGCTCATGTAGGATAACGGAATGCTGGATTCAAGAGCCATGCTTCAGTGTTTAAAAGCAGGCTCAAGAACAAACATGAGGGAACTCTGATCTATCTTTATTGGATGGGTAGATGTCAAATGAACAGAAAAGCTTGCACCCTGTCTTAGTAAATAAATAAACAAACACAGCTACAGAGCTGTGTTTAAGGAGAATGATCCCATTCTCCTTTTAGGTACTGCAGCCCCAAAGTTCAGCTGGCTAGCTTTTTTTAGGAGGTTATTTCAGCAAGCTTTACATTTTAAGAAAGAGAAAGATCACAGTAATAAAAAACAAGTAAATGCAGTGAGAATGAACTTCAAAGCTGCAAGAAATAAGAGAGTTCTGTCAGAGGGCGTATCTTGAGCAGGGTGTCAGGTCTTACATCATAGATTTCTCTAAAAAATGGAAGATAATTAGGATAAGCAAAGGATAGAAAAAATCCTAAACCTAAATAAGGCCTCCCTATTACAATAAATATTTGCTAACCAACTGAAAATTAAAACCACAAGCACAATATGTTCAGGGAGAAAAAGAAAAAGCTCACAGTGACCAATTGGCTAATTCTTTGTGCTAGACCCAACATTCCCCACAAGACTAGGGTCTGCTCCTCTGGGTCGCATATTGTGCTCTTAGAAAAAAAAATCAGAATGTTTTCCTGAGAAATCAGTGAAAATCAAAATTGTTACCTTAATGCATGAGTGTGTCTCTGAAAGTTCACTGGAAAGTGCTATTCTCATCTCTTCTGTAGGAATTTATGGTATGGACTGTCTCAACTATACCCCATGGCTCTCCAAATCCCATTTACTTTCCTCTGGCAAAATGTAAAGGAAGCTATGAAGTGTTGATGTTTCTCTATGCACCTATTTAAAAACGCCACTAAATCTGATAACCATTTAGCAAATATGAAACAGAGAGATTTTTTTCTGGATATCTTTCTCTCTTTCCCAAACAGATGGGAAACAGCATCCAACAATCACTTGCAGTAAGCTACTATTAAATAAAACCCAGCTCCCCTTAACATTTTGCTCCCCTTCAATATTTGTCTCCACCCTTCTCCCTTCCACTTTGTACCAGATGAAGAGAAATATGCCCTTCTATTGTTTGCTTCTCTCCCACTGAAAAGATTGCCTTCTAAAGCACAAATATATCTATTTAAAGGGCAGTTACACAATTACAAAATCTGGTTCTGGATCAGAGAACAGCACAATGGATTTCTGTAATCATGTCTTAAGAAGATAACCTTTATAAAGAGGATATAATCTTGGCTCCCATTGAAGACAAGACTTGAAAGGAAAGCATAAAAGCTACAAGTGCAAAAAGTTTATTCCAGCTGTAATTCTGTGGGGCTCAGTACTCAGGTGTAAACCACAGCCATAAGGGGATCAGGAATTCTGGTGTGAAGTACTTTTAGAGAAAATAAATCAAACAAAAAAGGGGAAGTCATCATGCTGATTAAAGGACTTCTGAGTGAGACTTGGACTCAAGTTCAATGCAAAATGCAGAAAAAATACTCTCCAAATTCCTAAAGGTTTGGGAGCAATTTGGACAAGTAGGTAATTTAGAAACTACTGCAAATATGAAACACTGGCTTTCAGTCAAGTGCAACAAGCATCACTTGAGAAAGTACAGCCCTGTAGACCACATGATGTATATTCTAGCTTATCTATTTTCTTTTTATTTATTGGCAAGGATGTGAAATGACTCTCCAGACGTCAGACTACACTGTAATTTCTACTTCATAAGAAATTTACAGTTTCATATCTTTCCTAATGGGATTACCTTAATCATTTACATTTCAGGAAATAACTTGAGTATCAATCACTCTGACTCCAAGCAAGAGAACACAGAAAGGATCAAGATGAATCCAAAAGTTGCTTTATTATTAGAAGCTCATTTTTAAAGACCTAGACATGTATTTACAGGAAATCAAAGACTGTCTAATGGACTGGTTTGCTGTGCAAAGTTTCATTTCTATGACATGAGACCTAGAAATAATTGTTCTGTTAGAATAATATACTTTTCTTCAGCACCACCTAACCCATACAGGTGTGTGCATGGTTTGTGTGCATTAATTTGTTTCTGATTTTAATTGCACTCAAATGTAGATTTCAGGGACTATTTAATTGTACCTAAAAGCTGATACACTGATAGCACCATGGGAAAAAACTTTCATCTACCTCCCCCTTACAAGCAGCACTTCTGCAGTTACAACTTGTCTGCCACCAGAAGGGATTAGCTACCTTTGATGAGCCATTCAGTTCTCACTCTTCCTTTCATGCCATCAATATTTTTTTTATTTTTTAATACTAGTGATCTTCTGATCATAAACAAAACTCCTAAGAATGACAAGATTCACACAGAGCCACATTTCTGAACTTTGTTAAAGTAAAATTTGTGAACTCTGTTAAAGTGAAATAGCATTAGTAGAAAAAAACCTTGTTTGGGAAGAAAACTGAGCAAGATCTATATATTTCTGAATATATATATATATATATATGTATATTCAGAAATATATAGATTTCTATATTTCTATATATTTTTGAATATATATATAATCCAATATATATATATTCAGAAATATATAGATCTGGCTCAGTTTTCTTCCCAAACAAGATTTTTTTCTACTAATGCTATATTACTTTAACAGACTTCACAAATTTATTGGATAATACATATATTGGATTTTATATATATATATATATATATATATATATATATATATATACCCCAACATATATTTGGATAACC
>JAWWMN010000208.1:8199958-8216689 GCA_035047745.1 Catamblyrhynchus diadema | reverse complement strand
TTTCTATATATTTTTGAATATATATATAATCCAATATATATACATTCAGAAATATATAGATCTGGCTCAGTTTTCTTCCCAAACAAGGTTTTTTTCTACTAATGCTATATTACTTTAACAGACTTTACAAATTTATTGGATAATACATATATTGGATTATATATATATATATATATATATTCCAATATATATTTGGATAACCTGCAAAAAAGCCAACATTTTTCCACTCCCATTTTTTTTCAAAGATCATGAGTCTAGTTAGATCTGTGTCCCATGCTTGTAAGTGACGAGAATAATCTGGTTATGTGAATTTTTTTTACAAAAAAAATTGTAATTAACAGAGAGTACTTTCAGAGAACCCTAATGTAAGTATAGCTCCGGGGTGCACCTGTTGACAAGACCTGCTACTATTGCCAAAAGTTATAGCTGCTTTCTACTCCGAAGGAAAAATTTCACCAATCTGCAGAGCACTGCTATAGGACAAGACCCTGCAATATCCAAATACACTTGTTTGAAGTTCAATTATAAAATTTAACTGTGTCTAGATAAATGGATTATGATGGCACTTTCAACCCAGATTTTGCAAGTAACTGAAGAGGAGAAAGATAAATTAAGATAAATTAAGTAGATATGAGCATAGGTAGAATTTCTCAGCAGTTACTTTTGAAGGATATAAATATGATAGAACAGAGAAAGATACACAGTCCTTTGCATGTGCCATGTTTGAAGCTGGGTATGAGGATTTGTTTCATTTAGTCTTTTTTGTGTTCTGTTATCATTCAAGACTTCCCTTTCTGGATGCAAGAATGGTAGGTAATTTGGATAAAAGTTCTAAATCTGTATTACAGACATATTTCTCCCCAGCTTTCCAATACTTTTTCATGGTTGCCCACACTTACGTATCAGGTGGAAAAGGAAATATATTTCTTTTGAACTTCCTTAACCCTAGTCAGTCTTCATTTACTGTATCACTACTTTTGGGTTTTGTTTTTTTCTTTTTGAGTCAAGACTGACCTAGAGCCACTAAACAATGAGCTTTGGTTAAAAGTAATAGTAACTATATTTCTGCTACAAGAGTAAAAATTAAAGTGCAGAGTAGCATCAAATGGGAAAAAAAATAACTGATTTTGGAAGAAAAAAACATTACAAATAATGGAAAGTGACAAATACTAAGCAGAGAAGTGAGCTTTAAATTTAATTTTCTGATGAAATTGTTTTAACAGAAGACTAAACCTAAATGTTTTAGAAACACAATTTGTTTTTTGTCTTTAGAAATTCTTCTAAGAGAATCGCTTATACACATTATAATAAATCAACTGTATGTGTACATACGCACTGTCTTCAACTATTTCTAAAATACTTAGCTGTGGTATACAGCCTGACCTTCCTTCCCATCCTCAGGGTATTGCCCTACTGAAAGGACCATGAAAGTTTTGACTGAGGGTATTTTTGCATTTCTATGTCACGGCAACTTGGACATGAGACTTTTATTTAAAAGAAGCCAAAAAGTGCAGGAAAGATATCTGGGTGGGCACGGTAAAGAAGCAAAAAGAAAGTGGAGGGAAAAAGCAGTTAAAAAAAAAAAAGTGAAGAGAGAAAGAAAAAAATAATATGATAAAATATTGAAATAGGGAGTAGTGGAAAGAAAAATATATTTCTGATGCAAAAATTGTAACAATCCGGAGCATGAAGAACAAACAGAACAATCAAAGGAGTTTATAAGGAAGAAGAGAGACTCAGTAAAACTTTCTGGAAAGAAATTCCCTTGTTCCTGCCTCTCGCCACCATAAACAGGGTTAGTTCAGCACAGGGAGATCTTAACAGTCAAAAATCAGTGGTACAGTTTCAGTGCTACTCAAAGATAGTCACATTATATGGAAACCATTAACTGAAGTATCTAATGGAAGATTCATATTAACATTTTACTTTACAAGGACAGAATTAATGTATTTTCATACACTTTACCAAAAAAAACCCTTATTCCTCTAGTTCCAGCTTTAGGGTTGTATTATATTGGACAACTGAGAATTAGAATTCAGGTATAACAGAATTCAGCCTTGGCAACCATGCAGATAAAATTTCCTTTGCACCCAATAACTTACTGAGATCTACTGTTCAGTCTTATCAGATCTTCACACTTGTTGAGATTTTTTTATACAAAGAATGAGAAAATGTAGGAAAGCATTACAATGGTTAAAGAAAGCATTTGGGCTGTTTGGATGTTTGCATTTCAAGCCTTGGAACCAATTTATTTTGAATCTTAAAGATCAGTTTACAGCATTAATTTTATGGGTGTGCTATGCATCATAAGAGGTGGGTGCACACTGACAACTGATAATATTGAAAAACTAACTGAGTAGGCATATTAATAATTTTCAAGTACTTAGAGAGAATATATAAATGTGAAAGTTTGTAATATATGAAAATGTTGGTAATCTAATTTCAAATTAATTTATCAAAATCAGAGTGTTTTGCTCTTCTCTACTCTTCTCTGTTTTCTCTATATTTAGTATTTTCTTGCAAAGAAGGTTTTTATGAGCTAAAAACATTAGTGAGACAAAAACTACCCCTAAAATGTGTAAATACCAATAGTTGTGTTCAGGGGATGACCCTTACTCTTTTTTTTTCCTTCTATCTGTATTCAGATTTTTTTTTTTTTTTTCCTGAGAGGTATTCCTTAACTTCAACCAGCATAGCTTTTCCTGCTCTGATAAATATGCACAGACAGTTTTCAGTCCTGTGAACCTTCTAAAGTGTGTCAATTGTTAGCATTTGTATTTCATCCCAATGATGAATGGAGGCATTAGAATTCAGCATTAAAATGTAGTTAGGATTGTAATGAGCATCATTAGGAAGCATAATGGGAATCAGTACGGGATCTCATTTTAGGAAATTTTATTTTTTTTTTTAACTTTATTTGCACTATGTATTTACTTTATTTTCTTGTTAACAGGCAGGTAAAACTTTGTAATACTTATTTATAGGTCTTTAAACAAACAGTCCTATCTTCTTGTCCAAGAATCATGATCCTTTTAAATCTGGTCCTTTTTTTTAATTTTTTTTTTTCATATCAGAGCTAGAAAGTCCTTGCAAAAGGACCACCACAGTCAATTCAAACACACATCCTTTGATTCAGAATTGTGTTTTGTGCCTCAAATGCATGCCCTCACTGAACATAATTTCTTTAATGAGTGAGCCATTCCTGTACATAAATCCGAATAGATACAACTACATTTTTAGAAATTAATAGTTTAGTACTCTGAAGTGGCTCTGTAACAAACAGTTGCAAAACTGTTTGAAACATAATCCATAGTCTATCAGGGTGAATGTCACATCTTTTTATTTTCAGAAGTTTGCAAAGTATTTGCTATACTCCAGCTCAAGTTGCTTTGTAATAAAATACCAACATTAGCAAAATGACTCCTCAGGGAATCTGCCTAATTTGTGAATGTGAGATTTGACTCTCAGGATTAAATACTGATTAAATCCTGTGGTTTGTAGTTCTGTAGATTGGAAATTTTATTCAGTTCTTTCTCAAGCGTTTTGACTTCTCCTAAGACATACCTTTAGGAAGAAAAATTGTTTCTTCAGTTAGAGTGCACTCAAAGAGTTCTTATTTTTTCAACTATCTTTGGGTAGATGGTAGAAAAAAATAAGTTAAACACACCCATGAATACTGTGTCATTGAAAAGAAAGAAAACACTGGGGACAAGGAAAGCAAATGACATCATTACTAACCAATAAATCACAGCACCATGTAATTTCTAACACAGTGTAAATGGGTTCACAGATGATCACTCTTTATGCAATCCCAACTACGCAGTAAACTGAAACTCATGAAAAACAAGGCTAGAACACAAAAATCCTAGAAGCATCTTCAGACTGAATCTGGACAATCCATCTAACAGCTTTTCTGTACTTAGGATATATATGGAAAAAAAAAAAGACAGAAATTGGCAGCTGCCTAAGAATGGAATAAAAATACAGACAGCTGAAAATATATTGCTATGGGTGACAAGATCGCTCTAAATATACTTGGTCTGTACAAATGTATTACCAAGAAGGTTATTAACCTGATTTTAGAAATATGAAACTTGACAAGATATCAAGAATGAAACTTACAATTATACCATGGGGCTTGAGTAATCATTAACATATTTCTGCAACTCCCTCTTGAAAAATGGTCAAAACTAAATCTGTTCCCAGAAACCTATTTTGAATAAACAAAAAACTGTCTTTTTTTTTTTTTCCTCATCCCATCATTACTTCTCTGTCTCCTAGTATATTTCCTTCTGTGAATGATGTCTAACCCTCTGTGCTCATTCATCACTATTTTGCATTCCTAAGGCTTCTTCCCATGCTAGCACATGCTACACAAATATAGGCACAATTCTATAACAAAAAAATGAAACAGTCAAATTGTGTGATGAACAGATTAAAGGAACCTGATGGTTTATTAAGCAGAAGTACACTCACTCCTGGGCACCTCATTTTGAACCACCAAGATCACCTGCTGCTTGACTGGCCCTGTGACTCCTGAGTAGCAATCCTCACATCTCTCATCACCATTCTCCATTCCAGAATTACATCGTTCTGTCTTACATCCTAACTCTACAGTGGAGGGGTTTGTTCCCTTGGAAATGCAGGCTAATTCCCTTTTTTTCAGGCTTGCTGATGACTTCTTATGTGCAAACTGCAGAGCAATAAAAGACACTCACTTTCACATCTGGCATCAACAAAGCAACTGTGGTTAGTCCATAGCACACAAAGCAATTCTGTTGTGAACTTTGTTTTCTTCAGCACCTTAAAAAATTGCTTTTCATACTCCCCAGCTGCAAAATGTAAATCACCGTGAGATGTGTGATACATCTATGAGTAACCTAAGCAGCAACTGATAAATACAATAAAGTGTTTCTAAAATTGTTAATCTAGAGGTGAGAGAGCAATGAATTTGTCTTTTTTTGGTAAATGATACATCATGGTGCCCTGGTTCTGGCCAGGACATTGTTAATTTTGCAGTAGCTGAGAGGGGGTATGGTCAGGACCTGGAGGTTATTCTCTACCATCTCAGCTCATTGGTGGGGCCAGGGGAAAGGATCTTTCTTCCAGGGAAAAGGAGTGTCTTCTGGTGGACACCTCCAGTATTGTCTATCATAGAAGGTTTTTTTCTGTTCAATTTTTTTGCTTTCTTCTACCCTCTGCCATTAGTATTTTTGCTGTTGCTGTTAATTTTCTTATCTCATAGCTATTTACAGTAAATTGTTCTTATGTCAACCCACGAGCTTTGGCTTTTGTGCCTCCAATTCTCTCAATTCTCCAGTTCCCTGCCCTGGGGAAACAGGGAGTCCAAAGCGAGTGGTTGATGAGGACACTGAATTAGGGAATACCATTCCTAAACCATGACACAGGGTCACATTGTTGAAGAAACAGTTTTGTTAATCACACGCCATTTATTTCCAGTTGTGCTTCCAAAACTAAGACAAATTACTAAACATGCTCCTTCTTCATGGACTTTTCTCCATACACATGGCTTCGATTTTACCCTTTCACGCACATTAAACGCCCCATTGGGAGCCTGGGAAAAGAATGGGAAAGAAAAAAGAAATTTTAATTAAGTCTGCTGTATGACATGGGCTCACGGCCTTGATCTTCTCCATACCATCTGTCAGATTCCAGCTAAAGCTGTAGGGAAACTCCTAAAGAGTCAGCTAGAGGAAGAGAGAGTTCATTTCTCCTGCAGACTGTTTTCCATCTACATGGTGCCAAGTTCTTTATAGAGATCTGTAGCATTTTCTTTTTAATTTCCTGGTGTGGTTGCCATCCATGACACTTCACTAGGTGGAATGGCTTCTCATTTTATAGTCTGGCTCTTTGTAACATTTCATAAAAGAAGAATCTCTTTTATTTCCCATTTATCAACATTAAAACAATAAAACATTTTTGCTCAAAGATTATGTTTTAATACAGAAATAGCTCAAAAATATTATAGATGGAAGAATGGTTCAAACTGTTGCATAGTTCCAGGTCTCTTTACTCCACCATCTCTGTACCATTTATTTTCACTGTCAAGTATGTTCTTGTCCCAAATAGAAGAGTTTTTGAGAGGGGATGAAGAGGACAGAAAGAGCCATTTGATTTCTACACCTTTTATCTGTCCTTAACACTCTGCCTACCTCTCCTGAGAACCCACTTTTAATATGAAAATCCAAAGCATAGTTCAAAATTAATAATTCTTTTAAAAATTAGATTTCAGATTAAATATATTTTTAGACTAGCTTCAGCTGTTATAATTACAATGATTTTGCACTGAATGGAAATCCAGCTAGAAGTGTATTCCCCCCCTTTAAAAATATGCATACTCTGCTAAACCAGCACATTTAGAAACAGCAGTAAAAGAATTTTAAACACTGTGAGTCCAAAATTGAGCCTGCTAATCTTTAGACTACAATTGGTATTTGTCTGTCACTGACTGACTTTGGTCTTCATTTTATCAGAGTTTACCAGCTATGCATAATTCTATTTTCCAGGAGACTGACCAACATTAGCCCACTGCACCCATCATCAAAGTGTCTTTCATTTCTCAGCAGAGCACTGGGTAGCAGTTCTCATTACAGTGATTTCATTTCCTGCCTCTCTTCCTGGTGGTGGCTTGGGTTTCTCCAAGCATGCCCTTTTGTCATCACAATCTTTAAATGATACCAGGCAGAAAAGGAAAATATTCCACTGTTGTGATTTTCTATGTGCATACATCTATCACTTCTTTATGCATCTGTTGCCAAATATTGTGTGTTGGGTTTCCTAGGATGTGATCAGAAAGAACATGTGTGTGAGCTTTGTATTTGTATGTGAAATAATCCTGATGGATATGCTTAAAGGACGAATTTTTCTGCTAAATTAAATCTTGGAAAAAACAGTATTTCAAGAGGGGAAAAAAATCACAAAATTGATCACACTGTGGGACTTACCCTTTATTTCTTAGCGTGAAAGAAATCCCTACTGAGCAGCCCCACTGACTTAAAATAAGGAGAATTCTCACAGGATTTGCAGTTGTTGGATCAAGTTATCGCAGGCATTGCTTTTGCAGTTGTTTTTTCTCCATAAGGAGGTTTTATTTTTCTCTTCCTTCTCCCTTTATAGCAGCTTAACCCCACAGTGAAGTCAAAATCATTTCACTTATGTGATGCCACAGCAAAAATCTGTGCTGCTATGGAAATGAATTTGATGCCACAATTTCAGCAGTGCAACTTCACTGTGGGGATCAAGTATTAAAGGGAGATTGGCTAGAATAAGGAAGCTTTTAATCTCTCCCGTAATTATCAAGTGTGGCAAGATGAATTATGAAGAACAAATGAAGGGTGAATATTTTAATGATTTTGAGTCTACCATGTTTCAGAGTTCCTGAAGCCCATCATTACTGTTCTGTTTAGCTAGGAAGCATATATAAACACAAAGCATAAACTACACAAAAGTCTACCTCTTAGGCATTCTTACAGGTGACAATTATGAATGAAAAAGGTCAAAGGAGAGCTCCATGTTCACCTCTATTTTCTCATCTGCATTCTAAGGAATTTGTGAAACAGTTTGAATCTCTCCCCCCTGCATAAATTAAATATTTGGGGGACACATATATTTCACAAGGGAAAGATTATGCTCTAGCTGCAAATCAAAAATTTTGGTTGCTACTATATAGACTATATAGAAATGCAATTTCTCACCACTTTAAAAAACCTGATTGTAGAAAAAGACCCAGCCTAACCAATCACTAACCAATAAACAACAAAAAAAACCCAGAAACAAAACAAAACAAAAAACAAACAAACAAACAAACAAAAAACCAAACCAAAACAAAAAAACCCAAAAAACTCAAGGACATAGAATAACAGTTTTGTTGTAGACAGTCATGTTCACAGTATAGGCAGAAGTCAAATTAAGTTATTCAGTAAAATAAAAAAAACAGACTGATTTTTTTTTCTCACCTGTAAGAAATCTATATTGTCTAGGAGAGAATACCCTAGAAATAAAAATAAAACTATACTAAGTTTTCAGTAGAAGCACAGGGAAAAGGACACCATACACAAGTACACAGTCAAGCAATAGCTAAATTACACACAGTAAATAAAAAAAACCAAAAAAACAAACCACAAATGCCCCAACACCACTGAACAATCAATTTCCACAAAGAGACCAAAAAGTAAGCTGCATAACAGCACATTAAAAAAAAAAGAAACACGTGAAACAAACATCTAATTCCCAAAAGAAGACAAAATTTGAATGATTTTTCTGACAGTTAATAAATAAATAAATAAATAAATAAATAAATAAATATGTATTTACATAACAAAAATCTCTTGATGCCATTATAAGGACAATTTCTTTTCCTTGGCTTGTAAGCAAATCCTGGTCTAGTGGCAAAAGTGACCCATGTGGCTGAAGTAGTCTTAAGAGGTAAAAAGGCCAAAGGAGTTGGTGTGCAACAAACACTTTGCAATAATTGGATCCTGCTTCTTCATTCAAGTTTTTACCAATTACATCTGAGACGTTTCATATTTTCAGTTGTTTGATCCAGTTCAAAGCTCAGAAAACAGTTTTAGATGAGAAAATAGGCAATTTTGTTCTAAGTTATAGACTGATGTATATTAACAATACAAAATTACAGAACACCAATTCTAGAACTGAACTAAGTGCACAAGATGACTTTTATTGATTTTTTTTTCTTTTCCTTTAATATATGTTCCCAGCAGTTAATGAAAGTTTCACACCTAGGATCTGATTTTTTGAAGCACCATTTCAATAAGTTCTGCTCCCCCTGCACTGTCAGCCTGCAGGTGGTCATCTTGCAGAAGGAAGGGCTCTCATTTCATGTCCCCTAGCTGTGGATGGAATTATCATACAAGGTTCAATTTTGAGGTCTAATTTGGATTTATCTTCACTCTATCTTTCATTCTCTTGTTATTGCTTCCTTCTTTAGCCATCTTCACTTCTAATGGAATAATGATTATATTATTCAGCACAAATGAGTTGGCAAATGTGCAAAGTCAAAAACAGAACTAGTTCTGAGCTAAACTGCAAAATAAATATCTTAATTTCAAAGCACAAAATGCAAGTCTAACATTGCCTTATCCCAAACTCAAAGGCACAAAAATTACATCATTTACGCCAGAGATTAACTGAAGATGTATCAGAGATGCTAAGTAACAAATTACAAAAGACAACCACCATGTGCATACCAATACAAACGCAGTTAGAGGGGAGAGGCAGAAGGAAATCTGTATGCTGTTTGGAAGAAAAAAGGAGGATTTCCCAGTTAATTATACAATGTTCGCTACCTGCTTTGCAGGAGCACAGTAAACACAATTAGCTTTGAGCATGATATGTGAGATAAAAAAGCAGAACTGACAATGGCATAAAAGAGAGCCTTTGCTTGCCTTCCTTCAGTGACAGCACCAAGCACCCCCATGTCAGCTCTACAAAGAGAAATCGTGTCAACTGCACTCTCTGATGACCACTATCTCCCCATCCAAGAGACATTCCAATTTCTTCCTGCACTAAACTTTAGCTTCCCAAAGCTACAGCTGCCAAATTACAGGCTCCTTTCCACATTATGAATCTGTTCCCTTAGGAAAGCTGGTATTTTCTTATTTCACTTTTGACCTTTTCCTGTAACTGTAAGAGAGGATGATAATTGATCCTATGGTAGAAGAGGAAGAGAGGCTGTTAGGAAATGGAAGTGTTATGAAATACATAAAAATTACTTCTCCATAGTCCCCCTTTTTTACTTTTTTTTTTCCCGACAGGAGAAAAGAATTTTTTTCATCCAAACCCACCACAGGAAAAGCAAATACAAAGGTGGGGTTTTTTTTTAACTAAAACCTATAGCTCTTATTTACTCTGTAAACCTATACTAGGAAATTGCAATCCAACCATAAAAGTTAGCATATCTATAAACCAAATTCTCTTTTGAAGTATTTTTCTCTACATCTGTCTTAGTTTGGAAAGACAGGTGTCTCCTAAGGAAGGCAGGAGCCTCCCCTGAAATGAAAAATGTAAACCCCCTCCCTCTGAATTGTTATAAATTTCAAATTAAGGGGGACTCTCAGGCAAAAATATGGGATCAGGAATAACAGTTCTTTGTTAGGGAAGAAAATAAAAAGATAAAATGCAGTAAACTAAAACACTGACAGAGTCAGAACCCAACCTGACACCCTGTGGGTCAGGGTGTTGGTAGCCATCCAATTGGAATTGTGGCTGCAGTCTTCTTGAATTGTCAGGTGTGGTTCTGTTGGAGCAGGGATCCTGTAGAAGGGTGGAGTCTTCCTCTGAAGATCCAGTGGAAGAGGCAGGTGCTCTTCCTCTGGGGAAATCCAGTGGAGAAGCCGCGCTGGCGTTCCAGAATCTCCAGATTATATCCAGGCAGGAAGGCTTGGCTCCTCCCTCTGGGTGGAGCATCTCCCAGTGGGAGTAGTAGTGCTGTAGTTCTTATCAGCCATGCAGGGACATTCAATAGCCCATTATCAGCAGGCGTCTCCCTGGAGGGAAGAGTGGGTGTGGAAGAGATAAGGAAAACTGCCCACTTAACAGAAGACAACTGCCATACAGATGGCAAATAGAATACAGTTTACTTGTCAATCCAGGACAACATCCGAATCAGAGCTAATTTTTTTTTCAATTTTATCTTTTTTTTTTTTTTTTTTTAATTTGGACAGGGTGTCTTTGCTAATACTGAGTATGTTTTTATGGACAGTCAGATGTAAGTTACCAGGATGTTTAAACAAAAGATGCTTGAACTTTTTCCCTCTCATAAATTCGCTGCTGGAACTTGTGACTTTACCTGATCTCCTAGCAAAGGGCAAACAGATAAAACAAGGAAAACATTTAAGGGCTTCTGTTCTAGAGTTCATGCATAATTTATTTTAAACTTCTCATTTAAACACCAAAGTTGTCATGTTGGGTTTTCTGTTTGTTTGGTTTTTTTTTTTTTCCAACTTTGTGGTAGGTATTATTCTGAAGCTCCTAAACCTTAACAATTCTTCCACAACACTAATTTTGGTTTTCCTGTCAATCAACCTCACCGTGTGTAAGTGCTGGGCAATGGTAATTGATGTGAAGAGCTGCTCCTTAGTCATCCCTGGGACAGTAAGCAAACAAGAAAATACGCTCCATAGTGTGCATTTCTCATACATTACAGCTCACTGCACAGTGGAAAATTAACGTTTCTTGACTGATAACTATAATTTAAGACCAGAAATTGTGACTTTTCAAGTCATAAGTGTGAAAAAGCTTTCACTTTAAGGGTACTCATGTGCATAAGCTTTGGCATAAATATTTTGTTTTGTAAGCAGAAGTTAAAATTGCCCAGTTTGAAGCAAAAGCCATTATAGATTGAATTAATGTTTAATCCCGGGTTTAACTGAAGTTGAAAAAAAAATACCAGTAGCAGTAGATCACCTATTTAAAAAGTGTACCTAAGGCAAGGTACAAAAGTGTTCAACAGCAAGCTTAGGAGAGTGCCAAGACATGCCATAAAAGTGTTTATGGACTTCAAAAGATTGTATATTGGAAGGGTCTGACTTGGATCAGCCCCAAACAGCATAATTCTCATTTAAATTTTGACTGCTAATTATTTCATACCCACACAAACAGCACTAATGGAGAATAGGGCTTTTCAAAGCCCTTATTTTATGAACAGGATAGCTCAACCTCTAAGTAAGAAGCCTCAATTTATTTTTTTTTTTACTCCCTTTCAGTTTTTTCTATTTTGCACCAGGCAGATAAAAGAAATCTAATCCAAAAAAAACAATATATATATATATATATCTATATATATGTCCCTGATCTTTTTCTTCACTGTTAACAAGAAAAATCCAATATTAGTTTATTGCACTTAATCTAAACCTACAAAGTAGTTTCTGGATAGAAAAGGTGCTGAAAAATGCAAAATAAAAAAATAAAAAAAAATCCCCTATTTAATAAAATCTGTTTTAGAAATAGGAAGGGTTGTTAAACTTATTTTCTTTCTTTTTTTCTTTCCTTCCTTGCTTAGAATATTATAGCTATATATTAAAAGGTGATATTTTCTTTGTTCCAGAGAGGCTATAAAGAAGTGTTAAACAGTGACAATCAATCTGAACTTTAGCAATGGAATTCTGCTGTTTCAGCTCTTTCCTGGCCATGTCATTAGCAGAAAATAAGTCCCGAAGGCTTACTTAAAATAAAGAAATAAATCTTAAAATGGAAGTGCTTAAAACAAATCTTTACAAAGGTAATCAAACTTGAATTCCTTTTGCTTACACTTATTAATCTGAAAATATTGCTCCTGGAGCGTTCAGTGACAGAAATGTTACACCACCCCTCCCTGGGTTGCAGCCACACTATGAAGATTTGCATTTTAGTGGGTTTTGTGTAGTTTTTATTTTACCTCAACCACATACAAGCTGGCAGTCTATGAGCTCAAATTCACACAGTTCAGAGAGACAGGCATGCCTGACTTTTCAACATCAGCTTGTATCCACTCTGGTAAATCAGAGCTCATAAACATATTGTGTTACTCCATTTAGGAGAGCATTGAGACAGTCACCATAAGGGTACTCAGATAACCTCCCTTCAGCTCATATATCAACATATGAGAATGGGAAAAAGTTGTGAAAATTGATACATTCTTTAGAAATTAAGAGATGCAACACTGAAGAATAAAATTTAGGATGGATTCACGTAGTATTCCGAGCAAAAGCTTGTTCTGGTAACATAGCAGGGTTTTGAGCCTACACTAAAAAACACCCATGAGAGGTGAAATGTTAGTCCAAGTGATTTGGTGTGCTAAGAGATCAGACAACTTCTGATCCATGTCTGATCCATCCAGCATAGACAGAGGCTGAAAAACACTGTAAGGACAGCTTCTACACTAAGGCCAGAATTCTCAGGAGCTGTATGTAGAACAGCTGATAAAATATGCAGTCTTCATGCAAATATTACAGATATGATTATTTCAATAGTTACTTTCAATTATTTCAATAGCTACTTTCTCAACCTAAATCGAAGGTTTAATTCCAGAATTTTGTCTTTCAGAAAAAGAGGAGATGATGCTTCATTTTTCAATTCATGAAGTCTGTCCTTCTTCCTTTGCATTAAGTGCAAGGCACCTTAAAACAGATAATTTGCTGTAGATTTAGATCCCAGTTTTATCATTTGGAAACATACTGTCATGTTCTAAGATCTACATTTTTCAATTAGGTCAGTGGACCAAATTATGTCCATAGTAAAGGAAAATAATTGGATTTTTTTCTCCTACTTTTGGGTGGACTTTGGTGTCTGATAATTAATAAAGCATTTTTTCTTACTCAAGAAGTTTCTTTTTCCTTCTCTTTGAGACATATATGCATAGGGGTTGCATAGACATGGTTTGCATATGGAGAAGCAGAAGCACAATACCAGGAAAAATAATTCAATTATATTCGTTTCCACATTGCCTACAAGCAACAATTGTCATTTATTTTGCTGAATACATTTGCATGTAAATTGAATAGGATGGAAGATACTTTGAAACTCTAGACCTTGCTGGGTGACCACGTACAGAAGTCAGGGTCATTCAAAACCTGTTGGGTTTGAAAATTATTATATATGGGGTGGAAAGAGAAAACGTGCAAAATTCCTTCCATGGAGTGGCTGGTGAGGGTCAACACAGCATATTAGAACCTCTCCTTCAGTTATTTACATTTATCTTCTAAGATGATCTTCTAAGGAGTTTCATTTCATTAACCAAGGATAAAAAACTGAAAAAGTCCTTCTTAACCTTGTTTTTCCATGTGAAGGAGGGAATTCAACTGTTTTTCTATTATTTAAATACCATTTCTCCCAGAAGTATATGAACAGGAGGACACACAGAGTTAAAGACTCTGTGAGAAGAAAGATGCATTCAGTTTGCCTGCATGAAGGCTGAGACCTGATGTCCATCACATCTCTTAATCCTCAAGTAACTCCACTGCACTCAGGAAAAAGCTTCATGTACATCAAAAAGGTTCTGTACTAGCCTTCCCCATCCTCCTGACCTTAAAGAGTTTGTCCTAACGAACGCAGCCCTAGAGGTATACACATGCACAGGCAGCCGCTGTTAGCTCTCTCATTTTCCCTAATTTCCTTTATGCTTGGGTGTATGTCACCACATCAGCTCCAGCCTTTTTGCTGTGTGTGCCTCCACGTCGGCTGGGCTCTTATATTAAGAGCCACAATTACAAAATCAGAAAGGAAAATTATTCATCACTTACAGACAATTGTTGGAGCCTGGCAGTTACAAGAAACTCTCCACCGTGCTGGGGAAGACCAAGTGCATTTCACTTACAACTTCTAAGTCACCTCAGAATTTTGTCTCATTTTACCACATCAAGTCAGAACTAGTCCCTGTCAAGCTAGGGCAAAAGTGTAATCAGGCCAGTATGTGTCAAGTTATGTAAAGAAAAAGAGTATTTAATAATCTACAATAGGAAGCTGGCCTTTGAGGTTTTCTTTTTATTGTAAGCATGCTCCTTTGGAGTTGTCTTCGGATGTGAAGTCCCGATGAATAAATCTGAAATTATTGCAACTGACATTTATAATGACTGGTGAGCTAACTACTAAACTTCTGCACTTCTCACCATATATCTAGGGCTTTATTTCTAAACAGAGATACTATTCATGTGCTTACATTTTGTATAGGACTTTAGGCCCTAATCCAAAGCCTGAAATCAGCATAAATTTAACAGAAAGATGCTACTCTCTTCCAGCATATATTTGACCGTGCCTGCTTTTGTTGTATTTGCAAGTAGGCCCTAACAGCCATCCAAGATAATTATCTGCATCTGCACAGCCTGTGCAGACCCATACACATGTCAGCAATTGCAGCAAGAATGAGCCCCAATTTAAATTAGGGTGTGGACCTGGAAGTTAAAGCAAAGTAGAGTGGCGGGTACTAACAGAATTCAAAATAAAATAATTTATCCAGAGATTTTGATGGTGTTTCTCATTGTGAGTAAAATCACAATAAGAAACACTCCTCTGTTTATTCATTTTATTATGGAAGGGAGTGGATGTGTCAAGGAGCTGTTATGTCAATGAAATAACGACCTGTCTCTGACAGAAGAGGGTGAGGAATTCAAAGCTGTTAGCATAACTCTGGCACTTCCCCTGAAAGCATGGGTCAAGATTTTAGGCTAGGATAATGATCAGCAGAGTACAGTCTGGTTTAAGGAGAGGAAGAAAGAAAGGAAAGGCACTGAACACATCCAATCTGAAGCTGGAATTGGTTTAAAGAATGACCTTACTCCTTTCTTGTTGCTCATTTGGTTAGAGTGACCTAAAACATCCTTCAGAGGAGAGAGAGAGAATGATGAAAAGGAACAAATAGAAAAGCAAACATGGGACTTTATTCCCCACCCAGTATGGATTCCTATCAATCTGACTGCTGGAAGAATATGGTGAACTGACAAAAGTACTGCAGTGTTTTCCTCATGCTGTGCATTTTATTACTTGGTATTGTTACCAATGTTGAAATCTTGTTTTTTACAGGTACTTAAAGTAGGAAAGTAGAAAAAGTTCAAAATTAACTAAATGCCACGTAGAGACAGGGAATTAGTTGAAGATGCCTGAAAAATGGTTGATTATTGTAGCTGGATTTTTCAAATTCCCAAGAAAGAAATGACAAGATACAGCTAGGAGTTGGGAGTGGTAATCTGCTGGGGTGAGACATTCCCTGAAACATGTGGAATAAAAGCACCTAATGCCAAAAATTCAGTAGAGATCCATTCTCATATTTCCAGTGGTTTTACCCACTTCTTCTGTTAATCCTAATGGGATCTATCTGTTTGTTGCCATGCGTGAGAAGGATTGTCTTGTGGGATCAAAATTTCACATAGAAGAACCACAGAACTAACCATCTTAAACTGGGCAGCTGTGAGGTGTTTTTATTCTTTCCAAGATTTTAAAGGGAATATGTGAGCCTTTGGTATTTCTTAAAAAAAAAAAATAAAAAATAAACAGCCTAATTTTTTAACTCATCTAGAATTTCCTTGCCAACACATACTTCAGATAAGGCTGTGTTTCTATTTTGTTTTAAAATCTCTCTTGAGGAAGCAGTTCTTTTGAAGCAAAGCAATTATTGGAACCTGAAGCTCATTCTACAATGATCACTTCAAAATTTTTGGGATGCTTTAATACAATCAATTTTTTTTTTAATATTGTTGTAATTTAAGAAAAAGAATAAATATTTATGTACTTTGATCCACATTTTCACTTTAGAAGTATTAATGCAAAAAATTGGTTTTTTCAGTAGAACAATATACAATATTTAAGGGTTAGTAACCTGACATTTTTGTCACTTTGCCCTTAATTGCTCTTTTTTTAAGTGTTAATTTTCACTGTTCTCTGTAGTATTAAGTAGAATAAGTTCAAGTCAGCTCTGAAGTGGCAGGCTACTTAAATGCTGGTTTCTTGCTGTTTTCCACAATGACTTTTAAATTGTTCCATCATTCTACTAAATGAATTAATCATTCATTTCTTTCAGTTTTTTTATCGATTGCTTCCAACTTGGCAGCATTGTGTGCCAAGTAAATATTGCTGCTTAAATTTACAAATTATTCCAAATAATAGTTTTTGGTATTTTACATGTACAGAAAAAAAAAAAAAAAAAAAAAAAAAAAAAGGACAACTTTACACTTTTCTGCATGTTTTCTCCAAATAACTTTCCCAAACTATTCCTCTGAAAAA
>JAWWMN010000208.1:8178226-8199847 GCA_035047745.1 Catamblyrhynchus diadema | reverse complement strand
CCAATCACAGATGCACCTGTTGCATTCCACAGCAGCAGATAATCAATGTTTACATTTTGTTCCTGAGGCCTCTCAGCCTCTCAGGAGGAAAAATCCTAAGGAAAGGATTTTCCATAAAAGGTGTCTGAGACAGGTATGAGCAACATTTATTTGTTCTTAATCGTGGCTGACACTTAATTTCAGTATGACTGAAAAAGTAGAATGCTCAAAAAGCCAAGATGAACAACAGGACTGCTTTTGGACTGCACCAGACTCCACAACCCCAGTGAGAGGTCAGAAGTCTCCTGTGCTGCCTGTTCTCCACACTGGAGAACTCCTGCAGAGAGCTGAACTGCTTTTCAGAGAGGGCTCAGGCTGAGAGCCATGGAGTGAGAAGCAGCACACCTTTTGCAGGTTTTCAAAATGACACGGAGATGGTGGCTCTCAAAGTAGCTTAAAGGAGTGGCACTGCTGAGGGGAGATATGCAAAGTGAAGGTGTCTAATGCATCAGAGACAATTTTCCTCAAATACTGAGATTTCTCCATAATATACAGTTTTTCTCCTGTAGGTTATTAATTCTGATTATTTATCATCACGGTCATTTCTAAATAGTCTCTGAGGCAGGGCACAAGGGTAACAGCAGGTTATTCCAAGCCAGATTGCTTAGTACTAATCTTTAAAGCAAATCACAGTGCACTTTCGTGGAATTTCTGAGAAGTGGCCATGGCCATCTCAGAACCCCTACATCCCTAATTAACTGTGGGTGAGAAGCAGAAATGCATGATCCTAAGTACCTTTATGAGCTTAGATAAGATTTATATGACTTGTATGATAGGGAAAGCACTAAGTCAGCATCCTAAACCTGCCAAAAATAGCAAACATTATAATACCAAGAAAAAGCACAATTATTTCTAATTTCACACTGCAAACGTCTAGTAGAGAACATTGTGCTGAAATCTAACAGCACCCTTTCCATCCATATCTTGATTTGGTTATAAAATAGGACAAGAAATGTCTTCAAATGTCCCAGCAGAATAAAATCATGCTACTCAATATTTTTACTGCCTTTTTTTAAATCATAGTAACATCAGCAAATTTTTGCCTTTTTCCTGCTGTCATTATCAATAAAAATTATCATTTAGGGCTCAGACCAATTCTACTTAGCTTGGGAATCAATCTAAAGAAAGCTGGGAAATATCCAGTATAAATTGATAATGCTTTTATTATGCATTATGTTACAGAGATGTCATTGGTAAAAAATATAATGTGGACAACACACAGTCCAACCATGAAAAATTAAGAAAAAATTAGGCAAAAACATGAACTTTTTTTAGTAATCAAGTCAAGCCTCAGTACAACATAAATTCTATGTGCGCTTCCCAAACATGCAGTTAACATTCCTCAAGTATGAAACATGGCACGCTTCCATGACTTCCTTATTCCACATTTCTTCCAGAAGCAAAAACATGCATAAAAGAGGTAGCATGACATGCATAAAAGAGGTAGCATGACACAAGTATACAAGCATAATGTAATTGAGATAAATGTATCTTTTCAAGACCAAATTATAGACATTGAGCCTCTTCTAAGTTTCTGTGTAAGTTTCTAAAAACTGTGTTTTGTAATCTGTAAAATAACAGTGGAAAGTTGTCACTTAGGCCACTGATGTTAAGGTTGCTTTTTTTTTTTTTTTACCACTCACTACAGTAATTTGAAATAATCAGGAAAGAGCAATATTGGCAGCATTAATCAAGAAACTGAAGGCACTTCCTGAAGTAACTAATATGATACAGTTAACCCTGAAACATCAATTTTATTATATACAATCAAAAATCAAATAAGAAGCTATCACCACCAGTAAACAGAACAAAAGCCATGGCAAAAGAACTATGCAAATATTGTTGAAACAAAAGGAAAGAAAAAAGATTGATTGAGCATTGGAACAGGCTCCCCACAGAAATGTTCACAGCACCAAGAGCCAGAGTTCAAGAAGTGTTTGGATGATGTTCTCAGGCCCAGGGTGGGATTCTTGGGGTGTCCTGTGCAGGGCCAGGAGTTGGACTCAATCAGTTGGAACCTGATGGGTCCCTTCCAACCCAGCATAAGCTGTGATTCTGTGATAAATGCCATAAAATTATTACAATGAACACATGAATGGTTTCCTATTGATATGAAACAGCAAATTTGCTAAAATCTTGTCTATTGCAGCTTGCACCGTCCTTTACCTGAAGATAAAATGTTTTCCTAATTTCTAACAATTTCCCAGAACCTTTGTAGTTTTTAGTGCCATCTGATCTACTAGCTTATTTAGGAACCTATCTGCCATTACTATCAGTACTGAAAGAATTGTGAAGTGATTGCAGGTGTTGACTTTAAAATCTATCTGCTAAATTACAATGTACCTTTTCTAACAAATGTCTATATACAGGCATTTGAAGTTAGACTGAGTATAATATTTTCCATATCAAAGCATGTTTCTATACAAAGAAGATAAGTAAACAAAGATGAGTAATAAGAATTTGAAATACATGCCTCTAAGAACAAAGTTAAGCAAGTTAAAATATTGATGCAATAATTCTAATAAAGACTAGCAAATCAGTTTGATTTAACTGGCGGCCATCAAAGTTATTTTGTTCTAAAAGATGTTAAAGCAAAATTCCCATCTCAGAACTCCAGACAAGTAAGTCAGAAGCTCACAAGCTGTATCTGCTCCAGAACTTCAAATTAATTTGCTTTTCTGTTTGATGGAACTGTTGCAACAGGGAGGGTAAATAACCTGCCCAAATGCCTGCAAGTTGTAAACCACTGAGATGCAGGAACAGCAGAAAGGCATCTCTGGAGAAAGCTCCATCCAATCCTTTAACAATCAGCAGCCATTGCCACCTGCCAACATCTCTGCATCTTCTAGACACACTTGGGAATTAAAAAAAGAACAAGGACTTTCCCTCCCCTCTAAGTATCCAAACCCACCAGGTTTTTTAAAGTGTTCACCAAGGACACAACCATAAGGACACAACCTTAAGACCTTACAGGTCTTAAAATAAATATTTGGGTGAAAAACCACACACATCCCAGACCTGAGAGGACTGAAAAGTGCTCAGTGGGGGAGCCACAGGCACCCAGACAGAAAGCAAACAAAACAGAGGGGCCCATGGTGAGTTTTAGCTGCTCTGCAGCTTGCAATTTTTCTCAGTTCCACATAGGGCCTGCTGTGGATTTCTGAATCTCTTGTAGCTCTTGCACTAAATAGTTAAACTTATTTTAATGTAGTTGTGTTTTGCTTTTGAAAATCCCTTAAAAATTAATAACTTCTGGTTTTACATTATGAATTTGTGCTCGTTAAAACCCTCAATTTCTTAAAGATGCAGCATCTCTCACAAATGTGTGAAATCATGAGGGTTGCTTAATTAAACAGTGCCTCTAGCATGAAAGTCATTATCACTCACAGCTCTTGAGTGACTTAGCTCCAAACTCCCTGGGGTCTGTGCCCATTCCCAAGTGGACTGGTGCCCACATTACACAAACCACCCTCCCAGCAGGACCCCGTGGCTGCCATCTCAGAGACAACAAACACAGATTAACTGAGTTCCCCTACTGACTGTGCTGTCAGACTCAAAATTAGTACTTCCAGAGCAGTCACAAGTAATATTAAAAGACTCCACAGGAGCTTTGTATTTCACCTGCTCTACGTGTCCTGTGGGTAGGTAAGTGTTGTTCAGCATCTAGTGTGTTTCCCATGGCAATTTCAATCTTTATTTGCTTTGGAGATCAGAACCTCTTGCTTCCCCAGTTTGCATCAAGATTTATTTTGAGATGCTTTCATATTTCAAAATTATATGTAACAAGAAACAGTGTCAGGTGATATTTTTTTTACTGGTAGGTTTCTAGCAGTTCTATATAAAGCAGCACAGCTGCGTGAATGCTTCAGAAATAATGTGCAAGACATATTGCTGTACTTCAGCTAATAAAAATCTGTAATCAACTGCAGCCTCATGAAAACACAATTTAAAGAGATTACACTTTTAAATCACATCTGTGTAAATGAAAAGGTAGCCTTATCCCACTCTGCGTTATTGCCAAATTCCATTCTTTGTTCAAATTAAACTGCTACATTCCTATAATTTTTCGAGTATCCATCCATCAAGGATGATACCCAATTAAACAAAGAAACAATACCTTCTGACCTCACAAATCTGCTGTTATCTCACAAAACTGCCAGAAATATTAATTGATTATTTTATAAAACTGTTGAGCCAATGTGGCTGAACCATTCTGCTCCATCCTCTGTATCATCATAAACAGCAACAGAGCAACAGGTCTGTGCAGGACCTGTGAATTTAAGAGCATTTTGAAGACAATCTGAAATGGTTGCACTGCTGCAGCACCAGACTTATCTAACACAGTCTGTGTCATCTCTGAAGATGCATAAAATGGAAATCACTCACCCTGATTCAAATTATTGTATTCTTGGCAGTTTTGAAATAAAACCCTCATCATTTAATTGTAAACTGGGTGTACACAGTCTAAAAATTATTGAAGCAAAACCCATGAATTTTACAGATTCACTTACTGGATCAGACTTTCAATTGGAACAAAAAAATCTCTGTTGGATTAGAGACAAATTTCCCTTTTAGCCAACCTTAAAAATCAATTGTAGTAAGGAGAAAAAAAGTAACATTTAAAAAATATTTTGTCCTACATGCCTCTTCTCAAACTAGATATATCACAAGAGCACATAATTGTTTGCTCTAATCAGAAATTAAGTAAATATAAGAAAAGATAATAGATGGGAAAGAAAGTACCCAAGATTAAAATTTCTTTTTTTTTTTTTTTCCTTGAAAAATATGCAGTCCATTCCTCACAAATAAATTTAGGGTGTCTATATTAAGTGTAAAAATCCTAACACAGCAAGGTGGTGCCAGCTTTTTGGCTATGTTACTGAGAGGTAAAAAGCTCTTAATACCTCATAAGATGCTCTGTTCATTAAAGAATATTATTGGCTAGATACCCAATTCTTCCTTCAGTGATAGAAAGTAGATTACAGACAGATTTTCAACCAGCAGGCACTTCCTATGTACTCCTGTAACAACTTCTGGGAAAGTGCAGTGGCAGAGAAACAATACAACAATCTGTAAATCAGAATAGCAGAGTTGCAGCTTTTCCAAGTTATTAGAACACCCAGGAAGCTATAGAAAACATGGGATTCATTTCTTTTGCTGATTTCTGACTTTTTATCTCATGTACAGAGAAGTATTTTAAAGTTTAAGGGTTGTTGAAGATAGTTATCAACTTTGCCCTTAGGTGGTACAGCAACCTCGTTGAAAAATTGCTTTCAAAACCTATTACATTGCTGAGCATTTCAACATTAGTGCACTTGGTCTACAACTATTTTCTTTGGCAGATATGAATGCACTTTTTTATTTAGAGAAATGCTTATTTTCCCTCTCAACACTGCCTCCTTTCTCTTCCCCTCGCATGCCCTGATTAATTCCAAAATCTCGCTTTCATTTGTTCTGTTATAAAAGTTCTTCTACAACCATTTCTCATCTTAATTGATTTACAGTGATTCCAAAAGCCTTATATAAGGCTGATTTCATTTACTAGTACTATTAATTTATCAAAGTTCTATATTAAAAAAAAAAAAAAAAACAAACAGCAACAACAAAAAGAAAACAAACGAAAAACACCTCTATTCCTACTCAGTAGGTTTTGCTTTTATTTAAATGGAATTTAAATAAAAGCAAAAGCAACTGAGTAGGAATAATAAAATTTTGCTTTTATTTAAATGGAATTTTAAAAAATAAAATTTTGCTTTTATTTAAATGTAATTTTATTTAAATAGAGAAGCAATCTCTCAACTGAATACTCAAGGGTACTCTGAACCTGTTTCTTTCACAGGACACCGTTTTTTAGCATGATGTTTTTTGCCTCCGGGAGCACTAACACCACCTGTAGATTGAGTTTTTACCCAAAGGTGAGGAGTCTGCAGCAGATACATTGCACCACTCTGGGAGAAATAGCCCCAGTTCCTATTGCTGCTCCTCCCTCAGAAGGGAAGAACCAGAGACATCCCTAAAGATTCTCAACTCACTATCACCTCAAGCACTTCTTTCCCAGTTTAAAAGCTCAGTATCACTTCAAGCACTTCTTTTCCCAGTTTGAAACTGTCTGCCTCAATTAGCCCCACCTCTTTGTTAGGTGTAAGCAAGTAAATAACAGCAGCAATCAAAAAGAGCAGCCAAATCACTCATGTGACTGATCTGTCAGAGCAATACTGAACAAAATACTGAATAAGCCTTCCCTGAAAGGCTTATTCCCCTCTTTCTTCCTTACTGGGGAAAGTCCCATACATGCTCCAATTTTATTTATTATTTATTGCTTTACCTTTTTGTTATGATACCTGAGATCCAAATTGAATTCCCTATCCCAATTTATGCTTGGAGGAATTTAATAAGGTGGGCCTGAAGGAGAAGCTGGCAATAATATTGTTCTGTTTATTGTTGGGTATTCTTTCTTAGCAAAACAAAAAGCAGAGGATAAAAGTTGTGGTCTAGATTTAAATACAGTTTTGTTTGGTGCAAGACTTGGACTTAATCAAGTTTTAATTGTGAGGTAAAAAATTGGACTTAAGTTGTAGTTGTGTATCTGCAAAACCTTAATGCACTTTTACAAAGTTTGTGTTTGAAACTCTCTCTGGATTTTTTTTTTTTGTATTAGTGATTTTGTTATCTCCAGGACAATGAAAAAGCTATAAAGTATTTAATTTAAGAATTTAATTTCAAAGAGACAGGAGTGTACTTTAAATTATAAATAGGAAAACTGAATGATAAGAAATATCCTTTTATTACTTTCTAAGTACAGTAATAACACCTGCTACCTTGGGCCACAAGATTATTGGCAACCAAAGTTTTAATCATCAAAATAGAAAGATTTTTTTGTGCCTGGGAGATGGTTGTTTCTCTGCTACAATACATATCTTGATATTTTGAGCTTTGGCTAATAAACATTTAATAATTATTATATTAAAAGTTATTGTCCTTGGGGCTTGCTTTTGATGTGTACCACATAAAACAGGTGTCTTGTATTATTTTACTGACACTGGGGATTTCCTGTTTGCACAGAGCTTAGAATTATTAGTTTAGAATCCAGTTGCTATCTTTGTTATTGCTTTGTAAAGCTCTAATTAGAATTTGGGGAATCTAAAGGAGCAATATGCTTTATGAATAGTACTGTGCCTTTTAGATGGGCGATTGCTATTCACTTGCTTCTGCTTGTTTTATGAAGCAGAGGACAGCAAGGAAATGTTCAAATAATCTTGTATATTTGATCTTTGTGTTTGGAAAGGATTTATTAACAATAAGAATATGGGATGACAATCAGTATCTACTTCTAAGGAATTTGAAAGGGGATGGCATTTATTGAAGAGCTTGCCTGAGCAGGTTCCTTATTTAAAAAAGACACACTGATCTTAGGTCAGAAAGTGTCACCGTCATATTTTCTGAAGAATCCCCTTGCCCAGGATTCTTCTCCTGGGAAGCTGAGAACCCTCAGAGGAAAAGGAAAACAATATCATCTCCTTTGCTTCTCCTGTGTTTTGCTGCTTTGGAATTTGGAGATTGTTTACCAACTGGTCATTGTTTCATTGGTTTCATGGGAATTGTTTTAACTTAATGACCAATCAAGGTCAAGCGGTGTCAGGACTCTGGAGAGAGTCACGAGTTTTCATTATTATCTTGTTAGCCTTCTGTAAGTATCCTTTCTGTATTCTTTAGTATCGTTTACTATAGTATTCTTTATAATAATATAATATCATAAAATAATAAATTATCCTTCTGAGAACATGGAGTCAGGCTCATCATTCCTTCCTGCCGCAGGGCACCCCGTCAATACAATAAGAAAGGATTTCTCAGGTCATCAAGCTCGGGCACCTTTACAAGCCCACGTGACACTCCTACCCAGAGACTGCACCATTTCCTCTTGAACACCCATACTGTTGATGCCTTAATGATTTACAAGCCAATTAAGTGTCTGACCTCAGAGCTATGAATCTTAAATGACAATGCTTAAGAAAAATTTCTGGGTTTTCATTCAAACCTCTGCTTTCGCACGCAGACAGTCAAGACTGCCATTTCAACATCAAAATATGCAAATGATCCATGTCCTACTTTCTAGTCAGACCTCTCCAATATCTTAATCTTCCATAGACACAGCTCCACAGATTTTCATTTGGCTCCATAAATTGTTTATAAGTAATCAGTGATTGTGCTTGGGGAACTCTACCCCCAGAATACCCCACAGACTGACTTTCTGTCCCTTCTGTAATGCAGAACTCTCTGTCTCTTCAGTAAAGAAATGAGACCCCAACAGAACTGCAGGTTTTCCATAAGGCCTGATACACTCCCCATTAAGCTATCACACAGTCTCTCCTCCATAAAATCAGGCCGGAGTATCTCTCAGGCTAGAAGGAAAGCTGGTGAAATGCCCATATCCAACAACTGTCTGGCAAAAGGGAAGCATGTAGTTACAGATGTATAAATAATTGATTTTTCAATTTTGCTACTGACTTGAATAATCAAAGAAATAAATTCAGAACAATTGACCCAGAATAGAAGCATTTTGGGGTCTTTTTCCCCCCTCTCATTCTCTCTTTTCAAATACACTGGATGTGACAGAATGTGACAGGCTATTGAGTCTCTCTTTTATTCATTATTGAACACTTAGGACTGATCTAGATAGATGGTTTTCAACTGGTGCATCAAAGAAAGGTCCATATTGGAAGGCTTCTGGCTACTTTTGGGAGGGTAAGATCCCAAAAGTGTGAGTTCAAGTCTATCTTATGAATTAGAAAAAGATTACAGGTTAGTTCCCTAGCCACTGGCTTAGGAAACCAGAAATGCTTCAGTTCAGAATGATGAAACAGAACTATTTTGACACTTCAAAACTTCCTTTTCTTTCCCCAAACTAATTTTCAAATTCAGTTTGGAAATGCAGGGATTAGTTCAAATAAATATGTACACATTTGCCGCCTGAGTAAATCACTAATTCTGGTTTGGTTTGTGGATTGTTTTTTTCCCTGGAGAGGGATTGGTTTTATGACTTTTTCTCCTGAGTTCTGTATATAATCAAAACCAGATTATCTTCAGCCCTGTGGGCTATATTATTTTTTTCTTCTCTTTAATGATCAGCAGTGGACCAAGAATTTGTCCAATTGGAGAACATCTCTTGGCTGTGTTAAGTGATTATTTTGGAATGTTAATCACTGATTTCATTAGCAGGACACAAAATTCCATGTCCTGTTACCTCTGTGAATGGCTGCTCTTTGGCAGCCACAGGTATCTTATTCCAAGATCTATTACCAAACATGTTCATTTTGGTTTTTCCATTTGAAAATAGAAAGCTGGGCTTCTGATTAGCAGCTAGATATGGCAGCTACTAAGATTTCCTGCTTCCACAGGCTAGCTAGGTGTAAGTCATTTCAGTATTCCCAGATTCACCTGCACACATCTGTTATGTATCCAGTGTCTAAACGAGAGCCTCTGAGAGTTAGATTTGTTGGAAACATAACATTTTAAATGTGGTGCTCCATCCACTGTGGACTAGCTGAGATGTCTTTTGGATGCGATTAACACAGACAATAAAGAGACTGGAGGAAGCCTGAGAGAGTTCTCTGCGCCACTCATTCTTGTGTTTGGGGGGAATTTCCTGTTTTGTTTCTTGTTTGTTACTTTTCTGTTTTGTGTTTTGTAGTTTTTGCTAACTGCCTTTTGCTCCTGTTTGTGGGTGTTACTGAGAAAATCCTGGCTGCTTCTCCTTCATTCCCTCTACAAACTCGTGGGTCACACAACTCTAACAGGATTCCTGGGCTGGATTCATTTCTAAATACTTTACATCACTGCTAACAGCCCCAAAAAGAGAAAACAAAACAAATACTCTGGCTTTTGATATGTTCTCTAAGGTACAGGGTTCTCTTCTGGTGGAGGAGCCAGAGTTTACAAACAATACTTAAATATGAATTCAACTTTTGCACGTTATACACTGCATGGCACTTCCTAGCACCATTATGAGGTCTCATCCTTCATGCTGCTCCCATACTAAGAAGGTTGAAGAGCTGCCAGAAGGTATTTAAAGATGTATTCAGGTGTCAGAAGAGGTTTAAAGTAATTTTTTAAAATCTGTCTAGAAGCAACTAAATCTGTCAATTAATTTTCCTGTTATCTTTTCCTTTTAGAAATGGTTTCCTATATTTCATGTATTTTGATCCATTTATTATTTTAAGCTAGAGCATTTTAGCCAAACAGATTAATGCTTAATGACTAAAGTTGGGAAATGCAATGACTGCAAATGAACAATAAAATAGTTGTAGTTCATTTGTTTCCAATGACTTTTTTTTAACATTCTTGGAGGATGTATGCTAATGCTATTACATTTGATGCATACTCAGAGCCCTCTTAGCTAAAACTGTAGGTGAAACTTATCATCTTTTAAAAATATATTAATGTTCATTTATAAGAAGAAATGAAAGTTGTGGTTAAGTGAGTAAAAAGTTAAAAACTACCTTTTAAACTTCTAAGTGCCAATTACCTTTAATTACCTGTAATTAATAATTACCTGCATATTTTTACTTTGTGGTCGCATCTTGTCTTTTTATGGCATGCAAAGGAGTGTGTGCACGCCAAATAGGCTTGCAAAATTTATATATATGCAGAATGAAGGAGATGTAAAAGAGTTGGGTTATGAGCTATTAAGAGGTATAACAAGTTTGTGGTCAACTTGCTATTTGCTTTTATCAACTGCTTGTCCCTAACCACAAAATTAACTAAATATAGAAGAAAATGCTTTAAAAACAGCTAATGAAATTAGGTAGCTAAGTAAAATGTTGTTTTCATATAACTGTGCCTCGTGTTAAGAAAAATCCAACAACAAAAATCCCCACGCGTCTAGCTAAATCTTAGGATTCTCCGAAACTACATAACAATTTTTTTTTATATTACTGGCTGCCCTAAGATGGAGAGCTCACCTCTCTGATGTTTTGCCATGAATTTAAAGGTTATCATAAAAAGCAGAAATAAGGAAGTTCTTCTTTGGGGCATGGCCCTAATGAAAATTCTCTGCTGTGCTGCTGTGGTACAAAAGCAATATTTCATGCCTACAAGATTTCAGCCTTTGATTTCTCTGATTCATTGTTGGAGTTCTCATCTTTTTCACAGTATTAAAGTCATGGCCATTCACACATTTTATACACAGGGAAAGGATTGCATACACAAAAATATAATAAATAAGAATACAACAGCATTCACCTTGAGGAGCTGAACTTTAAAATGTTCTGGTCTATAGCAATGCTATAAATTAAACCTGAAAATTGACAAGTTAAGTAAATTAACTTTTATGTAAAGAATTGCTACTGAATTCCTACTGGAGTACTGCATACCTCTAAGTGACTTGACTCACCTTTATTTTGAAAAAAAAAAAAACAAAACAAGGCAGTAAAACCACCATGCAAATGGCATTGCCAACATTCATTATTCCAAAATTACTAAACTGGTTTGCCTCAACTTCATTTAATTGGGAGGGTTTGGTCCTATAGGTGGAAAATTTGCAAAGTCACTGTTACAGCTCAGGTGGTAAATGGAATTTGTTTCTTTGAAATGTTAAGTTGTCATATGTGGAACACAACTACCTGGATAGAATCTGTCAGTGGGTGCAGTCTGAGACAAGATCAAGATCACCATGACCTCATCTCTGCCTCCTGATAAGGATTATGCAGCCTGCACTCACTGTGGTGTGAGAGTGCCTTAGGTTCCACTCAAACCCTACTGTAACAAGAGTTAAAAATAAATAAAAACAAAAATAAACAACCAACCAACCAACCAAACAAAACCCCAAAATACTCCAAAAATAAAGCAAAACAAAAACAACACAACAACATACCACACATAGAGACAAAACACACACCTAAAACATCAATTCTTCCTTAACCAAGCCACATTGTCCAGGCAGAAGGAAAGCAGAGAGCAACTAGAAATTGTAGCAAGCACTGCCTTTTTTAGTTCTAGTGAAAACTAATCTGATTTGCAATACCACATCTAGGGCCATGTTTTTCTGGGACTGAACAGAAGCAAATTCATATTAATTCTGTCATGATTTAACCCCAGCCAGCCGCCAGGTACCACCCAGCTGCTCACTCAGCCTCCCACCTGTGACATCCTGGAGAATGGAAAGGATAAAAGGTAGAATATTCATTGAGACAGAGACAGTATATTAGAGAAAGCAAAAGTCACACACACAAGATAAGCAAACCAAGGAATTAATTCCCTGCTTCCTGTAGGCAGGCAGGTGTTCAGCAATCTCCAGGGGAGCAGGGTCCCATCACAGGCAATGATGACTTGGGAGGACAGAAACCATCACTCCAAATGTCACGCCTTCTTCCCTTTCCTCCCTATTTTATATACTGAGCATCATGTCCTATCACCTGGAATATCCCTTTGATCAGTTGGGGGTCACCTGTCCCAGCTGTGTCCCCTCCCACCCTCCCAGGCACCCCCAATGTTCTCACCAGTGTGGCAGCACAAAAAGCAGAAAAGGCCTTGGCTCTGTGTGAGCCCTGCTCAGCAATAACAAAAACATCTCTGTGTTATCCACCTTGTGTTCAGCACAAATCCTAAACACAGCCCCATAGCAGCCACTGGAAAGGAAATCAACTCTACCCCAGTCAAAACCAGTGCAAATTCTTATTAAAGATTTTTTTTTTTTTTTAAACAAATCAAGTAGGAGAAATGTGGCACTTCAAGAAAGAACCACCGCAGATTCAGGCCTCAAGCTAATGTAGGGATATTTTACTTCAGCCTTTATTGATTAGGTAGTCTTTCACAGGGCTGTGCTGTATGAATTTTATTACTCCTTGAATTCTTTCCATCAAAAAACACAGAGAGTTTCTTTTTTTTAAGCAAAGTTTTCTACAGCTCTTTAGTTACACATAGTTTCCTGTAGTGAGCTGAAGCATCACCTTTTTACTAAAATTCTTTATCATTTAGTGAAGCAAACTATGGATCAGATCCTTTCAACTTTGTCTTAGGGGCCAGAGAAGACTGCCATAAAGTCAAGTTAAAAATTTCCTCATGTTCTTCTAAACTCCTACAACCAACTAATTAAATCTTTTAAAAATCCTCTAATATGGACACTCAATCCTCCCCTTGGAGGGCTGTTGTTATTATGCATATTCAAAGATTTAAGAAACAAGGAGTTCACCTTAAATGCATTAGGGGGTTAATTAGGTTTTCAGTAAGCACTTCTCTAATTCCTCCTACATGCATAACATTTAAACTGCATCACTGAGGGATTGCTGCCAGCATCGTGACAACTACAATATTGGCAGTGCAGTAATTTGTAGTTAAGGTCATTTGAAGATGATATTAACTCTTCATTATTCACTCATATACAATGCATGTGGCTTCAGGAAGACACTCTGATAGTTGAGAGGATGGTCCAAGTATGCTCCTACCCTACAAATTTATTTTGGTTTTTATACTTTCTGGGTGTCTCACTTTGTTCAAAAGTTTCATTATTTGAATCTGACCCCTCTGGAGTTTTGCTTTTTGTTCTGTTTTGTTTTGTTTGGGATTTTTAATAGAAAAGTTAGAAAGTATTACTGTACCATCTCTATAATTCAAAAACTAGACTTCTGAAAAGCTTTCTGCAATGAGTGCCTTGGTAGATCCAGAAAAACACACACCACTGATCAGTCTTGGAGACTAAGTTCATCAATCTGTACCTACGCTATTTTTTTTAATAACACATGCCAGAAGAACACACTTTTCCTCCTGCTATCATGTAGCAGCTTTCCCAGATCACTACCACAGTCCTATTGATTCTTTTTAAGAACAGTGGTGAGGAAACAACATTAGTTTTGCCATTAATTACTCATAAAAATGGAAAGAGAATTAAAACATGATTAAATATGAGGCTCATACACATCCTATAAACCTCCTTCATTTTAATTCTTAAATAAGAGGAACAAGGAACACATATATTTGAAATAGTGTGCGGCTGTTCTACCTGTACCTCAGTATTAGTGTTATTCCTCCATTTTAGGCACATGTAGAACAGGATCCAGTTGCTCTTTATTTTGCCATGTTAATGCAAATGCTTTCAGATCCAAATAAATTGTTGCATACTGTAAACTTCATCACAATAAATGTTTGCAGGATCATGCTTTAGCATATAAATCAGTACTTAGTATTATTTGCCCTTAGTAATAACACATTATGTCATGTGTGTAGTTTTATTTTGGTAAAGCAGTGGAGTTGCATCACCACAGGTGGGAGAAAAAAAAAAAAAGGAACTGTTTTCTTCCATACAAATGTTGGGATAACAGTAATATTCTGAAAATAATGTATTAAAAATAAGAAGCATTGTTATACAAGGTATTAAAATCCAATTGATACTTAAACTCAAAATATTACCTAGATTCATTGCAGTCCTTTTAAATTAATATCTGATAAAAGAATGTAATCACAGTGCAACAAAAGAGGAAAACAAAAGAGACTTGATAAAAGTGTAGAGCTGTTGGAAAATGAGATGTGTTAAATTTCATATTTCTGTGTATGAAACAACAATGTGTTTTGTTAAACAGCAAAGTCCTTTAATTTAAATAATTGAATGCTAAAAAATAAAAGCTACCACTGTAGTGCAATGGGCTATCTATCACCTAATCAGCTTCCTGCAGTGTGCTGAATATCCTTTTATTAAAGTTGGGTCTGCCTTCAAAATAAGTCTATGGGTACTTCAGGAACAATTCTTATAGCTGGTGTCATCTATAACACTTCAGTGTTACAGTGACAGACTCTTTTCTCTGAATGGTATCTATGTGTCTCGTTTTGATGATAAAATATCTTGGCATCAGCATAACTTACAATTAAAACAGAAATTGTTTTTAAAATTGCCCATATTCTAGATTTCACAAACATTTCCCAACTTCTTGTCATTAACATTTCCTAACCTTTTCCTTTCTCTTTTTATACCCCAGTGACTCATGATTTTTTTTGTTTTCTTCAAAGGGCAACTTTCAATCTGAAGGAGTAAGAACACCCTCCGCACACAGAAGGAATTTCTCTCTTTTTTTTAGTAGTTGCTACACTCTTCAAAAATAAATAGATTTGAATTTCCACAATACATACAGAAATTTAGGTTCAATTCTTTATGCTGTGGAGGCTGACCATGAAATAATGATCACCATACTTCAAGAAAGTTTCATTTTCGTTGCTGATTTTACAGTACAACCTTGGCTAATGTAAATGCAGAGACAGAACACTCTGAACTTATGAAACATAAAGAATAGCAATAAAAAAAGTTACTGAATCATCTTGACATGGCATCTGAGTTGTGGTTCTTGCAGATGGAGCAGGAAGCTTCGTACAAGAACTAGGCAGCACATGGAAAGAAATTTCTCCACAGGACTTGGAAAGTGAAAGCTGGGGAAGGACATGAAAAGCTAAACACATTCTAAAGGCTGAAGGTGAAGCAGCAGCAGCCTAGGACTGTGTTTACAGAAAAAAAATACTTTAGAATGGGAAGGGGTTGAGCCTAAGGCTTAAATCCCCTTGAGAAGGTAGATCTAAGCTGGTATGTACTTTGTCATGGGACTGAGTACAACACAGCTGAAACTCTCACAGAAAGTCTTAATGAGCATGAAGGTGAACAGATTGCTGTGTTTTATTAAGTATGGGAATTATATACATGGTGTATATTATATCAGTATCATATGCACACAAGAATGGATATACAAGTAGGGGGATTGTTTTAATTGCACTGGAATAGATGTAAGGTGGAGTGATCTTGTTTAGAAGAGCCAGCACATACTGTATATTACTTTGAAACTTCTACCACAAAGTGTAGGAAAGTAAGGCACAGCTGGCCTACTGCTGAGGAAGGAAGAGTCTGACCCCTATTTACCCTTTTTGGAATTCCATGAACAGCTACTTGTCACAGCTTTCAGTCAGGCACAGTCATCTTTGTTTCTATATTTTCTATCACTGAATAATTCTCTATCAGATTTGTTTGTGTTTTCTATTACAGTGTAATTCTCAGATTTATCTCCACTTTCCATCTCACGTCTGTAACTTCTCAGTCCACAGCACACAGTCCTGCAAGTGTGTATAAACCCTCATCTAAAAAACTTACAGGACATAATTCTGTAATTCTTGTGTTAAACTAAATTTGTGGGACTGAGTTCTGTGTTTTCTATTACAGTGTAATTCTCAGATTTATCTCCACTTTCCATCTCACGTCTGTAACTTCTCAGTCCGCAGCACACAGTCCTGCAAGTGTGTATAAACCCTCATTTGAAAAACTTCCAGGATATCATTCCATAATTCTTGCGTTAAACTAAATTTGTGAGACTGAATTCTGATCTTACAGACATTTGGTTATGAACATGGACCATTTCTTTCATACTTCAGGCAGACACAGGTAGGGCCACTCTGGGTTTCTGGGTGCTCTAGGCAAGGTCTAGGTCCTTCCTGCAGACTGCAGCACCCTGAGCCAGATGCTGATGCATTAAACAACAATCCTTGTCTGGGAAGGCTCTACCAGGTAAGTGATTAAAGCAGGGGATGAGGAAAAAAAAATCTCCCACGTATGGAAAGACTAACCCACAGGTCATGTGCACAAAAAGGTTAGCATAGACAGATGTACACTCCAAATGCCTTGCTTTCCATTCCGGTGATATAATTAGCTTTTACTGCAGTACAGAAATGGGCTGGAGATGTGGTCAGGCATCTACTTTTCCACTTACTAGCTTGACATCTCCTGCTTTTACTCTTGAACTTCTTGTTATTCCATAGCTTAACACCTTGATTATAAGCTGTCCTCTTAAAGTAATCAGCCTTCAAAATTTTTGGTAATAATTTTGAAAGTTTGAGTTTTAAATGCTAATGTGCCAATAGATAAATTTTATAAAACCATATCTGACAAAAATCATCAATTTCACAAAATAATTTGAAGTCATGCCACACTTTTCGCATATGGATATATAAGAAAGTAGTGGAAATATTTATGGAAATATTTTCTCATCTTCATCATTAAAAAGTTCAATTGCTGGTCTTAAGCATGTGACATGTCCAAACTATTTTTTTTTCCCAAATTTGTCACATTCCCAAAATATTTTTTGCGGTTTCCATCTTCATTCAAAGGGAATCAGATTATCACATATGAGGAGTTGCCTGTGTTACTCCCTTTGGATTGCCACAGTTCCTCACATTTATATATTCATTCAGGTCCAAAGCACTTCCAAAATGCTATATATTACCAGAGACACATGTCACACACTTCAGAAGGATTTGAGGCTGGTATTTCAAATGTGTATTTTGACTTCCAAAGAGGATAAAACTGTATGTATTAAACATTAGAGATGGAGCAGAACTTGAAAGCCTGAACTCTCTCAAAGCTCATGACTTTTCAGGATTCTGACATCAGTTAGTTTCTAATAGATTAGTAACTCTCTCCAGCCTTGAAGATGTGAGCAAACTAAGGGTTTGTGTTAGATCTTTCAAGAGCCAGGTACTAAATTTCTATATTTAATTTCACCATTTTGGAAAGTTTAGGAACTTGCTTCTTTTTTTTTTTTTTTTTTTCCTCCTGAATTCATTCTTTTTAAAGTAATACTGTTTTTATTGAGTAGGAGAATTCAATGATAAAAATGTTTTTATCTCTTTTTAAATTCACTTTGCACATTGAAAAAGTAGTGTCAGATTCCTGTTCTCTGAGAAGATTTTTTCTCTTCAAAGTACAAAAATACCTACTGTACTTTTACTTAGATGTGTAGTCTATAGTAAAGAAATAAAATGGGTGTCACAGAGCACATTAACAGTGCATACAAAGTGGGAAGATATAAATTAAACAGACTGAAACAGCAGCAAAGGGCTGATTAGGTCTTCAGAGGTTTTCATCACACTTCTCTAAGCAGGGTTAACAAGGGAAAATAGAGACACATTTATTTTGTCTTTTTTACAGTATAAGGACAACTTCGTATAACCCCATATTGTTGTACTTCTCTAACATTTAAAAGCTTCATTCCATGCATCCATGGGAAACACCAAAATTGCAAAGTTTTAGATTCATTTTTAGCAGCTTTGGTAAACTTCATACTCTCTCCTAACATCTCAGCATCAGTAGCTGTAAACCAATGTCTAAATTTCCATATTATATCAAAGCAGTTGTTCAAAATGTTATCGAGGAAAGTAAATTTCGCATTACTGCTGTATTTTTCTGCAGTTCATAGGTGTCAGCAGGGAGGGAAATTCAACACATAACTGCTGTGTGGCTCCAGTTCTGTATTTCTATTGATAAACTTTATACAGTATTGTCAGAAGAAAACATACTTCACTTAAGAAGCTTATCAGTAAACTATAATCTCAAATAAGCAGAATTTATTAATGAGTCTGCCCTACACTGCAAGATACCTGGCATTACAGGACCACATTAATCAGAACAGAAAAATATGAAAGGAATTTTGGCACAATTTTTTTTTTCTACAATAACTGAATCTCATTTAAAGCAGTATTTTGTCACATTTAAAAATAAATAAATCCAAAAAAGTTTGGAAAAGAGAAGCAAAAAAAACCTCAAGTGTGTGGTGGAGGAAAAAGAACCACTAATGGTGTCTGAAGAAAGATTACAATAACAAGGTGTGTTTATTTTAGCAAAAAAAAAGGACCATGTATAGATGTAAATGTCTACACTGAAAAGGGTGATATACAGAAGAAAAGGATCAATTATTCTCATTAGCTAAAAAAAACCCAAAAGGGGATGTAGAAGGCTTAGCTGTAGGTGGCATATTTTCAGTTAAACATTTGGAGCAAACCAATTTGTCTAAAAACTGATAAGCAAGGTAGGAAAGGGTTGTTGAAAGGCTGTGGTTTAGGCTTAACTCTACATTATTGAGACTCTTTTGCAAATAATGATACATTTTGCAATGAAAATTGGCCAAGGTGTTCCACTAAGCCTGCCCTTCACACAGATTATTCACTGTTTGCAGTACGAACAGTTGCTTGAAGACAGGAGATAGATATTGAAGGGAAGGTTAATATTGGGAGAAAAAGAAAAACAATGGCAGTACAAGATAGAATTAGTATGGATATTTCAAAATTTCCAGCAGTTCAGCTTGAAGGATCTTTTCTTCTGAATCTGTATCAAATCATATGTATAAAATTATAGAGAGGTCCAGTATCCACAAAGCCCACAAGTATAGTTTATCAGTCACAGCATTAAAATGATAAACTGTTCTCAGCTTTCAAATTATTAAAAAGCTGTTTTACTCAGATCAGAAACCCTGCTAACATCAGAAGTACCTAATCAATACCAGGCTCCTTATCTGCACTTAATACATTAAATTATCAGACAATTTGAAGTTTCCCTTGCTGTCAGCATTTTCAGTTGCTTGGTTTCCTTGTCAGGTGCGCCCAGGTAAAAATATTTTGGTTGTTTGGATTTTGGGGGTTTTGTTGTTTTGTTGTTGTTGTTGGTTGGTTGGTTGGTTTTGTTGTTGTTGTTGGGGTTTTTTTGGTTTTTTTTTGTTTGTTTTTTTTTTTTTAACAAATGCTTCAAGTAAACTAGAAACAATGAAGAATAGGCTGATAATTGACTTGCAGCTTCAGGAAGCTGCTCTAGAAGTTTACTTTTATTTCATTGGTTACATGAACCATACATTTAATATAATTCTATTTCTCTGCATTAGAAAATGTACATCAGCTGCTGGGGATGGATAACAGTTTATGTATACTCTTCAGCATTTGCCTAGCTATAAAGGCTGGAATAATTGTCATCTAATCTGTAGCTCATATTGTTCAATCCGGCAACATAAAGAAGATTTTCAAACTGTAAAGGCAATACTAAAATCATATAAACACACATTACATGAGACAGGGAAAAAATCTTATGGCTCTCCTACTGATTTTCTCTAGGATGCACAAGTGTGCCTATTTGCTAGAAATATCTTTGAAAAACCTATAAAAACACATTCAACTGTTGTTTGTAAAACTCCAAGCCTTAATTTAGACCTTACGATGTTTTCTGCTGCTGTTTTCAATATGCCAATTATACTTCTCTGAGCAACTGGATGATGCAGAGTTGCATGCCTGACAGGGAGACAGCCAGAAGGCAAGCCATAATAGGGATCCAAAGTTTGCTAAATGAACCTTAGCAGTGGTGAGTTACTTTTCTAAATTCTTTGTCTCACTCTGGGATAAGGAAGGCAAATGAGGATAGCTACTCTAAAAGGCAGCAAGAACAGCATTGTGAAAACGAGCAACACTTGAGTAAATAAATTTATATAAGCACAGCTGAAAAGGACAACTTAGCAATAGGAATTGATTACATTTTAATGGTAAAGAAAAAGTCTTGATCTTAAGATGTCTGCTGTCCTCTATTTTGTTTTCTTCCTCCCTACCCTTGTTTTAAAGTCATCAGGATTGATACTGTAGTTGCATATGCAAAGAGAAAAACACAGGTTTGAGTAGCAACTCATGAAGATTCATTTTCCATTCAAGGTGCCTTACCAAAGAATGCATATTCAATTATTTGTGTTTGTATGCAGTATCACTCCTCACAAGTAGGATGGATTTTCGAGACATTTGCAAATTGCTACATATGTATGCAGGCATATTTAAAGAAATGCTTCAATGCAATAGATTTGTCCCTAACAACAGCAACAAAATAGTCAAAATAATGTTGTTTGGACACGGAATGACTGAAACTATTTTATTCAGCTTACTTGCTTTTCTTCTTTTGCTGTTCTAATCTTCACCTTTCTCCCCCCTTCTCTACTTTGCTTCTCCTACAGCTTGCTTCTCCTACTCCATCACCCAGCCACCTTACAGGAAGAAAGCCAATAGTGAACTTAGAGTGCACCTTCCCATTCCTTTGCCCTCAGACACACTTCTGCCTTCCCCTCTCATCTCTTGCCTCAGTTATCTCCAGAACACTTCTCAAACAGCCCTTCCTTTGTTGGAAGCTCTGCAGATGGATGGTTCATATAAGAAGCAGCAGGAAATTGTGTGAAACAGCCATCACTATGTGTCTAAAGGTGACAGGTCTCCTGCACCAACATCTGCCTTCAAGAAAGAACCGAAGAAAAATCTGTTTGTGCCCTGATGGAGCAGTGACTACAATCAGCATACCGTGATTATGACAAGATTTACTGTGCCATTGTTAAACATGAGTCAAAACCCTGGTTGCACTCCTGCCTCCAATTCCCAGCAAGGCTATTTCATCACCTCTGCCAAGAATGAAACTTCCTCAGTTCAGGATTTTGTCTCAGATTTATTCACCAGTTTGACATTCATATACCTCTGATGATCCAAAGAAACTGAAAATAGATGTGACCATGTTCACAGGGGTCTCAGGCTGAGGGAAGAGACGAGGATCTGACTCCATGTTTCAGAAAGCTCGATTTATTATTTTATGATATATATTACATTAAAACTATAATAAAAGAATAGAAGAAAGGATTTCCTCAGAAGGCTAGCTAAGAATAGAATAGCAAAGAATGATAACAAAGGTTTGTGGCTCGGGCTCTCTGTCCGAGCCAGCTGGGCTGTGATTGGCCATTAATTACAAACATCCAACATGGGCCAATCAAAGATCCACCT
>JAWWMN010000208.1:8148090-8163911 GCA_035047745.1 Catamblyrhynchus diadema | reverse complement strand
AAAAAAAAAAAAAAAAAAAAAAAAAAAAAAAAAAAAAAAAAAAAAAAAAAAACCGAAAAAAAAAAAAAAAAAAAAAAAAAAAAAAAAAAAAACCACCAAAATAAAACCCAGAAATACTATCGTGATTCTCTTTGACTTCACCGAGAATTTTGATCAGAGTATCATATACACAGTCACACTTCAATCAATTCTCAGAAGATTCATGGTGGGCATTTTAGGGCACTGAGTAATTGGAGCAAAGGTAAAAAGAAATTAAATTAAAGGAAAAATAGAACACACAAACACGCAGCTCCTCCTCACCCACCCCTCAATCCACCCGCTGAAGGCAAATCCCAGAAGTGAAATAAAACTATTATGTTTAGACTCAAAGCCTCCAATATATCAGAACTTGGTGAACTCACTTGGTAAGGTTCAAAGCACAGGTCAGCTGACAGGCCTCCCTGGTACATTGAGAATAAAGAGACCCATTAAATAAGACAAAAGACACTTCCAAGACACAGTTCCAGCACACATCATTTTGAGTGCACACTGTTCCCTAAACCTAATTGCCTGAAAAAAGCAATAATGTGTTGAGATAGCTGTTGCAGGGCCATGTAGCAACCTCACCATCCTGAGCAACCTCCAAAAATCCTGCAGCAGCAGCAGCAGAGGGGAGACAAGGACCAGCAGAGTCAGCAATCAATCCTTCAGGCTGGCATGATGTACTCTTGCAATAATGGGGAGCATAAAAACACTTTTTTGGCACACTAATGGCCTACCTCTGGGCACACATATGCCCATTTATTTAACAGCTGGATGGTAACATGATAAGCCAAACTGTATAATTTATTGAAGGGAAGTAACACAAGTGAAGAGCTCTAAGGGGATGTAAGCTCACTACTGTTACCTTGGAGAGTTTGGTGACAAAAATTTATTTCTTTGAGATTTGGAGGTAATTAAGTTTTTTTCCTTTTGTAATCTGACCTGGTGGCTAAGACAGGTTTTTATGGGACCTCACCTCAGCTGCTTAAGACTCAGCCACTTTAAAGGCTGGTTAAAAGGAAAATTAAGTAAAATCCTTCACTTGTGGATCTTGCAGAACTCAATACATTTATTCCAGAAGAATATAATATCTGTTACTATAGGAACTGCTTATTTTGATGGGGCAATAGAGCAAGAGATTGACAAAAGGCGATAATCTGAGGAAAATGTGGCATAAACAAACACAATGAAGCACAGTAGATGTGTTATTGTCATACTGGCCTAACTCCAGTATTTGAAACCACAGATTGTTGTAGATGAAGATTTTATAGCAATGCATATGAACATATACCCCATGTACTCACTCACTCCTGTACACAAAGGCTGGAGACAGGAATGCCCTGATTGCCCCAGGTGACCTTCCTTTTACAGCCCACTTAAATGCAGATGGCATCTTTCCTTAAGCTTTATATTTGAATTCTGGATCACTTAGTAATGTATAATAGCTTTTTTAGCCATTTTCAAACCAAATTTTTAAGCCAAATATGAGGAATTTTTCTTATCTATCAGGTAAGATAAGGACTCACTTTCTAGTCTAGAAGTTAAAAGGACTTTTATGTTTTCATTCTCATTTTAACATATACTTGGTCAACACAGCATGCAGATGAAGAAATTGGGCCTGACAGTGGGAATTCAGGATTTCCAAACCAGTTTGTGAAATGTTCACTGTGCACACTCCATTTACTTTAGGGGACTGAAATCACATCATTGGCCCCAGATACCTGATGAGGTAAGGAAGGTGTAACAGCTGAAATAACACTGGGATAGTTTAAAACCTTGAAAATATCCTGCAGTTTATATATGTATATATGTATAGTATCTATGAGACAAAGACTACACTCTTATCTCAGTACTAACTGATTTCCATTTAACTGAGTAGAAATTGGATCATTTAAAAGCTTAATTTAAAGAAATTCAATTAAAAATACATATTTCTTTTGTATGGACTATTAAAATGCACAACTTTGTAATATAATGATTTTATAGTCATAATAGATAGCATAATAAATTTTTTTATATATATTTTTTTTAATACAAATGATTTTGAAATTGTATGTGCTTTTTTGTTTCACTTAGTTAATAACAAATCCCAGTGTAATTGAAGCATTTGGGGGGGGTCTCAAAAATCAAATGTAATAAAGAAAGTTAAATATGTGTGATATAGAAAGTCCCTTATGCATTCTTACTTTCTCTGTGCTTGAAGCAGTATTTAATTATGAGTTTGTTTACTTAATAGTTGATATAGGAGCAATAGATTTTAAAATACCCTTCTCTCCCTACTGCTTTCTCCGTTCCAGTTACAATTAAATACAACCATCAGGAATCTTGTGACACATCCATAAGCCAATTCAGATATTTCAGCAGTACTTAAAAAGCTGATCTGCATGTTATGGAAATCTTGCTCTATGTGGGGGATAACCTATGGGGCTGCTAATAGAAAATGGCATCTTTCATTGCTCCATTGCCAGCTCAGCTCTCTGAGTTACCAGTAGCTGTAAATTGTTACTTGGTGGGGTTTATCTGGTCTCCCCTGGGCAAATACTCTTGTGGCAAAAACACCCACATTTGGCAATTAATATGCCCAGACTTTGTTAGCCTTGCCACAGAGGATCGAGAACTTCACTCTCCTGCTTTCTCTCATTCTAAAGATTTTTTTTTTTTTCCATATCAGGGTTAGGCCACAGTTGTAAATATGACAAGTTATTCTGTAGATCCCTATGGACTTATCTGCTCTCTGAATAAATATCTCTGAGCCCTGCAATGAATATCCAGGGTTCTCCATCTGTTCTATATAAGAACCAAATTCATTAATTATATGCAAAGTAAGAGAACTAAATGGTGCTTCCATGCCAAAAGTTAAGAAATAAAAAAGCAGTTTCGTATATTAATTTCATTTCTAAAATTGTAAGTCATTTATCAAGTCTTACTTAATTTCAGAAAGTTGCTCTTCCCTGCATTTAAGCATCAATAACTGAAACCTTGAGCAGCTCTATCTCTTAGGCTTTGTTCTTTCTCTACTCTTTTTTTTTAAACCCATTTTTCATGAAGAGGTTGCAAAGAAAAACTACCTTGTGCCCTGAGTTTTGAAACAATACATATTTGTTTCCTAATTAGAAACAGGCAATTTAATAATAACTGTAATATTAAAGACTTTTTTTCTTTACCTTAGGCTTACATCCCAAAAACTGAATTAACTTGCTAGTGCTTACACTCAGACTTTGTTCCAACATACTGTCATGCTACACCCACTGGCAAGAGATGATTTTAAGCAACCTCAGTTTTGTATCATGAGTGGGCACAGAGGAGAATTCTGACTGTTAAGTGGGCAGGTCTCCCAGTGTGTTAATTTAAAAGGTAAGAATATGAAATACAAAAATATGAAATACAAAAGGTCTATTCTAGCTCCTTCAAAAAACAAGCTTGAAAAATGTACATTGCATTTTTTTATTAGCTGAGGGCAAACCATTTTTTTTCTTTTTATACAGGTCTTTGATGCATAGCCTAATGCAGGCCTCAGCAAAAAGATAGCAAATCTTAGAATTTATTATTGTCAATAGTCTGCATGACCTTTACTTTAAGTGCATCTTGGCTGTCAGTAATAATCCAAGGCTGCACTTTCAATGATAGAATGAGAGATTTTGCATATTGAGTCTCCAGGTCTCCTTGAGAGTGTTCAGAAATCACAGTCATTTATTCCTATTGGCAGGGCAAGGTCTGTTAGGAAAGCTCATTCTTCTTTACTTGAAGATGAAGAGTGGAGAAACTCCATTTTTGCCCTGAATCAAGTACTAAACACTGTAGTTTTCTCAAATAAATCAACAGTGAGGCTTGTAGGTCCAGGGTCTGAAATCTTTTCTCATTCAGGGCACCTGTTCTCTAATGGTTCTCTTCACCTTTGCAATGTACAATTTTAGTAGTAGATCAAATAGCACTTTAACACAGACCTGGGGATTTTACTTTCTAACCTTTCTTCATTTGTGGTTTGTTTTACCTGACAGGTTAGAGAGTTTGCAAGTTCAGAAGGAATCTAGAAAGAACAGGATTGCAAGGGCAATAATAATAAATAATGGGCTTGCCCTCTCCCTAGAGATGTTTTTAAAACCAAAATTTACTTAAGCTCTAGAAGACATATATGTAGCTGTGTAAAATGAAATAAAAGTGTCTCAGGCTGGGTGCACATTACCCCAGGTAGTTCTTTGCTGCTTAAACTGCCTGGACCAGCCAAAACCAGCCTGAACTTACAGGTTTCCTGGCATGACAACACATGCAACTGGTATGGCCTTCCTGTGTAATAGTCCTGTTCAACAAGTATGTAAATACCTTCAGGAGATACTGTGGGGCACAAAGAAAGAAGGAAACACTGTTTTCCTACAATGTCTGTAATAAAGATGGCATCTGAATCTCATCTCTTCAATTCCTCCCCCCACCACGCCGCCCTCACCAAGGTTTTGTATTTCTGGCGCCACATAGGAGATCGTTCCTGATCTCCACAGGAGCTCTCTTCAGATCCATGAAAAGAAGAATTAAGGCAGGGGAAAGAGGTGATTCACCTTCAGAGACAGCAGCAGCATCCCAAGAAGAGTGCCTAGATTTAAGGTTCAGCAAAGGCAGGTTGCTGTTCCCCTGCAGAGTGATTCACTGCAGCCCACAGGGTTCTGCAGGCACTCCATGATCTGTAACATAAGCTTAGTCCCAGATTTCACAATTTGGCATGAATTAATTCTTCCACTAGGGTATATAAAAAACAGCCCCAACTCTTCTCCTTTCATCACCATTTCATGGCAATTTATCACAAGAGAAATTGCAAAGGAAACAGCAGGCAGGGGATGCTCCAGCTGCCTGGGTCTGTCACAGCCGTATTTCCAGTGATATTATGACAACACTTTTCCCAAAAAAAAAGTTTATTCAGAAAAGGTTTAGTTTCAGGTCAACTGATACTATTTACTAATTCATTTAGCCCATTGGTCCAGTGAATGTGTATCCATCTATATAAAGTGTCACACTGTCAACAGGAGAGACAGATAGCAAGTCCTACAGACACAGCAAATATTTTCCTTCACTCTACTTAAAATACAGAGCCTTATAAGACATTTGTTTGGTTTGCCATTCTGAGTCTGGATACAGAGTCTGCAAGACAAAATTGACTCTATTTCATACACAGAAAACATGCTGAGTACTCCATAAGAAAGACAAAGGTGGCATTATTATCTCATGTTCTATCCCCTATAAAAATGGGTTGTAATCAGAACAGAATAATTCCTTAAAACAATCTTTTTGTCCTTCTCCTTCATGTCTTAACACGATTTAAAAAGCCTATTTTGTATCACAGTGTTTGAAATTACCACAATATGCACAAACTGAAGTCTTGCACAACTTTGTTATTTTACTCTCTAGCCAGCCACAAAACATTTGAGAGTTAAAAAAAAAAAATCCAAAACAAAACAAAAATCCCACAAATAATTGATTCTTGCTTGACCACACGACTACTGGCAGACATCCTTGTGTGCATCCACACCTTCCTCCAGCTTCTTTGTCTGGCTTTCAGGAAGATTCTTGCCAAATCTGTCTTACTGACAGAGCTCTTGCATAAGTCTCTGCAGGTATGCTTAACTACAGCATCTGGCATATGGATTGTGAGGAATCAACCAGGTTCCACCACGTGCTTTCTGCTGGCACTGTGGCATCTTGAAAAAAAACTCCTTGGAGAAATCCAGAAGAATTCTATCATGCTGAAAACTCCAAGAACATCCCCACAGAACAGCATCTGTGTAACAGGTTGGCGCTGCTTCCTCCATTCAGTGGATGATCAGTTTGCCTCTGGTTCTTTAAAGAACTGATCCTTTTGAGTCCACCACACTGGTGTGCATCCCTGAAGTATTTTAGTCATTGCTGTGATCTGCACCAGCCATGCACTTACATAAACAGTACAGAGAATCACAGGATTTTCTAGAATCCTGTAAAAATCTTCAAATCTCTTTTCCTGTATGAGATGGTGGGATTTTAACCAGTTTGGACTTACAGAGTATGTGCAGGAAGTTGACAGGGTAAAAACTCTTTTTATTCCAAGCCACATTTTACCTCTTTTTCCACATGGCCTGAATGATGGAACATATTAATTCTATAACAGAACATTTTTTCTGGTCTACATGTAGAGTCATGCCGTTAATAAAAATGTATGAATACACCAGAAAATATTGTTAGAATGTCAATTTTTTTTTTGCCAATCGCCTTACGATCTCTTCAGAGATCTACTGAAGTTATTCTTGGTGGCAGTGGGTTGGTTGTTTCCCCTCCTTGCAACAAAGTGGAAAACTTGCTGATGCAGTGTGTATAGCATCTGCTGCAGAAAATATTTGATATTTTTGTCAGAGTATTTCATCACTTGACCAGAAGTTTCCAAAACAAACATGTGCATGTTGATTCTTTATTCCCATTTCAACCCTTTTTTGTTTAAATGCACTACACGTGCCCAGTGTTTCCCATTCATACAGGTTACTTTTTTTTATTCAAGGGTCATCAAGATCCTGAACCCATAAATCCTGTAGCAGAGAAGGACAAATATGACTCAGTAATCCACTTTACAATCATGGTGTCCCAAATATAAACTCTGATCACCATTGCAAAACACATTTAAACCCCCTAGCATTGTCAATGCTTCAGCGTTTTCATTACCAGGTTGCATTAGAAGAGAGATAAAATGCAATAAAACTTGCCTTATACTCCTTTGTGAGCAGTCATTTTATTTACTAGAGAATGTAAAGGGATCAGGAGGGGAAGGAGATGGTCCAAGCACCCCATTTTCAACAAGCCCTGACCACAGTAATCATAATTTCCAGATTTATATCATTCCTGTAGCAGGGCACAGCTACCTGTTGTTGGCAGCTTGAGATGCCAGAGGTGAAGTTCATTAATCAGATGAGAATAAAGTGGACTCTAAGAGATGATAAACCAAACACCAAGACACAGCCAGTCAAAGAATTGAAAGAAATAAGTTAATCTTTGTGAAGTACTGTTAAAGAGTGATTTGTTTTGCTGTGGCTGGGCTCTGTTGAGAAAATCTGCCGGTAATTGCCTTTCTTGCTTTTTGTAATTCTTCTCTTTTTCCTCTTTTTTTGCTTTCTTCCTTGCTCTCTTCTTTGATAGTGAATAAAAGTGAATTTTCATTTTGATTATCAACATTTGACCTCATTTGTGTCTCAGATTTGCTCTAAGTGTATTCAAATCATCCCCCTCTCTGTTCATGCTTTAGGGGACATTCCTGGATTGGGATGAATTTAAGGTTGTTTTTATTCAATTTAAAGTAATTTCTATGGTAAGATATAGGGTTTCATGAGAATGTTGGCTTGGGTTTCCTTAGGATTTGTACATATTTTCTGTAAAATGTTAAAAGAAAATCAATGTTTCAAGTAGAATTTGGACCTTTTTTTTTTTTTTTTTTTGAGGTCCTTTGATGCCCAACAGGACCTTTCCCACCACTTTACACTGAGTGCTAGGCTGAGGTGCAACAGGAGTTTGGAGAGAACACCACAGTATTCAATTAAAAAATAAAAATAAATGGCTCATACACCTTAAAGCTGGATTCAGGTTGGCTGCATGCCCTCCTGTTGGATGGCAAAATCCTTGGAAGCTTTCCCTGCCTCTGGATGAAGGCTTTGCCTCATGAAGAACACAGGGCATGCAACTCAAAACATCTGCTGGTAGTGGAGCGGCCCCTGTGAGGGAATGCGTGGTGCCATGGCTCCCATGGATAATGAGCAACTCCAGATGTAATTCCAGCCCATTAATGTCCCAGGGCCTGGCACCAGGAGGGACCTTAATGCCCCCAAATGATCCATTTGAGGTTGGAAAATCCCAGTGAGGCTGTTCTGACAAAGCCCACATGGAGAATCCATGTGAGTGTCCTGTGACTGTCCGAGAATCACAGAATGGTTTGGGTTGGAAGCAACATTAAAGGTTATCTAGTCCAACCCCCCTGAAATCAGCAAAGTCACTTTCCAATAAACAAGTGGTTCAGAGACCCATCATGCTGGCAAAAGCTGTTTGGGGATAAAAAAATCCTAATCCTTTTTTCTCCAAAACTGAATCCTCCTCCTGATTAATGATAAGGCTGAGGGTGTGGAAATCACCTGGTTCTGGGTCATGAAAGTCAAGCTTGAATAATTCAGGAAGAGAAGCAGAAGGGTGTGTGACTAACTCAGTTGCAAAGGAGATGGCTGAGGCATCCTGCAGCATAACTTAAACCCATCGTTTTTGTGGGGAGGGGAAGATTTAGGAAGAAAGGGAAGACAAAGCCTTTCTTCTTACAAAGCAAGCCGCCTTTTTTTTAAAATGTGATTTTCAGCCACCAATGATTTTTTTCTTATCTTAATTCCATAAAAAAATAAAGAAAGAGTCAGGCGACTAAAATTTATAGACTGTACTAATCCTTCGAGTACAGATCCACTCTTTTGAAAGCCATAAATACAGAGTTAAAGAAGCACAGGAAATTAGTTCTCTGAGTTATGTTAATTGCTTCCAACCCTCCAGTATCTATCTACACAAGGAAGGAACACAATTTGAAGGAGACATCATAACATACCATGGTTAAAAAAAACATTGTGCCTAATGTTTTTTTCTTGTGAATTAAAAGGGGTTTGAACCACTTAAGAGGAAAAAAAAAAAACAAAGAGCATGTCTGAAACATGGCACAAAGTATGCACATAGTAGAAACAATTGATTGGAATGCTCTGTTATCTGTCACTTTTAATCCCTCTCTAGAGCAGCAGCAAGGGAGTGAAACCCAAAAAAAAGCAGCTACGGAGAAAGGGAGAAAGAAAGCAACACACTGTGATTACAGTTCTGAATTAATGGATTAGAACAGAAACATTTCAGTATTAATAGGCTGTCCTCAAACAGAATGAAAATAGGTAAGTAAATGACATTAGGAGAAAAACATTTTGGTAACCATATTTTAAAAGTATAAATCTCACAGCGCAACCAAAAATATAAGCAAGAACACTGTCAGAATTTAAAGCATAATAAGTCTGTTATGTTAAAGGCTTGGGTTTGTCAAATTAACTCTTTATCTGATGCAAAAGAGAAATAATGCTCATTAATGGACTATTCAACTCAGAATGCTGAGGTTTGATTGCTGGCCTTTCCCCACCTATATCTCAAGTATTTTATGGGTTTTTATGAACAGTTTTTGTTGTACACAACAACAGGCGGTTGATCCAAAGTTTTCCCTCACTTCAAACAAGAAAAGCATCATTTAGCTCAATCAATGTGAATTCTGACCTTTCTTAGCTCCAATTCAAATGTCCCTGTCCTGCAATACACCTGCATTGAGCTCAGCACTAGGGCTGAACCAAGATAATGATTAGGAATCAGGACAGCATAGAATCATTGAGGTTGCATGGGGAGATGACCATACTATCTCTAGAAAACCACTGAATAGGCTACAGTGGGACACTGAGTAACCTGATTGATACATTTGTATTGATTTACAAATAACTCTTTGTAAGAGGTCATCAAAATAATTTTTTTTTAAAGAAAGAAGGTGCTGAATTTCCTAAACTTCCTATTAAAAAAAAAAAAAGAGGCTATGCAAATCACCTTATATCTGAAAATACATTAAAAAACTGATCCATATCACTGAAATAATAATTAATTATTAATTTCATCTAGCTCAAGAAAGCAAAGCAATCTTTCTTCTTTTCCATATCAAAAAGACAAATAGCTTGGAGATTTGGATCATACACAGATTCTGCCTTGCAATATACATTCAAGGTTAATTTGAAAGCTAGCTACAGAGGATTTTCTTAGACAAATCTATATAGAAAGCTTTCAAAAGAGGTTTTTAAGGCTCCCTTACTTAACTTGTCATGACTACAGGGCCTGTAAAGGTCAGCCAATGGCAATACAGCCAGGTGATATGGCAGTGTGAGAAATTCATCCCCATTTTATTGCATAAAATAAATGATAGGAATGGAAAAATGTGCAGTCCTGCAGAGAGTAGAACTGAAACCTAAATCTCTGTGCTAGTTTCAAGTTTGTATAGCTGTGATGAATAGAAGACAGTCTGGCATGTCAGGGTTTTCTGTATGACTGATAATGTTAAGAGATACTTCCTCATGGCTGCCTACACAGGAACATTCTGCTTTAAAAGAAAAATAACGTCTTTCATTTGCATATTCCTCTGATCTTAAAGTTGGAATAACTTAAATGGAATTTTGATGGAACTTTACATTTGTTATTTGCTATACAAAAAGCATTCATGAAGAAATTACACAAAGGGCTAGAAAGTAGGTTTTTTCTTCTCTAGCAGAAGACTAAAACTTAAATATTTCTCTTTTTTTCCAGTACTCTGTCCCTTCTTGTCCTGATTTACATTGCAACCAGAATGACATGCCAACATTCTCCTGATCAATGGCAGTTCTCCTTCCTGATACTGGCCCAATTTTTGGTGGTCCTTATCTGACAGAAAAATCACTGCTGTCACAGCAGAGCTTCAGGACTCCTGTAACACAGAGATTACTTACTGAAATAATACTTAAAAGAACAATGTCCTAAATCAAAACAAGTGTCTGTAGGCTGCAATATATTCAATCTGGTGTACAGCATTTTGCTTTGCTGTCTGCATTCTCAGTGAGCTCTCCATAATTGTTCTTAGGTTTGAGGTTCTTTTTGTTTGCTTGATTTTTGTTTATTTTCTCTGATAGTTTTCTTTTCAATGGCTTCATGAAATCAGTTCTTCATTGCTAACACCTTTTTGTTTAACTTTGGTTAAATATTTCATATTTTAAATATAGCATGTTTATAATTATTTTTCAGTTCTGAATTGAAACAAATGTAGTTGAATGCATTATTCAAGAACAACATCTGATCTTATTTAATATCATGTAACGCTTTGCTTGTTCTTGCTCTTTTTTTTTTTTCATGCAGAGGCAATATAGTATGCTTGCCAAATGTGTACAAGTACATTTCTCCCAAAAGCTGTTCAAAAATGTTATTAGCCTAAATATCTTGTCCTGATTTTTTTAAAGCCTGTTTCTTCTAAGTCAATCATTTTTTTTTGTGCATCACTTACAGTAAGCTATTTCAGAAACGTCTCTGCAATAGGATGTACCAAAATACAATAAGGAAAAAGTTAACCTGCTAAGTTAGTTGCATTATTTTCCCCCCTTGATTTCCAAGCTGCTCACTGAGCTTGCTTGAATCTCTCTCTTAAATATCTCTAGGGTCTGACAGCCAAATGTTTTCAAGTAGCTGGATGCCTAGGGATTTATGGTTGTGTGACTTTCCAAGAGTATTTCGGTGTATACAGCAGCTCCAATGACAATCACCAAGAATCACACAATATGTCCTCCTGAAAATTCCATAAGGCGCCTTTTTACTTCCTTGAGAATGAAATTTCTTAGTTTGTCTTGTACAAGTTGAAATCCTGGCAGTAAGGTCATACAAGGCTTTCACCAGCACAGATCTGTGCAGCCCCAAGAGGGGCTATGGCAGGTGAGTTTGTGTCAAAATAAGCTATCCTCCCTTCTGGGAATAGCCTACATTTCTCCTACTGAAAAAGTTAGATTTGTGCATACAGAAAACACAAAACTGATTGCTTCTCTACTCTCCTTCTCCAGATTCTTAGTGCTGACTCATCCCTTTTCTCTCTCTCTTTCAACCAGAGTCTTTTCTTCCTTCAGTGGGCAATTACTGCTTCATCCTGGAGTCACTGTTGGAGATGTTCTTCCTCACTAGCAATAATTTTCAGTACACTCTTTGCCCTAGGAAGCATATGCATAATTTCATGTTAGATGCTAAGCTCCTTAGAGTATAGAGGCTCCTATTTTGTCTCCAGAAAATTTTCTTTTTTTATTTTTAATTAATACCTCATGGCTCTGTAAATACAGCAGGCAATACAATGCAGAGGTTCAATATTAAGAACAGTGGTAGCATACTGGTAAAATTTTACATTTCTAACTGTGATCAAAGGATCACTTTTTTTTTTTTTTTTTTTTTTTTTTTTTTTTTTTTTTTTTTTTTTTAAGAGAAACTACTATGCCAAAAGCTTCTGTAAATATACAGAATATACTTTCTTTCCTGGCCTTTTGTATTTTCCTGGCCTCTTCTATCAGGCTGATTCTCCCTGGCAAATTTAAAGCCTACTGTAAGTGCAGATCATTTTTTTTTCCCTTTGTAAGGATGGGAGCTGTATGTTTGTCCATGAGGCTAAATGCTGGCCTGTACAAATCGTTCAAGTAAAAAAAAAAACATGGGTCTGAATATCATGAGCCTGGAACATCTGTGGCCATATCTGAAGCTAATTTTTTTAATTAGGTGAAATAGCAAGTGGGATGCGAAGCCAGTAACCTTCCTCTACATATCATAATGCTTTATAGGCAGTTTTACATCCTGTGTGCTTTCTTTCCTCTCCATTGATAGTGATTTGAACATCATTGTACACAGCAATGTACAAATAAACATGCAATCACAATACACAGGGTGTAAATCTGCTTCTAAAAGCTGCTGATGAAAGAGCTATCTAAGTTAACCTTTCTTATCCAGCTCATGTGAATAACCTGTTGGTGGGAAGTGCACCTTACAACACCCATGGTACTTAAATAATGTAGTCACAACCACATTTCTGTTTGAATTTTCTCCCAGATAAATGACCAGGTAAGTAATACAGTGAGGGAAGTGTTCTGGTAAAACAGATTATGTTTTTAAATAATTCTGGAGTTGTTACTTGCTTCACTTAACAAGCAATCTGCTGTGAAATGTTAAGACCTTAAAGTGGGGTTAATTAGGTGTGTAGATCACACAACACAGAAAAAACAGCTCGATGTGTTTACTTCTGAGTCTCAGATTTATTCTCTGTGTAGTAGTCACTAGATGCTGAAATGTTGACTTGATGATTATTTCCCACCATTATACCACTATTTGTTTTTCTTCAGTATTTCTTCCTGTAAACTAATTTGGTACAGTGTTTGGAGAAGAGAGACACAAAAGAAGTGCAAACACAGTAAAGCTAAGTTGTTTAAATTTAGAACTGGCTGGAAAACTTTCATTTTTCTTTCATTAGAAAAATGATGGTTTGCAGAAAACAAAAATTATTCATTCAATTCAGTCACCCACTAATTATTCATTCAGTTCAATTACCTACTAAGGAAAGAATAAGAAAGGTTTTATAAGCTGTTAAAATACCATACATTTTAAAGTAAAAGGGCTCTGTGCATGTCAAAAGATCCTCTAATATTTTCAATTAAAACACAGTCAACCTATAATTAAGAAATAAAAGTAAAGAATCTAAAAAATATTTCTAAAATCACACAAACATAGATTGATCTGATTAAACCCATGACATTTTAAAGAAAATGAAACAAACAGTTATCAACTTTTACCAGTTCTAGGTATGAAGGAATAAAAAATATCAAGAAAAGAGTCATATAATAGAAGAATGTGTGTCTTGCATACAGCACTTCCAAAACATCCTGATGGTGTTTATGAATTGGAGCAAACAGGGAGTGGTTCAAGGTCTGACTCAAGTTTTCATCAACATTTGTATTTGGCTGTCTTCCCATTTACTGCACAGGGAATTTTTTACTCAGGTGTCTGCAGTTCCGTATCACGAGCACCCAGTTTTGTCTAATTTTGCTTCTCCTTTTTCACTAATAAACTTCCTTGCTTTAGAAAAAACAGATTCAGGAGCTGTCTTTTCAGTCCCTTTGTGCTGTAACCCAGAAACAAGTATTCCAGAGAGTGTGCATCTGAGCATCTGAGCTGGTGCATCTGCACTACAGCTGGGCTCTACATTTCCATTCCTCCTTCCAACACGTGGGGAGAGCTGGGACTTCAGAGCAGAAATCCAACATGGCTATTTTCCAGTGGCGCCATGCCCAGGACCTGACAACACTAAACTGCTTGGCAGAGGCTTCCAATTTCATTGGAGTCAGGCCTGGCCTTAAAATCAGGGAGCTGATCACATATCTCTACCATCTCACTGGCTCCAAGACTTAGCCATGGCAAAAGAGAATGTGACATCCCCCTTTTTCCATGAGTCTGATCGATCATGATTAACTCTGCTAATTAGACTTGGGCTGCAGAGCTGTAACACTGGTGTAAATGATCAGAACCAGACCCATCAGCCATTTTGGTCCTAATTTTCTTTTGCACAAATGTAATTTCACACTGCTTCTTTAACATGCTGCTCTGTGTGCTGTCAAAAAATGAAAAGTGTCCTAGCATATGAGAGATGTAACCCTGACTTGAATTAAAAAGCAAATAAATTTTAGAAAACCCCTCCCAAGTCTAAGAAATAAATCTTGTAAATCTTTACTCTTTGGGATTTCTTGCTTGTACAGTGCTTAGACTAATTTGTGTAGACAATATTTTGCAGGCTCAAACCCCATGGCTTCAACATCTCGTTCTGATCAGGGGAGGGAGCAAAGCATTTCTGTGATGAAAGTGCTCATCTTTTGGACAAAGCATGCAACAAAAAAAAAAAACTGTGAAAGATTCCTTGAAGTTATTGATGCCTTCCATTTTATTTAAGTATATTGTACTCTCATGGTAAATACACATATATACCCTAATTTACTTAGGATATTGTAATCAGTCAAAGAAACCCACGTGATGAATTTCCCCCAAACATATTATGCAAAGAGCATTCCTCAGAGTTAAACAGGGAGAGTCACTGGTTTTGTGTGCTAAGATTACAAGTAAAGAACCACATGGCAAAATTAGCAGTCAGCAGATGTTATTAAGGGCATTCATTGACAACAGTTAGACTACAGAACACAATCAGATGGATACAATTCTAGGCACCTGAAGCATGTACATGATTGAGGGTCTCCTGTTGAGGAGTTTACCTTATGGACTTCTTCATGGGGAACAAACACTACCAATTAGAGATATTTTGGAGGTCATTAATAAATCAGTCAATAATACAGAATGTTAATCTGCAATCTGTTTTCTGAGCTGCTGTCTTATTCGTTCTACACAAAGAGAAATGCTGGTGATTTTCTTACTCCTCTTTCAATGCCAATGTTTCCACTGAATTGCCTGGATTTTCTTTGGGAAGTCATTGTTCCTCTTCTCGTAAGAAGATAATCCTGTAAAAACAAAGCTTTGTACTGCTGAATTCATATGCAACAAGAAATAAATGTGGGCAGAGATGACTGGTGCATAATGGTCATTGGGGGCTAAATTAAATAATAGCCAACAGACATGATAGTGGTTAATTTCTGTTTTTGCAAGGTGAAAAAATAACCATACCAATAGGAAAGTCTGTATTCCTCAGAAGCAACTGCATTCTTTGACAAAGTGTAATTATGGAAATAGCCAAGGGTGTCAGGACTGTTCAGAATAACTGAAGGGCACCATGGAACAACAAACGCTTTTTTTTCACAGCTTGGAAGTTGTTAGGGGTAGGTCAGCTAACTTCAACAGTCCCACTGTTTAAGACTTGTTTTCTTGGTTTATCCTCAATGACAAAGTAATATTTGCAGAAATCCTGTAAATTTTCAAATGAAAAATTTGCTTTCTCACTTCTGTTCTACCTTTGATGTATGTTGGCAGTGTTGCAATTTTCATAAGTCAAATTTTAATGGATTATGATGCACAAACAACTCCCATGAATACTGGATATAAACAATATAAAAACAAAGATAAAAAATTTAGTGACCATGCTCAGAATGTTTGGGGACAGGGTGGAAGAAAATTAAAAAGAAAAGAAGGAATGGAAAGGATGAAAATTTCACTTCTTTTGGTCATTCTGCTCACTCCAAAATGTATTTTTGTGTGAATTTTACAAGATCGGAAGAGCG
>JAWWMN010000208.1:8131552-8147990 GCA_035047745.1 Catamblyrhynchus diadema | reverse complement strand
AATTTTACAAAGCTCTTTTTTTTATTGATGTAGATTACTTTTTTCATTAATCATTCAAAACCTGCCTTTTGAAGAAGAGGATATGCATATTTTAATGCATACAATAAATTGTATCTTATATTAGAATAGCAAATTCTTTCAGTTTTTCTCTCTACCAATGTTAAAAAAGGGGAAAGCCATATGACTAATTATATTAACAGGAAAATGAGAAACTAATAAAACTGTGACTAAATAAAATGCAGTCAGGAATTTGTTTTGTTAGGATCTCAGTAACTTCTGCAGATTTTAATAGGCTATTCTCCGTTAATGAAAATGTTTAAATGAGAGAAAAGGGTACTAATCCTACAAATAAAAACCCAAGACTGAGTTTGACTATTTCCTCACATTCCTTTTTTTTTTTTCCCCTTTCCTATTTCTGCGTTATATCACCATGGTAAGAATTTTAATTCCGGAAACGAAGCACAAGAATAAACAGTAAAACTGCTTCTATTTTTGATCTGGTAATAGATTTCCTATGTGGACAAGCCATATATGATCTGATTCAGCAACTCTGAGTTACATAGTGTTCACATCATTGATTCCATCAATATTAACAGAGCTGCTCCTGCACGTAAGAGTTAATCATATAAAGGGTACAAAACTGTGCTGTAATTCTTTTGTATCCCTTTTTCCTGCTTTCTTCATGTAATAGGGATATGGCTACTTAAATGTGTCCCATTTTAATAGACTGGGTGTTTGATAGAAGTGCATTTTTGTCAGTATTTTGTTTCATAAAATGGAACAATGGGTTGTGACATTTATGGGTTTAGAATTTTTGTTTAAGAACAGTGTAGATAGCACAAAAAAATGATTGTGCTGATTTCCAACTTGCTTGAATTAAATAGCTGTGATTGCCTCAAACCCTTAGTTCTGTTCAAGTTCCCTCAGAAATATTATCTCATTTTGCTTTAGGAAACAAAATTGTACTATATTAAGAAAGCAAAGTCTTGTCTCTTCCTTTTAAAACAACACTTCCCTAATCTCTTCTTTGTGAATGTAAAATGTAGCTTTCCAAAATTTAAAACAAAAATCCTTATGGTTCACGTTTTTCAGTTACTTGACTTTTCTAACATGAAAAATAAACCTACCTGCAAAATACCTTCAGAAATAAAAACCCTGCATATGCAGTATGAAACAAAAAGATAAAAGATTCCTGAAGAGTAAAATAGCTGAAAGCCATCATGGGATCACTTCAGGTTTTTTGTTTTCTTTTATTTTGAAAGTGTGACATTTTGAAAGGAATGGCAGTGAATGAACTATCAGATAAAGGGATGACTTCACCATTAAATGAGTGTAGTCATTGTATTGAGAAAAATAAAGCTTTTTTTTTTTTTCCTCTTTTTTTATAAGTGTGCATAATCTTTGTTATTTAAAGAACCTTTTTAAATTTTGGAAGGTAAGTGCAGCGCTTCCCCATTTTCTACCTGTTCTTGGGAACTGGCCAGCTGCAATTTGGAAATATTTTAAATACAGTAAAATGAAAAAGTGCCTATTTCTTTTAAAATGCTTCTATTCTTTTTTGTTATACATTATACATCAGAGCGATATTTGAAGGCAGATTTATTACACACCCTGGCAGAATGCTTTGTACATTTATAATGCAAAGCTTTTATCTAAAGTTCAGAGCATTATTTTAAAAAGAAGGTGCATCGTATCTGTGAGACAAGTTCTATTCCTATTGAAAGGTGGCCACAGGAATTGAAAATGTGTGGTAGAACTGATAGTCAAGGAAGAGCTGAAAATGAAATCTGTATCTTTTTGCTTACTGTAGTGTTGCTTTTTCAGCTTTACTCGTCTGATCTAATTGAAGATGTTCCTGCTCATTGCAGGGAGGCTGGACTAGATGACCTTTAAAGGTCCTTTCCAACCCAAAATTGTTCCCTAACAATCAAGTCTAACTGCTTGGTCTGGGAGTTATACATAATTTAATACAGTAAAACTAATTTATATTGTAGGCAAATATTGAATCTGTTAGAATTTGGAAATCATAGAATATCCTGAGTTGGAAGGAACCCACAAGGATCATTAAAGTCCAGCTCCCAGCTCTGCACAGGACAGCCTCAAGAATCACAGTAAAATGGTCTTTAAAATATTTAAGCTCATTCTAGTTGGAATTATTTCCTAATAATGCCCTTAGAACATGAAAAATTGCTATTGTAAGGAAAGGGTTCTGGTTATGAGAGGAGACTAAGGGTTATTTTATTCCTATATTGAAAATTAGAGACTGGAATTTCCAGAAATAAAAGCATTTGTACAATCAATTTCCATAATTTAAAATAGCAAGAAGTTTGCCACCCTGTGGCTTTGAAAATGGCATCTAAGCTGCCTTCTTGCACACCTGAATTTTCAAATATCGCTTGTCATTCTGTTTTTATTTTCTGATGTGCCTTTGAAGCAGCTCATAAAAACAGTTTTGCATCTGAGCCCTTCACTCTGTGCCCAAAGTCACTGCTAAATACAGCAGCCAGGCCACTGGCTTAGGGCTTGGAGTGCAGGATGCTTTTAGGGGGTTTATTGTCTTGTACTTCTGCTGGGAATTCAGCACTAAATTGAGAAGCCCAGACTGGGTTCTCAGAGCTCACCAGCAATTCCAGTCTGCAAAGGAATAAACACGGTGCTGATGGAGTCATAGCCTGCTGAGTAAAAGGTGTGCAACTAAAGGGTTAAAAATGTTTTGATTAAACTTAGCCATCTTTAATAAGCTAATGTTACCTTATCAGATAATTCTTGAATGTTATTAAATCTGAAATTTTCTATGAATAATATTTCTTGAGGCAAAGCAAAAAGTATGTTCAAAAGGAATTTTTTCCACTAACACATTTAAATAGAAGTCACCTTTTTCTTTGTGTGCTTCATGACCACTTGACACTTCTTTAGAAAGTCATCCCTGTCCACAAAGAGATCAAACATTTGTGTTAAAGCCAAATACAGTGATCCTAATCTATGTTAAGGCATTTATTACTGGAACTAAAAAAATTATCAGTATTTCATGAAGTGATTATTGCAATGGGACTATTTGTGAAGTCACAAATGGCTTGGTATTTAAGTACCCTAATTTGAGTTTCCTGGCTGACCATCTTCTATACCACAAACTGTGATAAGATTCCACGGATCTGAAATTCTGTAGGACACAAATGTATTCTCTTTTTTCCTGTCTCTCTCAGGCCAGCTGCCTTCTGTCAGGCCATGCTGATGAGACAGGCAGGGGAATGCCCACCTTGGAAATACTTCTGAGAAATCCTCACAGCTTCTGTTTTAGATTAGGTTTTGAATTTCTTATTAGCTGTGGAATGGTATCAGCATTTGGAGAGTTTATCATACGGGCCATATGGCATGGAAACTTCATAAATTTTGGAAAGCTGGGGAGTGTTGTCTGAACTGTTACCAGAGTCCACAACTTGGACTTTAGCATTAAAAGAGTTGTAATAAACCTAAGTACTGACATATTTGTATAAAAAAGCAGGTATATGAGGTCACCAGTTTGTTCTTCACTCACAGCCATAGTGAACTCAACAATTGGAACTCCAAGCCAGACAACTTCAACCAGGAATACTGTCAAGTGCTTTGTCAATGAGTGTAATTAACTAGTAGGAAAAAAATAACTGGAGCTGTGATAATTCCTTGTCATAGTACAAAATTACTGTCATCCTGTAGGAAATGTAACCCAAACATCACTTGATGGTCCTGTTGCCTTTGTAAGGTAAAAAGGATGGCTTGGATGGCCAGAGCTGGTTCAGAGCAAAGGGCAGCGCTAACCTTCCTACCACCTCCATTGATACTGGTGTCTTACTGTCCTGTTGATTTAGCTATAATGGATTTCATTATTTTAGTAGAAGAAATACTTTCATTTTACTTTATGAAGATGGATAGATATATGCTCCTCTTTGTGCTCCTAAAACATACATGTTTTAGTGTTAAAGCCATTGCTATATACACACTTATTAGCATATTTCCATATTTAGTGTAGTACTTGGGACATAAACGAATGTCCATGTTCTAGGGAAATACTGGGTTTCTTCTTTGCTAATTTAGAAAAGAAAAACAGTGGAAGAGCATAACACATACAGTGATGTCAGATCCATTATTCCCCCACAGAGTCCTCTTTAAGGGACTGAAAAGAATTTCTGGTTTTTGTCACACACACCCATGGAATACCTTTCACATCAGAAAAACAAATATTCATCCTTCAGTAGTGCACTTATGTCCTTAATAAGGTTTCATACTTGATTTGAAACTTTAAAAACTCTATATGATACAGATGGTTCAAATCCCGTTGATAATTCAATGTCTGGTTAGCTCTCAAGTAGACCAAAGACCTGGTAATTAATGTCCTGAGAGACCTGAAAAAGCTTATGCACACATTTCTGAAAACACTCATATTTGCTGTCAGTGTTCAAACACTTTCAGGAAACTGGACTGATTTTGAGCATATGTTTCTTGTTCCCTCCTCAGTAATCAGACTCACCAAGGGCCACATGCTGGCTTGGAGTGAGGGCTAGAAGGTAAAGCACTGGTTAAAGATTATAGTTGAGATGTAGTTTGATCCACTGATGGGTCTTCATATCTGTTGCTCAGATAGATTTAGAAATAGAGGGGGATTTACAAAGAAAAATAATCAAATCCTTCGTAAATTGAATGAAAATTTCCATCCAATTGGCTGATTTTGCAGCGTCTATGTACACAGTACAACTGCTTACATTTTAAATATAGAAAAAGTCAAAAGACAGCAGATCTAATAGTCAAAACTGCTCAGATTGGTTTTAGTCATTACTGATATATGTGTTGTGTGTATGCATCTGTAGAGGAGCTCATCACTGTAAGCAGAGAAAAACATTTCTACCTTTTAGCCTCTTCCCTTTTTCCCCACACCCAGCATTGCCTTTAGTCTCACAGCTCTTTGTGATACAAACCATGGAAAGTCAGAACAAGTATTTTGATAACTTGCAGTTTCCAACAAAAACAATGGCAAGGCTACCACACAGCATGGCAAGGATCAAACAGCATCTGTTATGAGCAGGATCACAACTAATGGCAGTGAGAGAGAAATGGAGGAATAGAGAACAGCTCCATTTACATCCACAGTCTGAACCTTCCAACCCAACAGAAGGCATGTTTTGCAGACAAACACAGAATGCCTTCCAGGATGCTCTGCAGAATCCAGTCATACTGACAAAAAATGTTTATAGAACAGTGATCTGGTAGAGAAATGTTTACAGTGCTCTGCAGAACAGGAAAAAAGAAAGTCTTTCCACAAAGGCTGCAGACTTTCACACCTTGACGTGCACACATGGATCAGTACAATTTGCAATAGGCAAAGTCTACAATGTCAAAATTTCAAAGTCCCTGTGCTGGGCAGCTTGCTCACTGGGAGATTTGTAGGGCTCAGAATCAGATTCACAGAGAGCAGTTTAGGTCCCCATTCCTTGAACTTCCCATTCAGGTCCATCTATCTTTAATGAAAATTAATAATTAAATTTCCATGTTAATAACACATAATCTCCTTCAAAAGGCACCAGTCACTAGCCCATGGGTCAGATCAGTCTTTCACTTCATAATATATTAAGCCAATAACCAAAGTTCATCATTCAATATGAAACAAAGTTGTTTGATTATAATATTTGCTATTTTTCCTATCCTAAAACCTGATGGCAGCCATTTATGCCCAGATTATTAACTCTATCTTCATCTATGCCTTTTCTTATCATAATATATGAAAGTGGAAAATACAGTCTGTAAGTAAGAAGTACGGTATGAAATTTCACAAGTCCTTATCATTTTGTGTCATTATTCCTGTCATTGTATATTTCTCTCTTTTTATTGTAGGAATATATTTTTTTTAGTGTGGGGTTTTTTTCTTCACCTTCTCTTATTCTCTTTGATGACTGAAAGTATTCTGCTGTCAAAAATATTAAAAACATAGTTTGCGATCTTTTCAAAATGTTGATTTATATTCAAACCTACTATTTTCTTTTCTGTTTATCTCCCTCTTTGTTTTTCAGTCATTGAAAGGTTCAAGATTTAAGGTGCATGTATGCACTCTTGAAATTAATACAACTGAGCGGAGCATACCCTGATCTTTTGCCTGAAATTTGGTAAAGTTTGTGCTATTGACACTTCATATCATGTCTTTGTTCTTGTCCTTAGAGGATAACACTTCCCTTATCTTCCCAAAATACAAATTTACTTCTGTACTTCCAGGTATATTTGTTTCATTTTGCTTTACTCTTGCTTGAAAATAAATCCCCTTAAAATTCTTTGCGAGGGAGAACTCAGAGGAAGCCCAGCTGGTTGGCAGCTGTGAGCCAGGGAAGCCTTTGATTCTCAGAATTAAGGACAATCTGATTTCCTTTGCTACACACACAAGAAGCTTTGGGTTCACAAAGAAAATATAGAATGAAAGAAATGGAGGGAGCAAATAAGCAAGCTTGCAAGTGTAGGAAGTTTCTGGTGAAGTAAACATTTGGCTATGTCTTGGCTCACTAAGCTAAATGCAAAGGAGGTAAATTAAGTTAGGAAGAAACTAGCATGTCAGTCCTGTAAGTAGGCAGCCAAGGTTCTGGACTGGAATGGAAAGCAAATGAGCTTCAAAAAGAAGCCTGTGCAATATAATTCCTCTTGCACACCAGTCAATGTCTATTAGATTTGAATAAATATTCTTTGAAATGTTTTCTTTTTAGCTATTTCATTGATAGCCACAATTTTTTATAATTTAAAAATAAAAATCAAATGCTAAAATCTGCCAACAAAGGATTACATTATTAAAATATTAAAACAATCTAGAACCTGAACATCTCAACTAATCCTTACTTTCAGCAACTGAAGTGTTTCTAAATCATAGTGAATTTTGGTGCAGTCTGAGATCCTACAAGGAGCCAGGTGGAGGAATACAGGAGTAAATTATCTGCAGGTGGAAAAAGAGAATGGATTTGCCTACATATGAAAATTAGCCAAATTTACAGCATCTCTAGAACACTTATCTTTGTAATAATGAATGTAAAAATATGTTGAATATTCAAAATGGGTAAACATGAAATTATACTAAGAATTCTGGCAAACAGTTTTGGAGATTTTAAAGATTCACATACCAGAAATAGGACCACATGAAGCCTTGACATTTCGCTTTAGACTACTCTCCCAAGCATTTCTTCAAACCACAGAGAAATACATGAAGAAATGCAAGAACAGCTCCACCAGATCAGAGTAATGATAAGGACAGTATTGATTAAGGACAACAGGTGAAACCAGGCACTAGGACCAAAACATACTCAGCATCACAGTTCAGTGTTTACACAGTAGAAGGTACCATGAAAGTAAGGAGAAAAATATCTGGATTCTGAAGGGTGGACAGGAACCTGAAGTCAGAAAGAAAAAAATTCCTACAATCTCAGATTAGCATTTTAATAGAATAAAAAACATGTTCCAAAGGACAGATTGTGTAGATGACACACTCCAGTTTGAAACATGAAAATGCTTTGCAATTACAGAACACGGAGTTTTATTATCAGCCATTGAGGAAGAAACAAAGTCTGCACAGAATATTCATCAGCACACCTGTTGCATCTATTACTATTATTAGCTCTGCAAGAGTGGCTGCCATTAAAAAAAACAAGGCTAAGTACCATTTAAGCAGCATTCACTACATGTGAATGGAGAGATCCTGAGTTACTTATCCAGCACAAAATACTCACTGGTGGTGTTGAGTTTTAACATGCAAAGCTAGAAAAACCATCCAATGACTTCACAAACTGTCTTGTACTTGAGACTTTGTGGGTACCAATCCAGCCCCATCATGTCCCTAGGGAATAATGAACCAGAAAATGGAACAAACCCTTCATATGGAGGGATGTCTTTACATAATTCCATACACAGTGATATTTACATTTGTCTGTGAATGATAATTAGCCTGTTGGACAAAGTGGTTTTCACATAGGGACCACATCCAAGACCATATAATCAATGTGAAAATTCTGTAACAGATGTCAGTCAGGGAAAAGAAGCTATGTGGAAATAGAATCGATGGAGTTGATGGAAAGTGAAGCATTTTTGCTAACATGAAGACAGTTTTGTGTTTTAAAAGATTTTGGCTAAGCGTTCAAAATACATAAGGGACCTGTGAAGACATATGTGAGTCAATATAACTAAAGAAACAACACAGGCTTTATGTTTAGAGCTAAGACAAAACACGGAAACTGAACTTGGAAAACTCTGAAAGACTTTTTTTCTCCTCACTTTTGATCACTGTGGCAAATAATTATGTAAATCCGTGAAGAATTCTGCAGAGAACAATAACTGGAGAACTGACATCTAGAAACTGAAGGCATGGGCTTTCCATTTACAGTGCAGACACACAGGCCACAAGATGTTTTATATACACAGGATAACTTCCAGTATTAAATGCTAATTTAAGGCACATTCTCCTGATTGGCCCTAAACAAAAGGGCTAACATAAATTTAAGGATAAAAGTGCAGCAGAATTAACAAATAATTGTGATGTAGGAAGCCCAATAAAGAATTTCAGAAGTGATATATTGTTGTTTTCTTCTCTTTTATCCTTTCATTTAAAGTGGCTAAAGAAGGCTTTCTTTAGCACCTTCTTTTCCTGTTTTTGCTCCCTTTGTTTGATCCTTGCCTTTTGCTGAGCATCAGCACATTTCCCCATTTCTTCCCTAGCTCACAGTGTATGCATCCCCATGCTTCCCTGCAGGAAATACTTTAAAGACATAACAATGGTATTGTTGTCAGTATGCAAAAAGATAATGGTTATTCACCTTGATCACATGAGTAATCACAATAGCTACTAAAACAAATTGCATAAACAAAGCTTGGCTTAATCTTTCATTGCTGATGGCTTGATCTTTATCATATCAGACAATACCTAAGATGTCTAAGTTGGGAGAGCTACTAAAATTGTATGAACTGTGTAAGAATATGAATGAAGAGAATATAAATAACCATCTTTACTGTATTAGAAGAGTGGGATTTTGAAAATGCTCGAGAGAGTTTGCAATATTTTATTGCAGGGAGTTTTGGACTGTTCAGAAGATTTAGCTATAGACCTTAAAAGAAAACTATTTTCCATTTGTCTAAAAGCCAGAGATGCTGGTGTTTTAATCAAGTATTTTTTGTGTCAGTGGTCTTAATATGAAATATGCTTTATGCTCAGCTACCTTCTTGGTTTAGAACCTGTCATTACTTGTAGTTAGCAGGGCTGCCTCCAGTTATGCATCCAATTGTGCCTGATATTCAAAGAATCCTGTTGCTGCCTTCCCAAAGTCCCCGCCTTTAACCATCACTAATTTTTACTAGTTATAGAAGTATTATAAAGGTTTGTGAGTCTCAAATCACAAGTGTATTTGAAATAAGAATCCTTTTTTGTATCTTCTCCTGTAATAGTCACTCTTTGCCTCTATCTCTGGGGCTACTTGGGGACCAGCAGGTTTCATAGGAATCTGACTTCAGTGCAGGAAGGATCTTCAGTAAAAACGTCCTTCCATTTTTGGTGTCTTGTTAAATAAAAAAAAAGAAATGGCAGCTCATAACCTGGGTTTCTGAATCCAGCAGAGTACTAGCAGAGGTTAAGGAATAGCCAAACTGAAGACCTGACCATCTAGCAAAACACAACAATTAATTTAGTACACTGTCATTGTTGGGTTTTCTTTCAAGTTTATTTAAGCAAAAAATAGCATGCAACAGAGATTTCAGAAACACAAATTTTATTGAGATGTATTTTTTAGAAAATTTTAATACAAGAGATTAAATACAAAGTCTTGTCAAGTGAAAGCCTGTGAAACTGAGTTCCAATCACTGAGCAAAGTCTGATGGAATTGCTAATTAGACCACATATTTCTCCTTAGCTGTAGAACAAGGAATCACACCAATGACTCCACTTTTCATCCGCAGAATAAGTTTTCAATCCCTTTTGTAACTGGTTAATACAGTACAAGGTACAACTTCCTACTGATGCTGAACAGAAACATTTATGTATTTATAAGCTAATGTATGCCTGGGGAACAAAAAGGCTCCAACTTTTATTTTTCCAATATTTATCATCCATTGAGAAACAGATGGTAGGAGGTGAGCCAGGTTATCTCAGACTTCTTGTGATGGGTTCAGTGGCAGAGACCCAAACAGCCTGGTATGCAGCAGAATACCTATCCCACTGGCAGCCAGGTTTTGGGTTTGTTTTTTTTTTTTTCACTTAACTCCTTTTTTCTGCTTGGAGCCAATCCAGCCCAGTTCAGCTCTTTTGTAGGAGCTGAGGAACCGGTATTGATTTCCCATTTAAACCAATCTTGCGTGAGCCCACCGCTGCCTCCCTCGCTCTGAATGCGGGCAGCACTGGAGGAAACCAGCTGCAGCATTTCCAACAGGCAAAATTGCTTCTTTGGGCTGGATGTGAGCTGAGTTGCAAATTAGAAAAATAAAAGAAGTGAAAATGGCAGCATAGATAGGCTTTCTTTTCAAGTCTGGTACACATTCAGCACTGCCTTCCTAGAAAGGATTCTCAGAAAACAGGGAATTTGCTTGTTAGAGCAAAAGGAGAAGATTCTTATTATAAGCTTCAGTGCAGTTGTCAGCCGAGATAAAAAATCCTTATACCAAAGTGGTCTTAGAACAGTGAAGCAATGAGGGCTTTCAAGAAAAAATCAAAATTGTGGGTTTTTTTTTATGAAAGTGTGAAGATCTGTTATAACTGTCTTTACTGGTGTTTATGGATTTAAGCTGAAGACTACGGTGATGCTTGAGATTCTCAGGCTCTGTATCATGAAGGTTTTGCTACCAGATTCTGAGTTTTCAGCAGGCATCCATTGAGATCAGAGGAAAAAATTATATATCTCCAGCATGGATATATTTAGGGACTAGCAGCGAAGTTTTCCCATAAATAATGCTAATAACAGTGATGCAAACTTTCCAAAGTCACTCAGCAATGACCCTCAAATATCAAGATGCAGTTGCTGAAAATTGGAACATTGCTTGGTAGAAAATTAGCAGTAATACTTCCTGAAGTATAAAATAGAAGTCAAACAAAAATTTGAATTGGGGATTGAAAGTCAGAGGGAGAATATTTGACCCCTACACAAAATTACCAAGCTACCCTAAAAATGATACTTTTAAAGTTCTCACTTAAAATGGCTTCACAGCTCTCTGACCTAATTCATTCACTCTCTGTGCTTAGCTGTTCACAGTCTCTAAAACGGGAATCTATATCTGGAGTTTGTCAGGGACAAATTGTTGGAAGCTCTTGCATGGAAACAGGATACTTCCTTCTTTTCCTGGCATATCTGCAAAACACTTAGGGGTAACTATCCCCAGGCACTCCTGTTCCTGATTTTGGTGGAGAAACAAGCCGCCAAACCCAGGTCATGACTGCTCCTGCCCTACATAAACACCAGCAGTGCAGGGAGATTGGTCCACTGTGATTAATAAAGACTGAAAGAACAATCTGCAGCAGCCTGATGGATGGAGCAATTTCAAATTGTACCACGTGGATGTAACGAACCAAAACCAGCAGCAGCTTCCTGACCTGGCCTTTCAGGCTGTTTGCAGCCTTACAAAAAAGGTGTGGGCTGCTTCTACACAGAGATTTTGACTAATGAGGAGAAAAGACCTGTTTTGATTGTTTTTTCTTTTTTTTCCTATACAGAAAGCAACTGGCAAAATGGAGTCCGTTAGGATATTATGAAGCTTAGATGTCAGCAACTATATTTTTTAGTTAAATGTTTTTTGTCAGAACTTTATGCAAGAAGATTTCCCACGAGAAAGAAACTGAGAGTTAGGTGGATTATTTTCATGTAGTGGAATCAATAACCTGAGTTTCCTTGGTGAGTGGTCAGAAGAGCCAAGGTATCCACACAAGGGAATAATTAGCAGCCTAAGCTGCTGGTTTGATTGATGAGGCTGCTGAGTGGTTATTTCTTCAATTTTCCCCAAGTTCAATTCTCATAGACTAGGGTCAGTGAAAAGAGAAGTTAATTTTATGTTATCAGGTACTGATACTCAGATTCTTTCTGTATTTATTAATATATCTTATTTGCATTTTCAAAGAGTGATTTGGAGGCGCTGCTGAGAAGGTAAAAAAGACTTCAGAGGGATTTTTTGTGGGAGTTTTGCTGAATTTGTGGCAGCTGGTAGACTTCAGGAAGAATGACAGAACAAGTTCTGCCTAGCAGAAAAAGCACAAGGAGGAGGCAGTAGTAATATTTGGAGAGAGTGAGAAACTTGCGGAAGGAAGATGAACATCAGAGCTTTATTTGAGATATAGTGCCCAGTGAGAGAGAGGAATAGGAGCAAATGTCAAAAGGAACAAACAACCTTTTGCTTTTTAATGTAGTCATAAAAAACTTACATGTGGATAAGGAATATTTTAAACAGTGTCTCAGATAGGAAATGTCATTCACATCTACTGGGAAAAAAAAAAAACAGAAAAAACGAACCAACATAAAAAAACCCTCCTGCCTGGGGCTATGCTAATTCTTTAATGTGATGGCATTCCTTTTCTGTGAGCTCTGTAAGCTTTCCAGGCTGCCAAGCATGCTTGGTGCCCATGCCTTCAAGCACTATTCCTGCAAGGTTCCTGACTATATTTTCATTTTAATGGGTTCTTAAGTCAAGCCTCTCTGGCAAAGCTTCCTAAAAAAATGAGTAAGAGCTCATGCAAGGGACAATGACATTCTTTAATATTTACCACACTCAAAATAGCTTTTAAAAACAATACACGGCATACAGAATGCTCTCCTTGTTCCAAAATGGTTGTTTTTAACAGCATTTGATGGATTCAGAGAGCTCTTGGAAAGTACTGTTAAGATATTTTCTCTATATATTCCTTCAGTACTAAAGAGTAAATTGCTTGATATGTAATCTTGAGTAAATGTTTCCCCAGTTACATTCACTCCCTCTTTCTGATATGCTTTATTCCTGCCTGAGTATTTCTCTCTTTTTAATATTTTCACCAGGCTGGATTTATGAAAGCAAATAATAGAAATCATCTTCTTCTGAAGCCAGCTGCGCTAGTGAACTTGGTGAATATCTGACCAAGTCCTGAATGGTGACCATACAAAGGATCATGAGAAACATGACATGTTTCTCATGACAAACAAAATGAGACAAAGTCACCTTCATTTCCCAAAAAACTTAGGAAGTACCAACTCTGCACAAAACGAGAGAGAGGGCAGAAGAAGAAAATTAGGGAGAGTGAACCCACAGTCTGTTTCATTTTCCATTCTAACATCCCTCCAACTATAAAGAATGACAGTATAAATGATCAAACAACTGTTTGCAAATGCATTATAGATAGTCATGCACAATATGGCAGCTTTATCCTTGTATATTTACCCACCATGAATACAAAATATACTAAGAGTGACAGGTAATGTAGCCAAAGCTTCTACTCTCTGTAAGCATCTGTGTACAATGAATTATAAATGAGAGTCTTGTGTCCAAAGGTAGCAAGTAATGTAGATAATGCCATCTGAGTAAATGAATAAATGTGAAACAGATGCTTTTTGCATTCAGGGCACACAGGCACAGCCAGAAAGCCACCAGTACAGATTATGGATGCTGGTCAGACAGCTGTTGTCTGCATCCAGTGCCAGGTGCATTCCTACCTGGGCTGCATGGAGGCAGTCAAAAAGGCCTTCTCTCAGTCCTTTTTAACAAGTTTCTAGATGGATGAGGTATCTTTTTATGGAGATTCCTCAGGTGCTTGGATTTCCTCTAGGCTTTCCTAAAATAAAACAAAAAATAAGCAACATTATTAAGGGAGTCCTGTGTAAGAGGTGCTGAAATTATTAATTTACTTAAAAACAGCCATAAAATAGTTTTTCTTTGCTTTTTATGCAAGTCTCTTTCAGTCTGCCATTATTTTTCATATCAACAAATATTTTACCTCAAAAGGAGATTGCCTGTCTTAAAAAATTACTGCTAGAAGAGCATTAAGAACATTTTTTTTTTCCTTACATGTAAATTTACTTATTTTATAAGCAAAGAGACAGGAGCTTGGACTCCAGCTAAGGAATTAGAGCATTCTTCTTGTCAGTACAGACAGCTCCCTTGATACCTAAAAGTCAGGTTGAACTCCCCAGGTAAAATATTAAACCTAACAGTTCTGACAGTTTTTACTTGTGAGATACAGCTACTGCTATTCTTTAAGTTCAGAGAAGTTCATAAGTTTATATTGCCCTAGCATCTGCTCCTTTTGTGCCTAACACTAGAGCTGTGCTGTGTCCATTTTCCTGTGTGCCAAAGAAAAACTTCTGTCCTTTTCACTTGGAAGCAAAAAAGGGTCTAAGACCCATTTCCCTGCAGATTAGTCATTCATGAGTTACTTGTGTCATGGAGGGTTGGTAAAACAGTGGTCACCAAGTGTGGAATGAAATTCTATCCTGATGCAATTTTAAGAAGAAAATGAACAATTGCAGTAATAAATGTTTTTTGTTTAGCCTGAGTACTTTGAACTATACAAAACTCTCAAAAGGAAAAAATTCCAGTACCAGTAAATATCTGTGCCTATTTTACAATGTAATCTCACTGCCTCTCTTGCATAACGGAGAATTTCAGAGATTAGAAAGTATAATCAGAATCAGAGATTCATGTAAAGTTTTGGAAGAGCCTGACAGATAACATACAGCTTCTCAGAACTTACCAAAATGGTATTTCAACCCTTAAGAGTATTTATGCAAAATTGCCAAGGCAGTCATAGCAGTAATTTTACACCATTCCCTCAGAAACAAGTTAGTTTTTTTGCCCACCAAATAACCCTAATTCTTCAAAATTTTTGACATATGTGTGGTCAGTCAGGAAGGGGGTTTGCCTGCCATTGCCAGATTTGGAATTAATTTTGAGACCAATCCAGATTAATATAGATAATATCCTCAGAGGAATTCTGCATTTATACAGCTATAATAGACAATTGAGCTTTGTAAGGCAAAAACAATGACTGAAACCAGAAATACAGGTCCCACTCCCTACTTTCTTTTTTGTTTTTTTTTTTTTTTTTTTGTTTCATTTGCTCCTGCGCAAAATCAGCATAAGACACAACTATTGTTCCAATTTGACATGTCTACATCCCAGTTTTTTACTCTGTTTGCAGAAGTGGAAATGACAGTACACCTCCTTTGGGTGAGAAACAGTAAAGTAGATGCAATCCAACAGGGACAGCCACACCATTCACTGTCCCTTAAATACCTATTGCTGCCATTGAGATATCCCAATATTTTAACCTTGTATATAAAGCAACTCCTTACAAGTTACAGGTTTTGACTCTAAAAGCAAGCAAAAATCAAACTATGCAACTGCGAAAGTCATAATTTTGCTTTCCAAACAGCATGATTTTATTTAGAGTTATGGAATTTTAACCACAGAAATGTCAATAATCCACAGGTGGCTTGTTCCTATTTTCCTCATGTCCTTTCTTTCAGCAAGTTGCCCTTGCATTTATTTCAGTGTAAAAGTTGAGGGGGAAAAAAAGAGACTGTGGAGATTTTTAAAAAGTTTGAGGAGTAATTTACAAAAGTGATAGTTTCTGGTAATGAAGGTTGTTACCTTTGCCCAGGTCTCTCAGTATGATAAAATTGTTTCAGAATGTTAATTACTGAATAATCAGATTCCCTTGAAAATGAAACCTAAAATATTATATTTCAAAATTATGTCAGACCTGTAGTACAGTCAAATCAACAATTACACTAAAAGATCTCATGCAGTCTTCTCTTTAGAATGATACTCTATTATCTCAAGAGAATTAGAAAAATATCTATGATGCATTACCAATATGGAAATATTCATCCCATTGGCCTCTATTATCCAAAAGGAAATGAGAAAACACTTCCATTACATTTTGCAGTGATCCATGCCTTTCTCTTTTGAAGTCAATAGACTATATCTTTCACTGTAGCAATTTGTGCATGTGTGCAAAAATGACCTTTTATAGTTTGGCTGCTGGGACGTGCTGGGAGAGGTGACACAGGAATTGTAAAAAGAGATGCAAACCAGTTTGTACTGCCAGACGTGTCTGTCCTGGGTTGACTCTATGATGCTTTTATCCCCAATCTTCTCGTTCTGTTTATGCTGAATAATAAGTTTTGCACCTTTAAGCCTTGTTCCAGAGAGTGAAGGGGGGAGAGAAGAAGCAGCAGTTTGTTTTCAGACACTGCATTCACTCCTCCACATTCCTGCTCCTGGACTGCGTTGTCTGCGGATGGACAGACAGCGGGACTGAGCTCTCCTTTGCTTTTAGTTAGTTTAACTAGCTGAAGCAAAGAAGTTCCCTGGACTGTGGGTTCTTTTTTTCCTTTTTTTCCCTTTTCTTTGGAGCTGTTCAAACCTGCTCTGGACTGAACACCCAGGGGAGCACCGGCAGCTCCACCTGTGGCCACCAGGCCGGGCCTGGCCTGCGACATTTCCA
>JAWWMN010000208.1:8107658-8128960 GCA_035047745.1 Catamblyrhynchus diadema | reverse complement strand
TTTCCTTTCCTTTCCTTTCCTTTCCTTTCCTTTCCTTTCCTTTCCTTTCCTTTCCTTTCCTTTCCTTTCCTTTCCTGCCTTCCTGCCTCTCTCTCTCTTTCTTTTTAGCAAATACAGCTCTACACAAAGTTTAATCATGTGCAGAAATTTGTTAGATTGATGCCAAAAGACCTGCCCAAAGGCAGGCTCTAAACACATTATTGTTTGAAACCTGCAACAGAGAGTCCAACCAGCCTTTGATTAGGCAATGTGCCATACTAAGCAGATATTAATGAATCTTGGCAACCAAGTAAGAGAAATCAGTTTTCTTGCCATCCTTTCTGTGTTACAGATGGTTATCTGGAAAACAGTCCAAACAACAGAAATAGACCATATGTAAAAAAAAAAAAACCTCCCTTTTTTATTTTCAGGTTCACAGACTATCAGCTTAAGATTGCACAGTATATATATTATTTTTATAATTCAAGATGAGCAAGTACGTCAATATCCAAACGCATCCAAATTGTGTGACACTGAAGAAACCAATACTTTGCTTTATGGGACTCTGATTGCATTACTGGAATTATGGACTTCTGGGTGATCATCACAGATTCCATCTACAAGCTGAAATGACAAATTTCTTCTGTATCTGTCTAGCAACACCCATAAAATGGAAGTACTGAGATCAGTAAGGCTGGGAGAAGCAAATAAATAGATGTTTAAAGAAATATACCACTAAACTAGGTTAAAACTGGATTACACTACAGAGATTCTGAAGAGGTATTAAAAACACAGTAATGAATAGGCATGTATTTTGCTATTCTAGCCTTACCAAAAGACTAGATAATAACTTTATCTTCATCTGATCAATTGCTAATAAATCCATCGTCAGCTAAAAGACAAATCTGAATGGAAACTAAGTCTCAGTATTCCACCTTCTTCCTCCACTGATTATCAACAGAGTAGATCATCCACTAACTACACAGTGATTATAAACTGAGGTCAGTGTAGCACCTGAGACAAGCTGTGAGGCAAACAAACTTCCTTAATCAGATGTGGGTGACGCCCTCTGCGGAGACACAGGAAATGTAAACATGGGTAGAAAATATCTGTGTGTATACCCTATGCAATTTCCTAGTGCATTTCTTACTAATTATTTTTCTGTAGAAAAACCTTTATGGAGTTATTTTCCAAACAACTGGACTTGAACAGATAAAAAAAAAAAAAAAAGAAAAGCCTGAGAACAAAATAAAAATTCATATAAAGTTAAAGGGTCACTCCTTAGTAAGAAAAGATAATTCAAAGATGCAAAATATTTGCATCATTTTTCAAAAAATTCTAATGATTTATGCATCACATGAACCATTTTGTGATGCTCCTACTCACAGTGAGCAGCACCTCACTTCAAAATATTTGGTCTGAATTCATTAAGAGCACAAATGGTGGTAGGTAAACAGGAAATCTCTGCAAAATATCACTGAATGAGTGAAATTTCTCACATTATGTACAAAGCAGGAAAGCCTGGTGCAATAGTTTGCAATGCAACATGAACAAGAATTTTATAATCCTGCCTAAGGGCCATATCCTAAAAAATCTTGTGAGTGCCAAAACTGGGATGTTTGAGAACTTTTGGCATGTAAGTCTTCACTCTGAATTAAACCCACTCACCATCTGCATAAGTCTGAAGGTAATAGGTTTCACTAGGTGCTCTCATCAAAATTTTTCACAGACCAAAATCTATCTTTTCTAAAAAAAAATACATGAATGACATTTTCCCCTCTCATTCTTAGAGAGGAAGCATGTTGAGAGTCCTAGCATAAATTACAATGTGCTCTACCTGGTATACAATTTGTTCAGCATTGTAGAATTTTTATTTTGTTCTTAATTTTTCTTCTTTTCATTCCTGGGTATATCATCCCAGGTATATTTTTACTACATTGACTTTATCAGCTTTACATGAAAAAAAAAAAGAGTTAAAAGAAGAATGCACACACTAATCTGCAATGAATGTCTGCAATGTATTATTTTGGCTTTATGGACTTTCAATTGGATAATTTAAGCATTCAAGAAGTAAAAGCTTTTCATCGTGAGAAAACACTCAAGAACAGGGCTATGGACTCAGGAAGGCTTCCTTGTATTTTTTATCTGCCACTTCAGAGGAGCAGAGCCTTCTGTGGTGATAGAGAGGAGGAAAATATTACATGCTGCAGACAACTTGCTTATTTGATATTATATACAGAATTCCATATGTTTTCCATATCATCTTCCTTGGTTTTTAGATTGGTTTCTAGATTCTAACCATGAGGTGAAGATATTTCCTTGACGTATTTACAGCTCAAATCTGTACATCCAGAGAACCTGGAAAACTCCAGTTCTGGTATTGTTTCCTAGGAGTAAGAACGAAACCATCTGATAAAGACAGAAGTGCTTAAATATGAATAGTGAATAAATCTGATCCTAAGAGAAAGTTTTTAATGAATCCTACTGGAATAATTTACTCAAATCCTTTAATATGAAATTCACCTGCAACCCAAGCACTGACGCTGGTCCGGACTGGAGGAACGTAAACCCAGCGATGCCAAATTAAACCAGAGACCAAATAACTTCTAACAGCTAAATCAGAGGACTAAGCTTTAGAAGCAGCTCTTCTGTGGCTTCTCTATGTGTCTGTTTTAACCCTCATGCTAACCTAAATAATTACCTTTTGCTATTAAAAAGACCTTTGAGAAGCTTAAAATTTGTACAGCAAGTTGACTAGCTCAAGCAGAACATACTACCAAAGTCTTGTTTCATACCAAATAAACATAGTTTGGCACAGATTGAATCAAAATGCTGTCCATAATTTGTAAATAAACACTAATAGAAACCACTGGACAATTCTTATTACACTGAAGGGAAGAAAGTTTGTTAAAAACGTCTTGGCAGAAGTCATATAGGAAATCATATCACCTGCTCCAAAGAGCTTGACAGAAGAAATGAACAGAACTGTGGGCTGGAGAAACTGGAGTCTGTTATTCACACTGACAAAAGATTAACCCAAACCAGCTAGCAAAACTATGTGCCCCCTCAAAATCCTGCTTTCTTTTCCTTTGCTGTAGAAAATGGCATATATGTCATCGCTGAAAGTTATAAAACACATTCTTTATGAAACAGAGAGAGAAAAACTGTCAAAATATAAACAAATGTTTGTATAGAAATTCCAGGTATCTAGGGAGCAAAATGATGAAACAGAATTAATGCTGAAATGCAGCAGGCTGAAAGTAACAGATTTACAGTGCCAGGGATATGTTGGAGGATGAGTTTTAATGAAGTGGAGTAATGAACTGTGTGCCCTGAACAGAAGAATTAAAGCACAAAGTGATGGTGCAGAATATACTGAATGCTAATGGTGTGAAAGGCTGTAAGAGACAGAGAGGGATAACACATGAAAGTGGACCTTCCACTGTCAGGATCTGTGCAGAGAGATTTGTGTGCTCTTAAAAGGAATGAATACATTCCTTGTGGGCAACTGAACTAGGGAAGAGAGCATGAGAGACATGGGGAGCAATGGTGTGGAAATGGAAATTACCATGATAAAAAGAATCATATTCTAAGTAGCTGTATGTACTGAGGTAAAGGAATGGGAAAATCTCAAGCCAACAATTCTGGGAGAACTGGCTTGCAGGTCCAATGGTGAGTATCCCAAGCAAACGTGTCAAGGCATTGAAGAATCTCAGTAGTACTGACAATGTTCAAAAAGAGAACTGAAGATCATGGTGTTACAGCCTAAAGACTGAACATCCATTTAAAAAAAAAAGTAAAGTATTAGAGGAGATTGAGAAATAATTTATCATTGCAAACATACAAAAAAAAAACAAAAACAAAAACAAACAAGCAAACAAACAAAAAAACCCACAAAAAAAACACCAGCAAAACCACAAAGAAACCTGTGAGAATGCAGAAATTCTGCATTAACAGAACACAGAAACTGTCATTCATTTGGGTACTATTAGTGTCTGATACAATAGTATGTGACAAAATTTAATTAAAACAAGGATGAGATTTAGCTGAAGATAGCAAGGTGAACAAGCTGTTATTTAAATGCTAACATATTAGTATATATTAGCACACATATTAGCATATTAGTATATATTATTAATACAGTGTCTGTCTATAAACCCAAAGTAAATGTGGTTACTTTTAATTAAGGCTGGTTTATCCTACCTAAGGTAGCTAATACAGCTCTGAATTTCTTCTGGTTGCTATATCTCTGATTTCAGCCTGTGATGATCTTTGTTCTAGCAGTCTCCTTTCCCATATCTAACACTGTTGTGCTCACTGCTTTTTCTACTTGTTCAGCTAAAGCTAAACTGAATAAAAACTAGCTTGACTTCTAACTAGAGCTCTGGTATTTTCTTACATATATTCTTATCTTAATTTCTTTTTATATAATTTAATACTGTGTAATACACTAAGGCTTCCTAGAAGAGGTAAAATCAAAATAAAATCGAAGTGCTGTTCAGCTGAACATGTCAAGTAAATGAATTTTTTCTTGGACTGTACATATAAATCAAGTGTCCATTGCCAAATTTCAATAGAGTCAGAAACAACCTTTTCCCTCACTCAGGAAATATCACTAGTGCCTTACTGGACTTGCTGCCTTTCTGTGCTTTTAGCTTTTAATGTTGAGTGGAGATGCTCTAGGCTTACTGGCAATAGTTCTCTACTATATTTTGAACAGATACCTTCTAGAGGAATTTTTTTTTTTTTTTTCCATGTGCTTCACTAAATTCTTTCATCTCTCTGGCACTTGCTTTTCTGCATGTCAGGATCTCAGCCTTTTTTTCGGCATCAGTGACATCAAACATCTTTTTTCAGTCTTTGTTGTTGTCTTCTAATTTCTCTATTCAGCCAATCTGTTGCACTCACTCATGGCTAAATACGTTTTGGGTTGGGGTTGTTAGTGAGAAAATGAAATAAATCAACTCTTTGCATCTCAGCAATGGTTTGAAGGTCCCCCTGGTTAACTGTATGTGTTGATTTACACCATCTCCCAAACAACATTTAGATCTTTTCCCTACAGTATCAACAGAATTGAAACCAGTTATTCACATCAGAAATTTATTGCTCTTTTAATAGGTTTATGTCAGGGTTTCTGCAACGCTATTTTTCAGACCACAAGTCTCAAGAATTCAGCAATCTAAATCAATGTAGTACTTGGACAATGTCCAGCCCATGGTCAAGCTGACTCCAAAGAATCGGGATGCCCATGAGAGCCACCTCCACTCTCAAGAGAGACAGACATCATGTCCCCCATGGACAACCCAGTTCTACTTTCAGCTTACTGCCTTTCCCTCACTCTGAAGGGGGGATGTGGCATCCTTTAATTTCTTGGGCTTTTTTCATCCCTGCTTTATGGCAAGTCACGAGAAATTAGAAGCCTTTTGTGAGAACCAGAGTATTTGACTGAGTAATCATTCATAAATATCTTCACTTCTTCTAGTGAAACAAGAGTATAAATAACCACACCATGGTGCTTTTTGTCACAATTTCATCACCATCTCATGATAGCTTGCTGTGGAGTCATTCATGGCAAAGAGTTGCTTTATTCTGACAGTAGCTCCAGAGAGCAGTGAGTGCACTGCCAAAGTGAGAAAATGGCCCTCAACAAACCCCCTCCAGTCTGCTGCATCAACCAGGATACTTCACAGCCATTTTACCTAGTCTTTTTTTCAGTTGTGGCTTTTTCACCTTCTTTAGATGTCCCAGCTCCCCTTTCTTTTTCAGTGTTTAAATTCAGTAGTCAGGACAGAGCCTTAAAAACAACTTAAATGGAAAGATTTTCTGGAAATATATTCCTTTGCTTCTCCAGCGATGCACACATTCTTGGCTAATTAATGTCAGAATTATATTTCTGTTCACACTGTTGCCAGTAAAATGTGCAGCAAACATCCAAGGAATGTGGTGCACCCATGACAGCAACCTTAGCAGAGCAAAGAGGCAAACTGAAATTGCACAGGAGGAGCAGCAACCCAAAACCTCAGTGGCAGAAGCAAAGAGAAAAAAGGCACATGCTTGGCAATATTACATTTATGCTTTCCATGATTCTCTCATGGTCTTTTAAAGAGAGCTAAAAGATAGCTCCACCAGGTGAAAGATAAAAAAGCATTTTCTCTGCAGAATACGACTCTTCTTTAGATGAACTCACAAATAAGACACCTGTCCTATTAAATTTCGTAACTATTTGAGCACTGCCATTTGCAAATGAGTGATAGCGAAAATTTCAAGCATGTTTCCTCTGCCAGAAAATAATTTACATTGACATTTTCCTTTGGTTTTAGAAAAGAAAAATCACTCTGATCGTATTACTTGGGTCCTAGAACACACAGCAAAGAATCTGAGGCCTTAACTTTCCATTTACCTTGCCCTCAGGTATTTAAAACCTTTTTATCTTCATTTCAATTTCCCCTCTTTTATTTTTACTTCAGATTTATATAACTTTCCTCCAAAGCTCCCCAGTGCCTCCATGTCATCTCAGGTGTTTATCTTGCCAGTTCCATCACATAAATTGCTTCCAAATTCCATTGCAAAAGCTGCCCACTTAATAACAAGAAATTCATTTTAAGTGCTTTTTCTAATTTTGAAGAAATTAAATGGAAATACATATTTCAAAGCATTCATGACAGGCAGACTATCAGTCTCTACATGCATTCCTTGCAACTTATTTTATGTTTTCAGTGTGTGCTTCCAACATCGGATCAAGCTTTGACAAATGTATCTTCAACAGTTTACTTCTCCAAAAAAAGAGGATAGGAAAAAGTTGGATTATTTTTTTTAACAGCATAGAGGCTATATACTGAAACCATATGTGCTGTTTCTACTGGAGAATATGTATAGATTCCTTGGTTTTAACTGACATCACATACACCATAAAACATTTGTTTTTCTCTGTGAATATTGACTCGAACTAGTTGCCTGTACAGACTCACTTTTATTTTCTCATATTCTATTTGTTTTGTAAGGAAACCATAGAAAAGCAAACATATCTTCATTGTCAAAATAAATTATTTTTCCCTTTCCATCAACACAAAAAGATACTTTGAACAAACCTGCTTTTTGCTGATTTTTAACATTTTCTCTGTTGAATATACAAATTTCAAACATTCCTCATTTGAGTAGCCATTTGCAGGAAAAACAATTAAATTTAATAATTAACCTCAAAATTGTAATATTTATGTGAAGGAATAATAGAGTGGGTTACAAGTTGCTATACCCTATACCAGAGAATACGGTATAGCATCCTTTGGGGCTAATGAAGGATTATTAAAGGGATATTGAGAAAACTAAAGAGCTCTGATCTATTACATTTACGAGTCCAAGATGCTCCTTTAGGGTTTTGAGATTCATCCAGCTATTGAACCCTTGGTTTTTACATCCGAGGTGCAATCCCCAAGCTCCATAACTCCAGTGGTTTGAGGCACAGAGAGGCTGGGATTGGAAGGAGCAAATGAGAACACTTACAGGAATTTCTCTGTTTTACAAGAACTTTAAATCTGAGCACTTACACTGAGCACCAACTTTTATGGCTTTGATCACTTCCTCTGGATTCAATGTATTCCTGTCAGGATTTATATTTTGGAGGTTAAGCGCTAGACGTCAGAACCTGGGGTAGTTCAAGGCTATGTGAAAGGTGTAAAATAGTCTTTGAGTATGAACATTTTACCCTGAATCTCCCAGCTTATGAAATCCTCCTTCCTCAGGTAACATGAAAAAAGATCTCCACTCTTTCTCCATGCTTCCATATTGGAAGAGTGAATCATGTGACAAACAGAAATCAACAGAAAATCCTGGGGAAATGAACAACTTTTCAAAACATTTATGACAGCTCCAGTTTGAAGGCACTGAAATAGTAAATATTAAGTAGAGGAAGTTAATCGCTATTCACAGCATTCTCACAAATTAAAGATTAAAACCAGGCAGTGAAAACTTACCAGCAGTTGCCAGCTCATATTTAAAACACTGTCACATCAGCTTACTCTTTTAAGATAATGTCGCCACACTCACCCTATAAAAAACTCTTACTTATTTCCCCTTGCCATTTATTCACCTTTGTGACAGTAATTAGCAAAGGTCTCTGATTAACTCAGAAAAAAACTGAAGACATAAAACAGGAGCATGAAGTGAAAAGAAGCTTCTATTGTTATATTTTACCTTCCTCTTACATTTTACTATACAAATAGGAATCTGAAAAAAAAAAAAAAGTGAAGTTTTTTAGATTCTTATTAAACCTTTCCTCTTTGTTTTAATTTTGTATTTTCCATCTGAAGTTTTTTCCTACCTTTTGTCCTTTTTCCACTCAGTTGCCTCTGTTCACGGCAACTTTGTTCTGTCTAAATATTAGACTATGAGTTTCCAAAGCTGGCTAAAAAGCTCTGAAACATGATTTGAAGCCCATTCTTCTGTGGATTTCTGCATCTATTAGTTGTCCTGATACAACTGTTTTTAGAGCATTAGTGAAGGGATCAAGCTCAGAAAAATAATTTCAAGAGATGTTATAGTTACTTGTTTTGGTCCAGGTTTAGCCATATAAGCACAGCATAAGTAATTGACCCAGCATATTTTAGGAAGGCATTCAGGAGATCAAACATGAAGGAACATGAAATCAGAGATGGAGTATGCCAAAAGCCTCCAAAAGTAGCTTTATTCTCAGAGATTTTAACAGGGAATCTCACTTTCCAATTTAACTGCTTCAAGTATGTACTTACCTCTCTCTTTTGCTGCTTTTCCTGCCATCCCTGGGGCTTCCATGAAATGAAGCATTAAAAAAAAGCCCAACAAACTATGCAATTCACAGGAAACAAATGACTTGTGATTCATAGCCTGATATCTTGCCTCACACTTAATTGATTCCAGTTAGGCATAGCAGGACAGTAGTATTCTGCATTTTATGGCCTTACAGAAATGTCAGCCATCTGTTTGCACCTGCTGAAGTTGCTGGGGATAAGCACTACAAATCCTGTGAGCGTCTGGGCCTGGATTTCCAGAGCAAGAAAAGTGCTTTTTCTTGGTGATTGTCAACATGAAGGCATTAATAACAAATGTTAGAGACAGGTTTGAGAGGGAATGCTCCCTCCAATCCAAACAACCTGATGATTCTCGTGTGAACCTAATCTTCAGAAGGACTGAACAGACATTTATTTCTTGCAATTTTGCTTTTGAGCTATGGTGGATGAACTAAAGTGTGGAGTCTGTATTACTTGGGACAGATGGGAAATTAGCATGTCATAAAATTAATAAAAAAGTGGTTGATGATGTTGTCTGCCTCAAGAAAATAATTATATAATGATTGCCTCCTTTGAGAATACCAACAGACTAGTTAGAGAACAGCCAGTTCTCTGATTTACCTATTAGCAATATTTTCAGGTGTTTGGTGTCCTTCAGGTAAGATGTTCTTTACTGTTGCAATTTATTCCTTTAAGAGTTCTAACCCTTAGCTTTAAATTTTTAGATGCTTTGTGTAACGGAGCCATAGTAAAATCCAACTTAGGAACCTTGTTTCAAATATTTGTTCTAATTTAGAAGCTGATTGTTTTCTTTCAATATTGCTTAAAGTGGTTAGAAAGCTGCACAAAAATATCTTTTCCTGATAGATCTCATTGTTTCTATACAGCCTAAAAGATGGTAGTGTTCAACAAATTCATTAAGAGTTTTGCCTTTGTGTTTAGCAAGTGAGATACTGAGTGCTAGAAGGTAACCAGTTATGTATTTTCTGGCCGAAATAAAAACAAAACAAAACAGAACAGAACAGAACAAAACAAAACAACACAAAACCAAAAACAAAACCAAAAAAAACCCAGTTAGGTACAGGTTCCTAGGTACAAGAAATATAAACAACTAAAGGCAACTGAAATTCTTGGAAAATATTAGTGTTCTTAATTATTTTTAAAACGTACCTTCAGAATGAAAATTTAAAATGGAAAAATTATCCCTTTTGGAAACTATATACAATGATATTTTTATTTACTTTCTGCTCCAGTGCATGTCTCAGATTTTTGGAGGCAGGTCTAAAATGATGGAGCTGATTCTGGAGTGCAAGGGCCCGCAAATTAACTCATCCCCTGGAAGAGAGATCTTGGCCCCCTCCTGTGGGACAGTTTAGATCCAACCATTTTATTGAACTGGACCGATTCCAGAGGAGCTATTCCTTCTCTCCTGCCCACTTTTCACAGATGAGCTTTAAAGCAGTAGAGATGAAAGCACTAAATTTGCTTCACTGCAAACTTTGTCTAGTTGGTTCAAATCAATCTCATCTGCAATTTAAACTAAAGAAGTGAGCTTTGCAATGAAATAAATGATCAATGTTTATGGAGTTCTGCCTGGGTTTGCCGTCTGCCAGCTGTGGGAAACTATCCAGTACCTGAGGGACAGTGGAAGTTGTTGAATTGAGACATAGTGAATGAATCAGGCTTTTTCTCTAGAATCCACAAGTGTTTTGTCCTTGTGCTAATGTTCAGGTATTAAACTGCAGTCTGGTAATCCTTTGATGTGCTCTGGAATTATAAATACCTGCAAACCTGAAGTTTAAGGACAATGCTTCATGTGAGGGTTGTCATTAATATATTATGAACTGTTAACAATGGAAAAAAAAATTCTATTTCTTTTTCTGAGAACCCTACTGTTCTAGTGCACCAAAGATGATCATTATACCTTTTGACTAATTCATAAAGTTAAATAACACAACACAGAAAAGACAATGCATTCGGCATCTCCTTTGTGTAAGAAATTTGATGTTAAAAGCCGCAAAGAATTAAGTAATTCTCTTGGGAGTGATAAACCACAATTACAGAGAAATGCCACTGCAAAATAAACCTGGAGATATAAAGATAATTTTAACAGTATAAAATCTATTTCTTTGCAGTTTTAAGACTTTTATTTGGGAAAAGACGAAGTTTCCCTTCAAGTATTCTCCTTTTGGTTGGAAGGAACTCCTTTATCAGTTCTCAGAGAAGCCCTTGCAGTGGCTCCAGTGAAGCTTGCAGTAGGCTGTCCTTGGATGCTGGCTGTGAAAGCAGCAACAAATATCCACCTGCTTCTCATCTGCCTACAACTATCCATCACTCCAACACAATATAATCCATTACTAGATGAAGTCAAATAGCAACAAGTCACCAGAAAGGCAGGGATAAGGAGAGCTGGCTGGCTCGGCTCAGATAGCACAGCTGAGGATTAGAGACAAAAGGAGTTAAAGTAGGCAAGGAGGCAACAAAGTGTTTTGATCAGGTAAGCAGGTTATAAACCATGAAACTCAGCTGGCAAAGGGGACTGTTAGAAGTGCTTCTCTGCACCAGTGCAGTGAAATTAAATCAAAAAGGTAGAAGGAAAAGGAAAACTTGGGCAATGGGCATTGCAGTTCATGAAGACACACCCAAGTCACCACTTTCTGAAAGCAAACAATTTCTGCATGGCAGTAGAGGCTCTCAAGGCATTTAAACTACTGCAGCTTTTTTCAAAAGGAGCATGTGGCTATTCCCTGAAATCTGACAGGCATCATCAGAATGAGGGGTCAGATTAATGATTCAAATAAACTGTCACTGAAGCTGAGCACTGTCCCAGCACAGTCCCCTTATATACACAGGTATATAAACACACCCACCTCAAAGCTTTCCTGAAGACTGACAGATTCTGTCAACTTTGCATACCCAGATGACATTCAATCCATTATTCCAACCAGCTCCCAAAGCTCTCAGTCATTCAGGATTTATATCTTAGCTTGCTGATGGGATCCACTTTATTTCTAGCAAAGAAATACTGAACAAGGAAATTGGAGTTAGGCAGTTCACAGAAGTATGAACCTAACTCTTTGAGAAAAAGATTTTGTGCCATATTTGCATTTGTCTGACAAAGTTCAAGAAAAGCTATTTCTATGCCCATTTACTGGTACAATCAATGCAGTGGGAGGCTGAAATAAGGACTACAGGATGTCTGTGTGAACCTTTTCCCATCATATCTAGGCAATGATTACTCAAAGACTATCCTCATATCACACATTTTCAACAATTAGTTTCTTTCAGGAAAAACAATTTACTATTCAGGGAACTTTTATGTGAGTTACAACCACATACAGTTTTCTTGAGGAAAATTGTCACTGAGTCATGTCAGCTCCAAACAGCGAAACAGATTTTCAGGACCCATGGTTTTTCAAAGCTCAAATATTTAAGTGTTCTATATACACTGGAAGAGCATAAAATAAGTAATCCTGACTTAATTATAGGTTCTTAATTTAATTGTTACTGAGAAACATCAAAGTGGGTTTTTTATTATTTATATTATTAAAAATATTTCTTTGTCTCTTCTAAAAAGGTTTTAAAAGCAAGATTGAAGTTCCTATATTTTTTTTTTTTGTTTTTTTTTTTTTTAAAGCCTTTTTTTTTAACTTCCATGCAGGATGATACCTCTCAGCCTTTTTGTTTTCTGACAAGACTGTGCAGCAAGGTCACTTTTTTACTGTGGGGAGCACACCGATGTTCCACCTGGCATGGCATTGCTAGGTGACCTCTGATCACATCCAGAGGCCAGCAAGCTGCTCCACTGCCAGTCTATCTCTGAACATAACCCATGGCCATGGTGATGAACATCATGAGAAATGCACAACTCACTAAACTGGAAATCAACAAGTCACAGAATCACTGATCCTTACGCAGGGGAACGGATATCAGAATTTTTGTGCTGGCTTTAATGCTCATTACAAATTCAGCTATTTCCCATTACTCTAGAGATACAAAGGGGAGAGTCTAAATAAAGTTTGGCCCTTTGTAGGACCCAACAGTAAAATCCTTCAGCTTATTAAAAAACTAATTCAGTTTGGCATATTCTGTCTGTGTTTAACCCTTCTAAAGAATTCTTATGTAAAGGTCATTTTTAATTTCTTAACAATATCTCCCAGAACAGACTATTTAAGAATGACAGAATCTCCAATACTTAAAGCCAATAAATATATGCAATATATGCATGCCACTAAATTTAAGCATTTGTATTAGATTTAAAACAAACAGGCAGCTTACTAACCAGATCAGTACAAAAGCAGTTTCTATAATCGAGTTGGCACCAGTTCACAGAAAATATAATTTGAAAAGGTTCACATTTAAATGAAACTTGCTTTTCATGCTCAAATGTCATTCCAAACTCCAAAAATGAGGTATTAACCCTTCATTCCCTTTGATTTAATGAAACTCAGCACTGAGCTTGAATAACCTTGACTGCACTTCCTCATCACAATACAAAAATTAAACAAAAGACCCTGTATTGCAATCACCTAATTTTAAGAAATATCGACCAAAAGAGTATGGATAAACCTACAATTTGCGCTTAAACTTGTGCCTTTAGCCTTCATCATGGGTGGAGCAACATAATCCCGGACTTTATCTTCAAAGATGAGCCGCTCACCCTTTTCCAGCATTTTCTCCCCACATTTGGGGAACCAGACAGCTGGGGACTCTCTTTCTCCCCCCAAAAAAGGAGCCAAAACCTCCCAACAAGGGCAGTTGGAAGCTCTACTTCTGGCCCCCGTCCTTCTGGATCTGAATGAAGGACAAGATTAAGCTTCAGACAATGCTGACAAAACTATTCCAAATACAGAGCTTTTCTATCTCACTGCCATCCAGAGGGACTTGGCTAGTCCAAGGGAAAATGACCCCAATGGGGGTGCACAGGGAACTCACCTGTTAATCCTCTTTTTCTTACAATCAGTCAGACCACTGGAAAACATGCAGATGTATGCAGGCACATAAAATGTGTGTAGGTGAGTGCAGAGTACATACACAGAGATCTATTTACACACATAGGCATACATGCATGCATATATATATATATATATATATATATATATATATATATATATATATGTATATGCAGATAGACACAAACTCATGCACATCTGTGCCTGTCTCTGATTTGCCTCAAATTCTGTCTTTCTGTAAAAATTAGAGAAGGAAATGGAAAGCAGTTTCTGGTATATATATTTACATCCACACACACACAAAAAATATATATACACATATAAACACAGCATATTCATGCCAGCAGGAATATTAGAAACCTAGCATGATTTGGATCTTTACTTTCCACTTTGCCCCGTAGGCACCTGTTTTTATCATGATCACTGAACCCAAAATCTGTCAGGAAGAGTGGTCTGATACATGTCTGCTGCTCACAGTCAAAAGCAAGCAGGTATCAAAGGACACAGAGATTTATCTGTGCAAATTTGTTTGCAGAGTTAGAGGTAGATGGGTTTTCTGTGACCTCTATCCTATGTAATTTCCCTAAAATGGAGCTGAAGAGATCTCACAGTTTCCTCAACACTCTGAATTCTTTTATGGGATGCAGAGCTTGAATATTTCTAAACCACCACCAAATAGTCTGACTGGGTGCTGTCCCAGTGGCAGAGAGGTCACACTGACCTGCTGGGAGCCACTTTGGTTTCACTCAGTGCCCTTTGCTTCCACAGGCTCCCTTCATTCTTCAGAACTGTCTGCCTGATTTTTTTTTTTTTTTTTTAAACAGGATGGTACTTCTCATTAGTGGAGCTTTTGAATTACTGAAAGGCTGTGTAACATTTAATTAGTCTTTATCTTTACAAGTAATAAAATGAGTACCTTTAGGTAAAAGAAGGCAGTCTCCGGCGTGCCACTGGATAACAGCAAGTTTTTGATTTTTTATTCAAACAGCTATCAAACAGATTATAATTTTAGCTTCATTATTTGGCTAATTCACATTTCCTTAAAAGACTCATGAGAACAGGTTTATAAATATTGCAACAAAGAAATTTGGAATCAACAGTAAGAGACGTTTCGAAGCTGACAGATCAGAACAATATTTGTAAAAATACAGTTTGTATTACCTGTAAACTGTTTGGTGTTAGCTAGTTTCATCTAAATAGAAATATTCAGAAACTTCTGATTCTTTTGCAATTTATCTGTTGATTATTGACAGACCACATCTTTGTTTTGATTCATCTTCAGTATGGTCATATAATTTTCAAGAATTAGAGGTCTCCTTTCGAAATTTATCAATGTTTTAGACTTTGTCAACCAACCAGACTGCAAAATAAAACAAAAAAACCCACAAAGAATAACATATATTTTAGAGTTTTGAATTCAATTCAAATATAGTATCAAGACTGGCTTCTCTCAAAGACATATTTCTAATTATTTCTCAAACCATCAGTGTAAATTTTTCTCTCTGAAAATCTGTCTCAGATGTAATATAAACTAGAGTGGTGCCTTTTACCACATGAGAGGTATTTGTGATTTGCATCAATAAGCAAATGATCAGGATTAAATTCTTTTTTAGTACGTTCATAGATGTAGTGAAGAACTACTGTGCTACTTGACAGGTTTGGGGGTTTTTAGGGAGAGACACCCATGATAGACATCCTGGTGCACTTGGTGGAGGATCTGAGTGCATAATAAAGAAGAATTTCACTGGACAAAGCATAACCAATTGTGTGAATCAACACAGGCAGGTGACCAGGACAACCACAAAACCATGGCTGAAATGCAACAAGCAAAGAGCGAAGAGGGAATTTATTTCATGACCTCACTAACTGGAGGATCCCAAAGCAAAGGTGGAGACCCAGGAGTGGGTCACCCATCCTCTGTGGCTTCCTCTGTGCATTCTGTGACCTCTGAGCTTTCATCTTTCTCCCAAAACAGGGAGGTCAGCTGTGTCCATCGAGCGCCTCCAAGTGTCTCCAAACACGGATGTTGTCTTTACATCAAGATTTTACTTCTCAAAACAGAGGACAAAGAGCAGTAGGTGCAATGTGTGGGGTATCCCACATGGATATTTTTCAGATCTTGGCCTTGCCAGCTGCAAGGTCACCTGAGGAAATCTACCCCCTCCTCACCAGTCTTCTTCTTTTAACCCTTTCCTCCCAACACCAATCTATGTGGTGCTTGAGTTTAAAACTGTGACAAAACTATGCAAAATGTACATAATCTAAATTAGATTGAGGTAATCTCCCTTTTTGGGACATCTCCCTAGAGGCACACCACAGATCACAAAGACAAAAACCAAAGGTACATTTCAAGACACTGATAAATACACACGTTACTTGTCCCTTGGACTCAGCCATGCTAATTCATAATTCTGACTGCAGGATTCTCCAGTCTTTTAATGATCAGACTGAATGAATGCAATTAACATTTACTTTATTAACATCCACATAAAGTGGATGTTAAAAAATTTGATCTTGTCTAATTCAAGTTTTCAATCTATACACTGTTTATCAAACTGCAAATTCGCTTCATTCACCTAGTTGGTGCAGAATCAATGCTACTTTTTAAAGTAATGTGACATGAATATTTTGTGAGTGGCTAAAGCAATAACAGATCACTTGTATTTCCAATATACTAAGATGCTACATGGAAAACAAAAGGATTTCCAGAAACCCTTTCTGGTGACATATTGAGGTCACTGTGAATCTGTTTCTGGCAGCATCAAGATAACATCTGAAAATTCCTAACTTGTGGGTGTTGAAGAGAACAAAAATGATTGATCACATTAAATAATTCTTGTGGCTAGTCAAGCTCATCTAAGTACTCCTAGTAATGCACAGCACTGCTTATCATTGCTGCACATTTTGGACTGCTTAGATGATAAACACTTCCTCCACCCTCCTGGTCACTGAAGAACAGTTAATCTGTTTGAGTTCAATCTCTAGTATCATTTTTGGGTTTTAAAAGTGGCCTTTCATTTCCTTTTTCACCACTCTTCTGATCTGTCCACTTCACTGTTCCCCTCAACTTTCAGTGCAGTCCTTAAGGTTAATGTTCCTCAGGATAGTAAAAGCAGAGTGTGTCATTTCAGTTTCTTCAGAAAAAAGAAAAAATTGAACTACAAGCGTAGAAAACTTAATTATGTTGCTTTCTGTTTGACATTGGACAGCTTGTTCATGTACCCAGAAAACATCTCCAGCCTCAACACCATTCAAAACTATTAAATGGGAATAAATCTCTGATCTCAGTATTTGTAAAAATTTAAAACATGAAAGACAGCTCTGTAGTGCAAAAAAGGATTTAAATCAGTATTTTGTGTAAAAAGAAATTATGTCAGCCTGGTACGTAATAAATAAAATACATGTTAAATAAAAAATTAGTTAGTAGTTAGTAGAATGGCATTTCTTGATCTAATTGCAGAAACATTATAAATTATACAATTTAATTTCATTTCTAAAAAATCTCTAATTGCTATAGTTCTAAATGGAGAGACTTGTTTAAGCAAAACAAATAATTAGTTTGTAATGCATACATGACCTGGAATAAACAAGTAATGGTAATGACAAGTGGAAAGACACAAATTATCCTGCCGTGTTGACAGCTATCTCCTCACCTTTGGTTTTAATTTGTTTTAAAACAATGAGTTTACATTCTAAATGAAAGCAGCAAACTTTGGTTTGTTTTTTTTTTTTTTAATTTTTATTTCTTTTTTTTTTTTTTGGAGAGTGGAGTGACTCTTAAAATGCAACAATGTATGCCAAGAAAGAGGCCATCAGGATGAAAAGGAATTAATTTTCCCTGTCTCACTGTATTCACTGGACCAACCTCAACAATTTATTCTACTGGGTTTTTGTCCCTTCTCTGGGTTTTACATTTGCACATGAGTTCAGCATCTCTCAGGCTGATGAAAAAATAACGTATAAAGGGAACACTTTATTTCTGTTTGAACATGAAAGGTCTGTGATACACGGCTGCTTTTCCTAGAATTTGGTCAATATCTGCAATAAACAACAGCTGGCAGTTTTTTGAGAGGGTCCAGCAGGCTCTGTGTAACCAGGATTTTATTCCCTTTAAAAAACACCTATAATAAACTAGTTTTTAATCAATAGACATGCTCAATAGACTTGGTTTTTGCTTTTTTCCTTTTCTAGGCAGTCAGGAAATAGAAGGAAATACTTTATTAATAACATTCAGTGTATATAAATACAATTTGACCTAGGTAAATGCCAAACTAAATTTGAAAGCAGAAGCAACACACAACTTCTATAAAGATATATTGCAGCCAGTGTTGTATCAATTTTTTAAAATATTTTAAATTACTCTTTTTGTGAGAGCAAGGGGTGTGGAGGGAGAAACAGGTCAGTTATTCCTTGTTTGATCAAGGTTTGTTACTTTTCCTGTGTCTTTGTTCTCATAATTGGTTAAAGCTTTTAAAAACAAGGCCATTATTTCAAATTTTATATTGCATAGAGCAGAAACCCATGGAAAACTCTAATGAAAATGGAAATTGGTAGTGCAATTTACAGCTGGAAAAGGTGTGAGAATATCAGCTTCAGACTTGTTGAACAAGTATTAACCACAAGGATCTCAAGAAATCTGCCTTTTTAGCAGAAAACTGCCTTTTTAGTTTAATATGGCTCAGGGTAGCGCAGAAGATGAGAGAAAAGTTCTCATGAACAGAGAAGACGCACTATAACTTCACAGCTAATTATTAGAAAGAAGACACAGTTAGAAATACAATTACTTGATACCTTCACCTTAGGATCATTACTGCCAAGGTAGACTAATAACACAATTACTTTCATAAGAAGTTCTTATTTTGCTGAATTAACAGAAACTGGTAGATGTACAATTTAATATGCAAATTGACAAAGGAAGTTGTAGAATTCTGGCAAGATTTCCCCTTTTATTTGTGTGTGTTCATTATTTTAAAAGGAGTCCAGATACATATCTTGAACTTAACTAACTATTCTTTCTTTCTTTGTTTCTTTCTTTCTATCAAGTAATGGCTTCTCATCGTAATTGCTACAAATTTAGATTTCCAAAATTGTTGAAGGGAGTCAAGTGTTCAATTCACTGTCAAAGTCAGAGGGAGAAAAGTGTGCTACACCAAGTCTGAAATTCAAATGTTCACCCTCACACTGTGAAATAAATGCTACCTGGATTTTAATTAACCCTTTTTATTAAAGGACAATAAAGAATTTATGAAATCTTTCATATTAAAAAAAAAAAAAATTCTTTGGATTTTTTGGTAAAAAGATATTGCCATCTAAGAGGTTCAGATTATTTTGGTAGTTCTTGTATATTAATCTGTCTGTTGAAGACTATGAGTATTACAACATTACATTAGAATATTTTTAAAAATATATACATATTAAAAAAACCTGAGGTATGGCATATAATTTTTAATTTTATATGACACTGGAACCATATTGTGTTTCAACACAGATTTCAGGTTCACTGTAAGCTACTTCTTCCCTTTAAAATGTTTTAAAAGTGCATTTTTACTGTACATTAGTGAGAAAAACAAAGAACAATAGTTTCATAGACATGCAATCATGCCAGGGGACAACTTTGGACATGTGAGGACCCAGTGTTACTTCAAGCTTAGAGGATAAATTGTTACATGAAATATGGCAGTCAAAATTTAGCCCTTGCTTTCCTGATTGGACATTTTTCATTTCAGCATTTAATTTAATTTCGTTCATTTAAAATTGGAGCACATGCTGAAAGCTGATTTTCTTATATTCCAGCTTGAATTATTCAGCTACCAAGCATAAGTAGTCATTTGTTTTTTGCATTAGGAGAATACCTAAGTTTGATAATACCTGAAGGAAGAGGTCTTTAAAACCTGAAGGAAGAGGTCTTCTCTATTTTTTTCTATTTTTCTAGATGAGGCCCAGGACTGAGTTCCTGAAGAGATTTTTTTTTTTTTTAGTCACCACCCTTTCCCTTTTAAGACCATGCCTGCACAAATATGTGGAAGCACATACAGCAGGCTTGATGTTCTGGTTTTTCCTTATGTCCTTACATGAAAATAGTTACTATTACTGCATTTCTGGTGAAGGTCAGCCTTGGGTAAGGCATCTTTAAAAAGATGTAGCCATGTGCTGTAAATCCACTCAGTCTTCTCTGAAGTTTTAATTAGATATGCTTAAAAGTCAACCTATCCATACCTGGAGATTCTTCAGAATAAAGAGGAGGTAAGGTGTCTTCAGACTTTGGCAGTAGTTGAGCTAGATTTTAGGGTTACAGTTATATGTCTAAAATTCTTCTTTAAGAATCCAGTTGCTTCTTTTCTAAAATGACTACATAGACTAACTGGTCCTACTTACACCAACAAAAAGAATTTTGTGGTATATGCCCTCAACAATGTTTTGAAATTGATTAATTTCCCCAGCTGGCATTGGTAAAGGTTAGAACCAGTCCAATCAAATGGGATAAATATTCGATCTTACTCTGCCAGATAAAAGTGCGGGTCACTGCGATTTGTGCTTCCAAAACTTTGGAGAGGTACTTCACTTATGAAAAGTGTGGCACTGTAGCTTCCCCATTCCTTTCCACTTGTGTAATATGTACTGCCTTTCTTCAGACTCATCATCAGGCAGGTAAATAAAAAGGTGACAAAGTAATGAGAATTAATGAATGAAAGTGCTAATAATCCTAGGTAGACACAGAGTCCTAGCAGTGCTAGCAGATAATTTATTTCATTATATTAGGAAAACCAGTGGATGGCAAATTTAAGATTAACTATCTGTTGTGAAAAAAATTTCCCAGGTTTGCAGCTTTTCAATAGCTACTATGCTCAAATATTTTTCCTTTTTCTCATTTTTTGTATATATTTTTCTTCTTCACTTCACTATGACTTGATCCTGCTGGATACTGTTAGAATTTTCACAGCTGTAGGGGATATTTTCAGGCCAAAATGACAATAGGTGCAAAACTCTTGAATTTTCTCTCAGTGTTTTCAGTTGTCATGGGATCAGGCCTTGGGAGACTAATATTATTAGACCATGTATCCTTAGGTGCCAAAAGGCTAGATCCTGGAAAAACAATCCTAGAAAAATAAAAAAAGATCCTAGATCTCACTAATTAAGGTCAAAAATTCTGAATTTCTGAAAATAATTCATGTTGCTGAAACTTTCATCAGGTTAGCAGGCTACAAGGATACCTACAAAGAGACCTCATCTCCCTCTCTGGCCATTTTTCATGCAATTGACCATAAAGTAGCTCAGAATTGGAAGTTATGGGGATTCATTAGTGGTAGTAGGACTGTATTAATGCACTACTTCTCTTCAAGTTAATTAGCCCTGCTACACACCTTGAGTACTGTCCAGGCATAAATAACTGCAAATACTTATTCCATATGAAAATACTATGAAGTATGATAAAAAAAAACAAAAACAAAAACAAAAACAAAAACAAAAACAAAAACAAAAACAAAAACAAAAACAAAAACAAAAAACAAAAAACAAAAAAACCAAAAAAACAAACAAAACAAAACAAAACAAAACAAACAAAAAAAAAACAAAAACAAAAGAAAAAAAAAAAACAAACAAACAAAAAAAA
>JAWWMN010000208.1:8071432-8100830 GCA_035047745.1 Catamblyrhynchus diadema | reverse complement strand
TGTGTTTGGAGATTGTTTACCCACAGGTGATTGTTTCATTGGTTTCTGCTGTGAGTTGTTTTGACTCATTGGCCAATCAGGGTCAAGCTGTGTTGAGACTCTGGAAAGAGTTACGAGTTTTCATTATTATCTTTTTAGCCTTCTTTGCTCTTTCTACAATACTGCCTCCCTCCTGTTCCTGTCTTATTCTCAGCACAAGAGTGACACATGGCAAAGGTCTTTATACACGCAATGTGAAAATATATAAGGCTATAAATAGATATAAAAATAGATCTCTGCCTTTCCTATACAATTATTAATGAAATCACTAAGAAGGTGATGCTATAGGTGTGTGTGCTTCTGAATACAGCAGGTATACTCTCACACCAGTGAAGCCCATATTCTTCTGAGCCAAAAAACAGATGCCTGAGGTTGCTTCCTAGCCCATGGCCCTTTAGAATTCAGACACTTTCAGAAGGAAATCTCTCCAATACCATATCTGCATCCACATCAATGCATGTGTACGCAGAAGGGTTGTGTGTGGCAGCCAGGTTCTTCTCAGGGGTGCCCAGCAAGAGGGCAAGAGCCAAAGTGCAGAAACTGATGAACAGCAAATACCACCCAAATATGAAGAATAGCCTTTCTGTTCAGTGACTGCACACAACAACAGATTGCCCAGAGAGCTGTGGAGTCTCACTGGGAGTATTCCAGAACTGTCTGGACACAATCCTGTGCCATGTGCTCAGGGACAGCCCTGCTTAAGCAGAGAGCTGGGACCACATGAGCTGCTGTGGTCCCTTCCAACCTGCCCCATCCTGTGGTTCTTTGACCAAACCATAGAGCTCCTATGTCTCAAATGGGGAGCCCTAGAGTGTCTAAAACACTGTGGGTGTCACCTCACTTAAACCATAACTCCCAGTGGGTTGTGGTGGCTGCGTCCAGCTTACTCTGGACTTTGGGGGGTGGATGGCAACAGAGTAGTCAAGGGCTGTCTGGAATGGTGACCAGACATCTTGCTGCTATGCAAATATGAGTAAAAGTCAATTATCTTACTCGGTAAATAGTGGACAGCCCCGGGCTTGCTGAGCTCTACTGCACAGCAGCAGGCTGCACGCCAGGATCTGCCCTCCAGCAGGAATGCCTCCCAAGGTTAGTCCTTGAGGCTGAGAGATGCTCTGCCACAACAGATTCTCTGCAAGTGATTAATAGCATGCTAAGCTTTGAAATCTTGCCTAAGTGATATAAAGTATTGATTGTGCATATATAATCCTTTAGAGAAAAAACACTGACCATGTCTGGGAATAAGAGTGATGCAGCCAGACTCCCCTCCAAGACAGAGTTTGGAAAACAAGGCTGCACTTTCTGAGCCTCATGGCTCAAGAGGAGGGTCTCAGACAGTTTTGTCTGACCCTGTTCTACATGCAGGAAATAACAAAGCATATCTTGCCACTAAATCTTCTCAGATCACTATCAGATTTACCTCTGAACTTGATTAAGTCCCTCTTTCTACCAATAAAGTGTATTGTGACTCCTTTGTTGTGAGTGAAGTGCATGACTCCATCCATGACACTGTCACATTGTTTCATAGGAGTTCAGAAACTGAAATAACCAGGCTGTGTCTTCTTCAATTATTTATTTCTCATCTACAATCACTTCATCTCCAAGGATATGAATGTGATATTACTCAGCTGTTTATTCCTCATAAACCATTTTACTACACTTAGGTATGTCAAATCAACATAGAAATCTGTAATAGGCTTATTAAAACAGGTCATTACAGTCATCTTATTGCTCAAGATTGATAACAGGACTGAAAGATAATAAAACTTGATGTTTCAAAAGCAAGCAATAAAAAAAAGTCACAAAAGAACAGAATAAAAATTTTATTATGCAGTGTCAGGAACGTAAATAGTTTCAAAAGTTATATTGTCAGGCCTTTCGGGACCTATCTCTTGGGGCAGTCTCTTCTCAAAAAAAGACAAAATAGAAATAACTTCACAGTGCAGAATGATAATTTATAAGAAAAGTGCAGACATTATTCTGCTCAATAATCTATCTTGAATTACACCAGCCTAAATATTGGACAGCAATTCAGAAAACATACTACAGAACCAAATTTTGTTCTGCCACAGGAATGTATAAAATTTGTTTCTTTGGCAAGTAACATCCTGACAGAGATAAAATTACTAGTACATCCATCTATACTCTGAAAATCTTTTTGTTTTTTGTTTGGGTGGTTGTCAACCCTTTGGAAAGACTCCTTATCCATAAAAGCAACATACCACTTTTTTATTGCACAGTTATGTCCCAAGCTTTATTTACCGTAAAGCCTTCCCAGCACAAATATTTATGCACGAGATGACGACGTTCTATTTCAAGAATACCTTCACAGGGGGCTTGGAAATGCACTTCCTGGGAATATTTTGAAGAGCTGAATGCAGTTCACTTAGCTGCTGCAGATCTGTGACCTTTCTGGTACCTGCATGCATGTTTCAGCTGAAGTGAATCTGGAATTGAATGAAAATTCCTGCGGAAAGGATTTTTGTGACCTTTTTAAAAAAAAAAAAATTGTGTCTAAATTCCACTTGCATTGTGTTTTAGTCATATGTGGAAGTCCCTTTACAAATCTGGCCCTTATGTAACAGTCAAGGCTGCCCCTTTGTTTCTAATATTTTCCATTTTTTTCACGTTCAGTTATCTGCAACAAATAGAAACTGAATTAGTTTTGGGGTTCAACACTTCTCTTCACCATCATCAGTAATAACAGAGCAATTGAACTATTGTCTTTGTTTTGGCTGCTGAGATGAATAACTCAGTTTTGAAAATTTTTGCATTGAAAATTTACTTTTAGGGAAAAAGGCAGTTTAATTTAGGCAACATATAGCTTCTTGTTGCAAAATAAAAGCAATTTTGATCTTTGAAACTATTCAAAGGTTTCTGAAGAAATATGGAATTCTTTTGCAAAAGAATATCATCGCAATTATTTTTTTTTTTTAACTGTTTATTTGGCTTTCTTTTCTAACTGTACATAAGTATTACTGGAGCCAAAATGGTTGCCCAGCTTTCCCACCATAACAATTCCTACAAATGCTAAGCAATTTGAAAGCTGTCATTTCATAACCTCCACAAGGAAGACGCTAATTTTTTTCCTGCTTTGTCTTTAAAGATTAAACTTCATCATTTCATAAATTGAAGCAGGGACCAAACCATTCACGTTCTCAAAACTGTATATGGTAGGGTACTAAATACATCCAAAAAAGTGAGCAGAGCTCCAATCTGATGCTGAGTGAATTGCTTTAAAACAAATTTCGTCTTGCTGGTCTTTGGTTTATGATATCTTTGGTTGAAAGATGACATATTGTTGGAAGTAGTGATGCATAAGCTCCACATATGCATCGGGAAGTAATAATGATTGTGGAAAGTGGAGGTTGAGTGATGAGGCTTTGGCTTAAGATAGTAAGTTTTTGATTAATTAAAAAGCATAAAAATATATTCTCTTACACACTGGGGATTTAGGGTGCATTTTATCACTCAGAGGAGCCAACACTTTGCAGGATTAGGCAAATACCAATTCTGCTGCTGTTATTCATCAATTTTTGCAGATACTAGATAAAGCTAAAGCAGAGCCTCACCATCTTAATTTTTTTTCCCCTAACTCCTAGGCCTTCCATTTTTCATCTTGACAGTGTTTCTTTAGAGAAATGATACAGTATAAACACACCTTCTGAAGGAATTAAGAGAGACAAATACTGAGAAGTACCACAGAATCCCCACATTCTTGCCTGAACAGAGCATATCCCAAAAATAAAAGGAGAGGGCAGCTTGAAATTCCAAGTATCCCTTCTCTGGGAAGCAAAGGAGCCAACAGAAAAAGCAATGGAGGTGAGCAAGTCACTGTCAATTAAAAGAAAAGGGAAATGCACCCATATCAAAATTTTTGGAGCAGGTATTAGAATAATTTTCTTATGTTGTCTGACTATGATTCAGGCACGCCTGATGTTTTACCAGAACGTAGCATCCTTTATCTGATAATTTCAGTGTGCTTTACACATTAAAAGTGCAATTAATAGAATATGTACCAAGCAATTAGATGACCTGTTATGACCTTTCAATTTACACTGTGACAAAGACACACGCTTGGAATTCAGTCGTAGACCATTTTCTGGCATTCACACAGCCAGTTTAATGGAGCTTGGCAATATTTAAATCAAAAGGGGAGAGGTGAAAGCTAATTAAGGCCAATATACTAATGCTCAAATAATTTGTTTTATTAGAAATTAAAAAGAAAGGGGCAAAAAGAATCCAGTATTACAGGGAGTGAACATATTTTTTCTCTACTAATTTAAATGCCACTATGGGATAATTTCAGTCTTGGCTTGTGCTCATATTGCATGACTTTTATTAACATGAATAAGAGTACTGAATCTACCCAGAGTAGACTGGCAAAACATACCACATTATTTTTAATCACAATTGAACCCAACATAGGCTCTGTCTTTGAATTTAAGTATCTCAACCACACAGTAAAAACCCTCCCAAATCCTTGCATGGCTCCTTGGTGTGCTAAATACTGTGTTTGAGGTTAAAATGCCCTCGAATAAGGAGCAAATGGTCATTTTCAGAGGAAAGTGCTCTTATGCACAAAAGCCCTCCCTTTCCTAAACTCCATCAGCACTGCAGTCCCACGAGCACAGGCAGGGCAGGGACCTCACTCTGTACTTCTCCTTTTCACCCACATCAAAATGAGGGAAAACTTCAAGAAGGTCAGTTTGTGCCCATGTTTCATCTTACCAGGAAATGGCAAGAAATGAGCAGTTTTGGTTTGTTAGAGAATGGCACTCTTTTTCAAAATTCTTATACCTGCTTAATAGTTGGTTTAATGAAAACATGTTTAAGTTTGAAATACATACTGAGGTATGCTGAGAACATCTGTGCTCTATCCCAGGTTCTGATGAAGATACAAAGAAATATTTCTAATTCTGCTAATTTTGTTTGCAGTCAGTTCTTAATTGATTTGAAATATGAATTATTACAATGATAGTAGTGGTAGTGTAGCAGTGTGCCAATTATCACAGTTTCCTCCAGACAAGCCCCCGTTTTGCCAAATACAGATGAAAATCATGAGTAACTGAAAAACTAGAATTTTTACTTTGAGAATTTGCCATCTAATGTTCAGCCTCAGAGATTCAATGACATTTTCTTCTCTTTATGTAGTCTGTACACAAATCAGACTGCCTCTATGGACATACACTTTGCTAAAAAGTTGTTTTCTTTCTTCCAACAAGTACCTATTACAAATGTATATGGTTGATTATTTGTAAAGAAACTCAGTAAAAAAAATTGCTGTGTTATTCCACAAGTTTTTAATGATAATCTTCTGCCAAAATTATGATTTGAAAACAGATTTAGTACCATGTACAATTTATTAGGGACAGGAAAGTCTTAGAACACCAGCACTGAGCCATTTAGTGAAATGAAAAAATGTTTCCTTTTCACCCATTCCGCCTCTCTTGAGTTCACTTAGGGCTCAGTTATGCAAGTCAGTGACAAAGCTGGCCCTTGACTGCTGTGTGACAAAATCCAGCCTCACAGAATTTCCTGTTTATATTTGTGGCCTCGTTGGTATTCCCCCCGTGTGCCCGCGAGCGCTTCCAGGGCCGCCTGCACGTTCTCAGATACAAGGTCATAGTTCTTTCAGAATCATCAAACCATCATGAGTGAACCATGAATCAAGATGGAAAACATGAGGGGAATGTTCTCCCGAAAGATAAGAAAACATATAATTCCTGCAGCGCAAGTCAAATTACTCATCTCAAAAAGGAGCATCATTTTTCTAACCCTGGAATGGCAGCCTGCAGATTTTTGTGGCAATTCTGGTCCTCGCTGAACTTTGATTAACTCAGGACAGCATGAAGTACTTTTGTTTTATGGCTAAGGTCAGGCCAAACATTCCTTGTCATCAGCTTAAATAAAAAGATCTCTTTCCAGACAGATCATCTCTCTTTCCAGAGTGCACTGCAAAATCTGATCCAGTGTGAATTTCCCTGAACTGTACTCTGATATTTATATGGATCTGTTTAATAATGTGTTTTGGAAGGTGAAATTCATGCCCTGAAAATTTAGGAAAAAGGTAGGATTGGGAGAAATCAAGGAACAAGTACTTACTACATTCTACTAGGATTTATATTTGCCATCTATGTCTTGAAAAGTTGCATATAGGGTTATCTAACTGTGCTGTTTGAAATATAGTTTGTTCTTTATTGATCTGACTTCAGTTCCTATGGAATGCTTCAGCTGAAGTTCAAATAATTAATCTGGTGGTGAACTGCAAAAAATTTATAAAGGTTAGAAACTCTATAGTCTTACAATATTGCATACCCAACCCTGGGGCAGAAAGAAATTTGCCCTATCTTGATGAAATCTGCTATTTTTATTGCACATAAACCCCTTAAATACTTTAAAATTGTGTCTATCTTTTCAATTCTCAAAGCAAAATCTGACATTAGATTAAGAATACTAGTATTGAAAATTTGACAGGTAAAGAAATGTTTTAACAATTTTCATTTTCCTTTTGGATAATATATAGAGTGGACTCCTAAAAGAATCTAAAAAATAAACAAACAAACAAACAAACAAAAAAAAGAAAACCAAACAAAAACAAACAAAAAAAAATTGAAATTCTGAAAAGCCATAAGAAAAAGTACCAGCAAAAAAGAATTCTATTTGCTTGGTCTGCAACCTATCAGTCTGCAGCTATTTAAAGAAGCTTTCAGAGAGGGTGGTGCTTATTTATAATGCAGAAGAGAATCTGCTGTCTGAAAGCAACAAATACAATTCATTTGAACTGCAACAATAGCTGAGCTAGATGTTACAGAGACTTCTCCCTAATAAGACATAGTAAGATGCTGAAGTAGGTTCCAGGGGACTTATGCCTGGGGCATTTTGGAAATCTCTGATGCTGGAAATTCATAGAAGGAAGTTGGACAAATATCTTCCAGTAGTCCGTATCTTCAGGTAATAATGGAATTATCAGAAGTAGAAGGAGTTGCAAGGGATCTTGAAGATCTTCCAGTTTCAACCTTCCTGTTATGGGCAGGCACACCTTCCACAAGGCTGAGAGCCACATCCAGCCTGGCCTTGAACAATTCCAAGAAAGAGGCATCCAAAATGTCCCTTGGGCATCCTGTTCTAGTATCTCACTGTCCTCCCAGTAAAGAATTTCTTCCTGACATCTGACCTAAACCCAATCTGTTTCAGTTTGAAGCTATTCCCCCTTGTCCTGATACTACAGGCTCCCTTCAGGTACTGGAAGGCCACAATTAGGTCACCTCAAAGCCTTCTCTTCTTCAGGCTGAAAAAAATCAATATTCTCAGTTTTTCCTCAACTGGAGGAAGTGCTCCATCCCTCTGGATTAGTTAACCCCATGGCAGCCCCTGCAGCTCTGTCTTGCACTAAGATTTTTATGAAGCAGAAAGAGCTGTTGCTAACCAAAATGAGTTATTATCTAAAAACACTTCCAGGTCTTTAGAAATGCTTTAAACATTCTTTTTTTTTAGAGCATCTAAAAAGGCTTTGAGGGTTTTTGAAATACAACATCAGGCTTATTCTTGTCATTTTAATAATTGTTCCTAAGCTTTTGAAGGTAAGTGGAAAGATCAGTAGTTACTCTGGATGGTTTTTTTCACCTGGTGCCTCTCTGCTGTTTCAGGTTTTACATTCTCCTTGTACTTTGCTGCAAAGTATTCTTTTATTTAATACTCTGCTGTGCAGTTAATTGTATTTTGAGAACTTGAGGGCCTTTCAGACATTTGAATAAACTTTTAAAAGTCAAAATAATTTAAAAAATCTCAAAAAACAGTAATATAATCTCTTTCACTTACGAGGCACACTCATGTTTTCTCTAGTTTAACACAGGGTTAAGGAGATCTTTTTGCCTGTTCTTAAACTGTGTCATTGATGCTTGAAATATGCTCAGCAGAAGTCTCCCACTTGGCTCTTAAAACAGTGTTTTTTAAAAAATGCTTTCAATGTACATTCCTGTTCTGTGATGGGAAAAAATTTTTTATGGCATTTGAAAGAGACTCCTGAGGTAAGTACTATGTGCAATATGAATTATCAAGCATTTTTGTGGTTCTGTAAATTTTTAATATTTTTGCATTTGGCTGTTGTTTGGGCAAGGTAACAAAGCCATTTCACCTCTCCTGCTTCCCATGAGGTGTCTGAAGAGCATCCCCAGAGTGCTGCAAAGCTGTGAAACCCCTTTGAGCCAGCACTTCAGCCATCCTTGTCCTGCTGCACTCGAAAACCTCAGGCAGAATGTTTCAGCACATGTGCAAGTCATCACAGAAAGGAGTAATAATCAATTTTGTCTTTGTTATCTTTTTTTTTCCTTTTCTTTTTTTTTTTTTTTTTTTTTTTTACCTAGTCAGGTGGCAACCTTATTGTTCTGCCAATTTACGAAGCTGGATTTAGGAACCAGCTGTGATCTCTCATCCAGAAATCCACATTGGCAGCTCTTGGCACCTGTTCCTGGACAAGCACTAGCACAGGGAGCACTCTTGAACTTGTGAGAGGGTGGCCTGATTACAGTAAGCAGCTCTGACAAAAACTCCACATTGCGTCAAGGGGTGTCTGGTCCAAGAAGCCCCCACGGTCAGCTGAGGGGAAAAGATAACTTTTTCTCTCTGCAGGTTTAAATGTCTATTTTATCCTTTTTTTCCAGAAAATAAAAACCCAAACAAACAACCCATTGTTTAAATATTCATATTTATTTATTATGATTCCTAAAGTTCTTCCTTCATTTCTGAATGCACACATACATGGCACTTGGCTGTGTCTCCAGCAGTTCCAAGTTTGACTTTAACCCACCTGCTGCCATGTGAATGTTGTTCCCAATGGCATCCCATGGAAGTCACTCTTTCTACAGTCACCTTTCTAAAACACTGGTCATAATGGTGGAATTTACCAAGAGGAGAGCAGCAAGATAAATGGATTTCCTAGTTTTATAGCTGGATGAAAATAAAATTAGCGTTTCATTATAATTTTTACACATTCTCATCTCCCATCACAGAAAGATTCTGCTGTTTTGTCTTTTGCAATTCCATACCTTCTCCTACTGATGCTACACACAAAGCATTTTACCATTAATTCCACTTTCTCTCTCAATTCCTAAATGCAAGTAGCTTTAATTCAACTGAAGTTTTGTATTGTTTGATTTTCTTGGTTCAGTAGTTTGCTGCAGTTATCCTATTCAGATCAGAAGCACTAATATTGTGAGGTTGAAAGCTGCCAATGATGTTTCTGTTTGATGTATAAACTTTCAAAGCCTCCTTGAGGAAATTGTGCAGTCTTTTAGTTCTGAAAATTAAATCTCTAAGGGCCATGACAAATTTGATATACCTGTGGAAGGCATCATCTAAGGTAGGGTTTAGATTTACATCTATATTTATACTGATTAAAGTTATAATATTCCTTAACACTTGCCTTCATGTCTTCAAATTATATATATATATATGTATATATATGAGATGCACAGAATGATCTGCCTTGTTTTGACCATCTTCAGAAGGCTGTACACAACTCTGCATTTCTATTTAGATGAAAAGCCACCACCTTATGAAAGAATTGGTATCTCCTCTCCTCTCCTTTCCCCCAAATTCTCTAATATATAAGGGCTTGTATTCTTATATTTACTCCTTACAAATATTTCATTTTGAGGTCCATAAAATTTGTGTCTTTTTATCTCAGTGGAAGCAAGTTCAGATCTGTTTAGTCGTATTCATGACTTACACTTCTTTAGCCCATCTGTTAGGTGGTTTGTAAGAGACTACACCTACCAAACACTGTTTGCAGCAAGCTATGTTTTTCTGGTTTACTCTCTCTGATTCTATGGTTTATTAAAAGCCTTTCACTGCCCAGGGATAGTAACATCAGTGGCTCAGATTAATTCTTTTTGGTCTTTAGCCAATCAACCAGCTAATTTTGTCACTTGGTTAATTTAGTGATGTGCCAGCAAAATCCATAATTACAGCTGAAAATATTTGTACTTCTATTGCTTGCTAAGCTAAGGTGACTCCATGAATACCATGTGCTACTTCTGCCCTTCAGTCCAGAAGAACATGTTTAATAAAAAAATGTGGAAATGGAACACATCATCTATTAATTTAAAACTTTTATTGCTTTTGTTTTGCTCTTAGCAGGACACCAGGCCAAATCCTACACTGAGTTACTCAGGAAAGGATTTTCCCCCCCGGTTAGGAAATATAGCTTGCAAGAAGACTGTTTTAGACAGAATTTGAAATCCAGATGAGTTAAATCTCTGTTAAATGTGGGAAGAGCATACCTTTACATATGGTGACCTTACCAAGATGTCATACTTTGTGATTTTGATGTTCTTCATAGGAAAAGTAGGATTTGAGGGATGTTTTACTAAGCTTTTCCCTATTTTTAAATGAGTAAAAGTTTCCAATAAAATCTTCCATCAAAAAAAAATAAATGTCATTTCCATACAGCACCTTTTTTGGAAGACAGGATTTAAAAGGCCACACCCCAGCTATGAACCTCATTAGGGTGTCTGTTGCACATCAGTTTCACCACCTGCTACTGCTATATTTTCTGAAAAATCCCTTCACCAGGATTTCTTCTGCTGGGAAGCTGAGAAGCCTCAGAGAAAAATGAAAACAATAATTATCTGATTGCTTCTCCTGTGTTTTGCTGCTTTGGAATGTGGTTTGGAAATTGTTTATCCAACATGTGAATTGTTTTTACTTAATGCCCAATCACGGTCAGGCTGTGTCGGATTTTGAGGAGTCAGTCACGAGTTTTTATTATTCATTAGTATCTTGTTAAACCTTCTGTCTGTATCCTTTCTCTATTCTTTAGTATAGCTTTAGTATAGCATTTTTAATATAATATAATACCATAAAATAATAAGTTAACCTTCTAAGAACATGGAGTCAGATTCTCAATTCCTCCTTCGTCCTGGGGACCCTGAAAATACCACAACCACCCTCCCCATGCAACCTCCTTCTTCACCAAAAATGGTTGCATTTAGGACAGAGATATTTCCCCAAACATTGTTATTGCAGTCTTGCCAATTGAAAATGTTTAATACAAACTTAGCAGCCAGTAAATTAAGGGCATGGCTAATTTCTAGAATGCTCCATGATTTCCTTATGACCTGATAGAACTGCTCAACACTTTGAGCTGGCACCTGCCAACTTCTAGTAATCAAAACCAAGCCTCCAAAAAACATTCAGCTGCTTAAAACAGAGAAAACATGCCAATATTTGGTGGCTTTTTTTTCTTTTCTTTGCTGCTCTGTGGATGATAATTCCTCTTTGCCCTTCTTAGTAAGTGCAAGCCTAAAAGAGAAGAGGAAGGCAAAAAAAAAAAAAAAAAGAATAGTGTCTGGGGAGGAAGGACTGGCAGGGAAGATCCCTCAGCACGAGCCAGGAAAGCAGAGCTCCTCGGGCTGGAGCCAGAAGCAGCAGGTTTGGTACAGAATTAATCCCTGAGTACCTTCTGCTGCCACTGGAAGTATTATGAAAATGCTAAGGGCTGCGCATGTTCACAGGCTGCTTCCCCAGCTGCTTTGGGATTAAAACCCAGCTCCAAAACACGTGGGGTGCTGAAGCATGCTATGTCCACATCTGCAAGGGCAGCCCCCAGCACTGGGGGGCTGGAAAGCATCTGGGGGAGTGGAGCTTGGCACTCATCAGGGGTTTGGCAGCCTGTCATGGGCAGCGAGAGGGGGAAAAAGGCCCCACAGAAGGGGGAAGCAGAAATAAGGACCAACAGAGGACTAGAGAGGAGGGCAGAAAAGCACCCAGAGTGGGGAAAGGACGAGCTCCCACTTGCTAGCATTGCTGACTCTGACTCAGTTTGGAAGCTTAGCTGTCATTATGAGAATTGGATCAGAAACAATTTGGGAAGATGGTGATATTTACTTGCCAAGCCAATCCCTATCGCTTTTTCTCAGTGCCAGCTCCCTCAGCTCTCAGAAATAGCCTTCTCTAATTTTCTTTAGGCTGGAAGCAAATGCCAATTCAATAGGAGTCGTGGGCTCTCAGCACTTTTCAGGAGTAAGTATTAGACACATGCTGAACTTAAAAACTGACACATAAGTCAAGGTGGTTTGTTTCAGTATTCTGCCTTCTCTGGAAAACAAATTGTTGTAATACAAAACCATGCATCTCACTTTGATAGTTTCTTTTATTTATCCATGCTGATGCTCCAGGTAGTTCTATTAGGCAGAATTTGACACAGGTTTTTATGGCACATCATTTCTGGCTGAGCTGTGATTGAAGTGACGCAGCAGGCTTCCAAAGGACTCACTGAGCTACACAGACTCCACACAAACTGATTGTGAGCGCAGGTACAGGAGAGATTTTCAGGGCCACCAGAAGCATTCATCCTCTTCTAGCAAGCCTTGTGAACTTCCCCTTTCTGATTCTGCCAATTAGGAGTCCTCTCTGTGTGCCTTTGCATGCTCACCACCAGAGATTCAGATTCTCATCACAATAACAGCGGTGCTAACGTCAGGTATGTACATAAATAAACAAATCCAGTGAAGCCTTTATGGTATGGTTTATGCTGCAAACAAACCTGCAGGCTGAGTGGATATTCTCACTGTTTCTCACTAATTGTTTTTCTGTCTAGAAAGCTTTACATTATTCAAATAATCTGTTCCTTACTGCAGCACGTGACTGTATCTACAGATGATCCCAACTCTGCTGGTGGTCAGTGGAATTTACAGGATTTTACTGGTAGGGAACCAGCATGAGATTTTATTACAGATTTGTTCGCAAATGGCAGAAGCCCCATGCACTACAAGTCTCTGAAAGCAGAGGGATATATAAAGTTCTATTAGGATCTTAGTATATTGACTAAGGAATGTATTTTTGCCCTAAAAGATATTTCAGTCTTTAATCTTAAGTACATGTTTTAATGCTTAGCCCTACTGTCTTCTATAGCCCGGAGTCATGTATTTAAGAAAATATCTTGATTAGTACTGTCCTTTGCTATGTCAGGCAATTGAACTAATCACAGCTACTCCAATTAAATTAATGCACTAGGTAAATGGCACTTACCTTTATGAGCATAATGAATAGAAGAAGAAATGTGTACTGGAAATAAAAACTGGCTAGCAAACACAGTCTGTGGGACAACTTGTGAATGAGGTCTCACAGTTCTGTTGCTTTTTGGTTTTATTCATGTTCTTCAAAGTACATTATGTTCTAGGTAGGATAAACATACATCTGGAAATGGCATTTGTCAAGCAGAAAGGACAGCAAGGAGAAAGGAGGGGGTGGGAAAATTCTACTGTCAGTGCAATGTTTCATGTAATAACTGTAAGCAAATCTAAATCACAGACAGGATGTAACAAAAACCAAGGAGGGAGGGGGGTGAACTGCACACTAACCATTTCTTCAAGGAAGAACAATGATTTTATCTCTTCCCCACCTTTTTCATATTGACATCAACATACCTATTTTCAGATAGCAATGGTTTTCTTTTTTCTACATTAAAAAGTTTCACTGGATTTACATATTTGATAGAACTTATGCAAATAACATTTCTCCAGTAGTCAATACATTTTACCTCTCAGATAAGGAAATTATCTAAACCTGAGTATTTCAAACTATAATATAATCAATGAATATTCAGGCACAATATTTTAGGGAGTCTAATTAGGGACTTCTAATCATACTTTATTGTTCCCAGCCAAGCCCTGCCAACTAGCATTAATGAAACTCAGACTTCAGATGGTTTACTATCAACACTGGAGTATGCAGGAATTAATCACCACAAGCAGCCTACCCACACAAGTGTCCTGAAATGCATCAGTAAACTCCTAGCCCAGCAGGATTCTGTATTTTCACTCTCCCAGTGGAGTCAATGGAAAGTAGTCTTCAGGATGTTTACCTTAATTTTATCTCCCTTCCCTTTCTGGGTGAATTTTAGCTTTATGTTTCCTTTCCCTCTGCTATATTCATTTGTATTCTATGAGATCTGTTCCTCTATTTATTTCCTTCCCAGCTCAGTATCTTGATGCTGCAGTAATAGCTCATGAAACCTGACACAAACCAAGAGAACTTTAGGAAAGCAAAAGACAAACCTCTATGGTCAAACCTCTATGGTTCCAGTTTGGGGTTTGGGCTGACAATGCCGGTTGTACTTCAGGATTTTCTTTTCCAGCTCCCTTAATCACCCACTTTCTTTCTCTCCCCCACTCCACTTCTCCTTTTTCAGTCTTGTTCTTCTGTCTCCCAGCTTCTTGGTTATTTCACTTTCCTTTTTTCTCTGCTCCAACACCTTTCATCTCCCCTAAACCACCTTGCAGTTGCCCAGTCCAGTTCCACCCCTCACTGTTCTAACCCTACTCCATCACTCACATTTTCCCTCATCTTGCTTTCACAGTCTCTTTGACTCTACCTGTGCACTCAGAATATTTCCTTGCCATCACTCTTGTCAGCCTTCAGGCAGTGTGTACCATTCAGATAGCACCTCAGGTGGCTAATTTTGCAAAAGAGGACATATTTCCTACTCATATCCAAAATCCCCATAACTGGGATGTTTTCCACTGCAAGAGTGACAGTAGAGGCTCCTTTAGAGACAGCAGAAGAATTTAGAGATTTGATTTCCTGAATGAAACAATCTCATTTAATAGTTCTAATAAATCATACAAAGGTAAAACAGGCAAGTTCTTTATGGGAATCAAAGACTTTACTTGTAGGTAAAAGACAAAGATGTGTACAGCTGTGGCCTCACTTTATTTATTTTGTAGCCTTTTTCTATTCTAATAAAGAACCAATGTGAACCCATATTCCACTGGAAAGATTCTGAGCAAAGATGAGAAGAAAAAAAGGAGAGGATATAAATGTAAAATCAGTGAAACTATAAAATAATTTAAAAATGTCTGTTGCTTGTATGCAAAAGGACCCTCTAGAGAGGAACATAGTAAAAGAGGCTCTTCAGAGGGGAACAAAAGGAAAAACCTGAGGAAAGATAATATAAAGGTGCTGCACCTGCAGGAAAGAAAAGTGGGAGGGCTGCCTTCCAGTAATTGAATATTTACCTAATCAATTACCTGTAGCTGAAAGAGGCAAGGACCTGGGACTAAATTACTCCATCCAACCCCCAGATGGGGGCTGTAGCACCAGCTGTAACTGCTGCTGTGTCCAGAGAAACCAAAGCCATCCAAAGCAGCTAGTAGTTCAATTTCCCCTGCCTCTTCAAGAGGCTGTGTGTGTATTCTTTATTTTGTGTCTTAAACTGTTGGGTAGCAGGTGGTATGTGCTGTTAAGCTGTTGTCACATCTCATCCCAAAGCTGCTGGTATTTCACTGACTGATAAAGTGTGACCCTTTAATTCAAAACTTCAGGGACAAGTATTGATAGCACTTTATCCTATTAGGCAATCTACCACTCAGAAGAAGATACTGTTCATTATAAATAAGGTTATCAGAATCTGGCCCAGAGAGTAGTCAGGTAAAACACATTACTATACTAAAAGTGTTAGTTTTATTATCAGTTTTGCTATGCAGGTATTGACAGGTTGCTGTGATAACACAGGAGTCCAGCACTTGACAGGAGCAAAGAAGAATTACAGAGCAGGTGCATGCTGCTATCACAGGGGTGAAGGGAACATGGCTGCAAAGAGTTCAGGTGGAATCTTTATGTTGTTGGCAGAGATAAAGTCTTCAAAAGGACAGAAAATAATTGCCTAATAAAGAGTTATAGTACTGCCCTAAGCAGCAGAATGAAACAATTACCTTTATGTAGCTCCTCATCTTCAGAATCGAAAATCCTCTTTCTTGTTCTCTCATCTCTCCCTTGATCTTTGAAGACTTTTCCCTGTATATTTAACAAGTATTTTTGGTTTGTTTTCTCTTCCCCCAGTGCTTTCTCTCTCTCTCTCTGCCTCCCTGTGACTGGCTCCAGCAGTGTTGTTACGTTTCTGACTACAGCATCTTGTCGTGGCCCAGATCATTGCAGGCATCTGTTATCCAGGGCAGCTGACACATTAACCTGCAGATGCCCCCGTGCTCTCCATTATTCTCACAGGTCAGCACAGTTCAGTGGTGCCCCATGATAGATGATGCAAAAGGAGAGCAGATTAGAGCATCAGGAGACAGGAGAATGACTCTGAATCTGATTAGTTTAGGCAGAAGGGATTTCATGTGATCCTAAGATGCAGCTGTAGTATGAAACGAGAGCTACTTCTCCATGTCTGTCACAGTGACTGCAAAATCCCAAATGAGCAGAGACACTGTGGGCAGTTGCTCATTTAATTAACCTGCCCTGACTATCAGGTTCCAGGGTCTAATGTCATTTGATAGAGTTTTCACTTTGCTGCTTAGATGAGATCACCCATGGAGACAGTGTATAGAATGGATCTGAACTGTATTTCACATAAGAGCCCAAACTCAGCTCACTTCCAAAACAGCCTGTGTGTCTCTATTTATCCAGAGTGCAGCAGTGGAGAAGTGAAAGCTCAAGTCTTTTCTGTCTGCTGTTCAGTATCATGGCTGCAGTCTCGGGGGTCTCTGTGCTCAGGATGACCCTGAGATGTGGCAGAGAGTCTCTTTTCTTAGCTCAGCAACTGAAGAAGGAGTCAGGATTCTTCTATTCTGGTTTTCAAGGTTGTTTATTTGCTGCTATTATTCTGTTATTTTTCTTTTATTTTTCTTCTGTTATTCTTCTGTTATTCTCTTTTTTTTCTTTGACCTGCTGAGGTCTGTTCAGCAGGTCAGTCTGTGGCACACTGCTCACCTTCAGGGCGATGTTGTCTTTTTATACTAAAAACTACCTGTACTTTATTTACAATTATTTTCTAATACCTATCACCTATGTTAGACTGTTCGTCTCTACTTTAAACCAATGCAAAAGTGCCACCATCACCTGGAAGATGGAGACTAGGAAGAAGGGGAAAGAAGGACAAGGCACGCCCAAATCCCTCCATCTTGGGACACCAAGCCCCCATTCTAAAAACTCCAAAATCCTACTTTTCACCCTGTGACAAAGTAACTATCATTCTACTTAAAATTTTGTGGCTTGCAGATCCTCATATAAAGTTGGCAATTTTTTCCACGGGTCAAAATCAAAGGCACAGGGGTGTTGGGCTCTGTGCCGAGGTCTCTGAGCCCCCTGGCAGGGGCTGGAGCCATCCAGGACAACCAGAGGGATGTCCTGGGTTCCAACACCGCAGCACCTCTATTCCTCAAAATAACAAATTTTTCCAGGTGTGCCCGAGCAGGCTAAGGTGCCTCAAGCACACAGTGGTGAACACAGAGCCTGGACAAGCAGTGAAGCGCTAGGGACGCAGCCATCAATCTTACAGCCTAAGTTTAATGTTGGAGGGTAATTGCAGGTTCAAATTCCTAACCTTTTTTTTTTTCCTAAGGATTTTTAGAATACCATGCTTTATAAAATTTTGAGACTCTCACACATATTCATCTACCTCTAATATCAAATGGGAAGTTTCATATTCTGTCAAGTTAAACAAACTGTGAGTTTAAACTCCCTGGTGTTGAGAAATAAAGCAAATTAGCCAGTTCGGTCCCCTCCCAATTGCTACTTATACACTTTTTAGTGCATGCAGAAGCAGAGAGTATTTCCTAAGGCTACACTATGGAAGTCTTAACATTTCAAATGTATATTGTGCTCATATTGTATCTTTTAAAATTAAGAGCACTGCAAGTATATATACATATATATATATATATATATATATATAACTTGCAGTATAGATGTTACTTGCCTTATCTCAGTGAGAGAGTTTTTTTTTTCTCTGTTTTCCTGATTAGAATAAAGAAAACAATGCAGCTGAGTGAAAAATACAAAAATAGACACTTTAGCCTACAAACTTTACCCTCATTTACTCAATGTTTATTCTCTGCTTTTAGAATACTGATAAGAAGATAACAATTTCCTGAGTATATTCATTATCACCTTTCTGCGTAATTTCTTGGAGTATTTAAAATTCACTATTCACCCTGTACAGTTTGCCACTGGTCAGCCAAAGCATGCAGCACCTTGTCTGTTCTCTGACTAGCAGATGGAAAAAAAAAAAAGAAAAATGTTCATGGACATGTCAAAAAATTTAGTTCTGCACATGGTAATGCCCACTTGATAAATTCTTTCTACAGCTACTTGTGAAAATAACATTTCTATTAGAAAGATGATTGACAAGAAAAAAACCTAATACAGTGAACCAAAATGCATTAGTTTTTGAAGAAATATTCTCTGAAAGTGATATTCAGTATTGCTCCAAATTAAGAAAACAAACTATCCATGATATTCAAGGGAGAGATCTGGCTATGCCTAACAATGTTCTGTGATAAAGGCAACCACTGTACCTGATTGCCAACCAAATACCAAATTTTCCCAAGGATTGGTTAGTGAACTAAATATGGATTGCTGGTTATTCAGAAGGTTTGAGGTGGCTTTTGTTGGCACACACAAAAAATATTAGAAAGATTACAGTAGGCATTGGGAACTTTCCAGTCAGCCTTTTTGTGTCCTACTATGCTTTGTTAGGGATTAATACTTTAACCCTTGCAAAGAGAGGACAAAATGCCAAGTTATGCGAACAGAGAAGCACAATAAGGAGCAAGAAGGTCATAGATTCAAAAAGGCTAAAAAGAAAATCTTTAGAATCTGAATAATACAATTCTGGGCTCATTTATTTTAATGGACTTTGGATCAGGCCATTATTTCTGTTGTGATGACAATATCTGTATAATAGATTCATTTTTACAATCATGACAATGAGTTACTGTTTGATAAGTGCTTTTCATTTTAAAGGAAAAAAATATGTCAGTAATTAAAGATTATCCCTTGGCATTAATTTTATAAAGTGTGCCATAAAACTCTTTTTCAAATTAAAAAAGAAAATCTAGGCCAATGTAGTGCCAATGAAGAACTTGGTATGAGTTACAGCCCTGCTGAAAGACAAGGAGGAGACAGATCAACTCCCTGTTTAGGTTTGACCCCACAGTGATCCACCTTTTCTTAACAGTGCCCTCTCAAAGTACATCATCCAAAAATACATTTCTGCTTCACTGCAATCCAGATTTCTGGCTCTAACAAATAATTTTTCTATGCCAGGCTGATAGCACAAAGGGCTAGTATAAAAGCATTTACCTCTTTGTTAACCCTTTTGACTGATAACAATTGAAAGACATGTTTCTTGGGATTTAATTTTTTTTTGTCTTGTTACCTGAATGTATAATGGATAGAATTTCAACTACCTGATATATTTTTGTGAAGAAGGGGGAAAATATGAATCTTATTCCATAACTACTCTAACCAAATAGGAGTGCCTCTTTCCTTCACCTAAGAACCACTACATGAAATGCCTAATGCAAGTCAATGCAATGTTTAATGAAAATCAAAATGGCAAAAAAACAAGCAATAAATACTTAAAAAAAAAAATACAAACAAGAAAAACAAAGAACCTGAAGATCATAGATCGTTGCTCTAAGAACTATTAATGCCAGAAAAAGAATCAGAAAATTTTGAAGGCAATTTTAGAACTGTTGCCAGTCCTATTATATCTGTTTGGCAGAAGGAGAAAAGATTTGGACACAGAGTATTTTCACTGGAACATGACCTTTCTCTGACAGCATCTCTCCAAGGCAGGTTTCAGGTCAGTTGCCTCCAAATCCATTGATCTTAGTTATGGGATTGTATGAAAAAGCATTAGCAACTTACAATTTCAAATGGGATTTAAAATTTATGATGTCTTGGAGATCATTCTGGGATTTTCATATTGCCCTGCCCCCCAAAGCAAAACTCAGCCAAGGGATGGAGAATCCACCAGCCTGGTTTGGGATGTTGGCTGGAGGAAAGAGGCATTCATCTGCTAGCAGGAATCTCAGTGGTCTTTCCTGGTTAATTTAAAGACTGAGCAACCTTCTGAGGAAGAAATCAAATCTAAATCAATTCAAAAGTCTACATCTAGCTTACAGAAGCAAACATAGGGCCCTAAATCCATATGTTTTCCACTCATGCGACCAAAGAACTTCATCTGCCATCTGGATCTCAGTGAAAAATGCCTATGAATATAAGTAATGGGAAGTTAATTTTGTTCATTTAAGTAATATGAAGTGGTGATTTAAGTAATAAGATGATAAAATCATTTGTGCTTGTTTTCAGGAAGATTTCATAGAAACAGGTACAAAGGAAAGCACCCTTTAGCCACAAATATAAGGGATTTTGCTACTACCTTTTGTGCACATGAACAAAGATGCGTATATCCATATGTTTTTCCACATAAACTCCTATTGCCAAGGATGGAGAACAAGATTAGCATGTAGGCTGTAAATCAATGGCCGTTTGCCATTCTTTTAGTCTTGAGCAACTTTGCATGGATTTAATCACTGCTAACTTCAATATCCACAATATACTGTGGAAAGTTATTTATTTTCTCTTTCTCAGACCTCAGAAATGAAGATTTCCACATCTGTTTTTTTATGGTGATTTACATAGAAATTACACAGTCAAAAGACAAAAAAAAAAAATACACAAAATAAAGCACATGCAGTATAAAACATAGGATATCTTTTCTCAGCCTAAGGAAAAATGACAATTTTCCACCAGAACTAGTGAAGTAGAAATTCTGATTTATTGATCTTTGAGGTCAGATGTAAATATTTTCAGTTGGCTTGTTGATTTTTGTTGTGCTTGCTTTGTTTTCTGTTGCCCTTTCGAATTTATGGAAGGTAAGGTCAAAATGTTAATGCATTAATTCAGTCACTATTAAAGAACCCATTTTGCATCTTTTTGAGCATCCTTGGAAGTTGACATTCTGTTTAATATCTGTATCAGTCATCTCTGGAAAACAATGTCATGGTGAAACTTTAAACTGTCATATGATAACAGACAGTTGTGGTCCTGTTTTTTACTTTAGCAGAGTTTCACCAGGAAAGGATAAGAGGAGAAAACCCTGAAGGGGAAAGAGATAAGTTTGCTTTCTTGGAAGAGGTCTTTTATTAAAGATTCAAGCTTCAACAAATGTGATGGAATTAAACTCGAGCAGTGTGAACACCACTATTTTTTATGGCTAGCAGCAAGTTCCTGCTGAAAAGCAGGTGACTAGTATAATAGGCTTATATCTGATATTCTGCTTTTTGCACACCAAGGACCTCCTTATCAGAGAACATGTAATTTTGAGGGCCCTCTTCCTGAAATTTTAGTCTTTTCATGCCCAAATCTCTAAGTCCTTTCAAAATAGTTGCATGACATTGCTGTATTGTAATACTTAGGTACCATGTTAAACAAAAGCAACATTATTACTTTTGTACAATTGGTAAAGTGAAATTATGCGCATATTTCCAAGACGTTTGTTTCTCTTAAGTGCTTGGATTTGCAGTTTCCCACAAAAAAAAAGAAGAAATACCTCCTGAGATATGACTGTTACTTCAGTAACACTTTATTAAATACATTTTATTAAAATTATTACAAAGTATTAAAATGTATAATACAAATTAATAAAAATATTAACTACATTAATACAAAATATTGAATACATTAATAAATAAACAAAATATTAAATACATTAATACAAAATATTAAAATGTATTTAATAAAGTGTTACTTCAGTAACACTTTATTAAATATATTTTAATATTTTGTGTTTGTCTATATACATGTATATTTACTTAAATTTCTATTTATGTAGGCAGGCCCTATACACACATAGATTTATAAATCAACTGTATTTTGACTCTATTGTGCTTCTCAGACCATTGATTCAGATTGATAATTACTACTTGATATTTCTTTGAGTGAAATCCATCGTTGTGTGATGGTCTACAAACTACTTGAGGCTCACTTATTTCAGGGTTTAAGTAGCACTTTGGTGATGCATTGCCTTGTACAGATAGAATTTTACCTTTAAAGAACATCCCACGTCTTTTCTTGCGATAGTTTAACTGTGCAGTAGGACTGTAAGAGTTTTGTGAGATAATACTGTAAAATTTGATGTTTCCCTCCTTCTCGGTTATATACACTTTTATTCTTGAGTGGACTCTTTTCCTATTTGAAAGAAGAAAAAGAAAAGATTTAAAAGCAAACATAGTTTTTTTTTTCTTTATATTGCCAACAGCGCTGATAATACAAATCTCATGAGGAGTGAGGTGCAATGTGATGTGTAAGGAAGAGAATCAACAAAGTTTTTCCTGAATTATGCTATTGTGCATCCCTGATAGAAGAAATATCATGTCATTTTTCAGGAAACCAAATACAGGAACATTCCAAAAGGGGGCTGATGCACACAAATTTATTATCACCACAGCTGGGCATAGCCCTAGATTTTCTTTTTTCCTCAGAAAAAACAAACCAGCTTTTATCTACAATCACCCTCAAAAAATTCTGAATAGATCCTGTAATTCCCAGGGTATAGGAAGTTGAAATGAGATTAAGATTAGAGAAATGTGTGTGAAAAGGCACTAATTGAAGAACAGGAGCACTGAGAAGAAAGGATTAAAGAGATTATAAATCTAATGTATAGGGAATTGCTTCATGCATGGCTGTGAGTTACACGGAATGAACTGCTATGTCGTGCAGAGGGCTCTGTGATGGCTCAACAACTCTCAAGACAAAGCAAGAAAGCTTTTTCCTTTTTTTTTTAGTCCTGAATGTATCCAAGTATGGTGCTCCTAAGTGACGAGATACGAGGAAGCCTGATAAAGTGAATTTTAGGTAACTGTCAGAATTTATTTCCATAAATATAAGGCAAATAGTTTCAAGTCCAGATGAGCAGTTTCATTACCTATGTAGCTTTCTGTCTAATGATCTGTAAAGCTCTATAGTTTTTCTACCCTCTGAACATTTAGATATCAATAAAATGTCTTGTACTAGTTCCAAAATTCATGGACATATTAATAATTGTGGGCACAAGATCTTGATGAAAATAGGTTTCAGAATTTGACAGCTAGGAGTGTTTCTGAGAAAATGTCCAGGACATCTTTGAAACTTAAGACATTTCCTGAAGGAAGCAGATTTCATGAAAGTCTAGATGCATACTATCCTAAAAAATATCAACTGCCAAAAATAAATAAATGACCTAGCAAACAGTGAAATATAAATGCTATGTGCATATACACACCTGCAGTGTAGATAAGCAATATTTATTCTCACTCATATATAAATTTTAGATAAACTGAAATAAACATCCCATGTCAATTACAGATTTACAGATATTGCACTTCTTTCTTTTAAAGGATGATTTTTTTGCAAACCACGCAGAATGAGAACACAGAGTCACTCACAGAGAGAAAGCAGTTGCAGAAAATACCCACACATAATTTATTTCAGCCTGTTTCATATAAACCAGAGGGTAAAGTTTGTTTTCTCTCATGGCTACAGTGTTGCTGCTGGTATCAGGTTATCAGAAAGAATAACAAAAATTCAGATCCTGATGATAAACCCAATCCATCCATGGCATTCCTATAATTTCCACGCTGGGTAGTAATAAACAGATATTTACACTCAAATATTTCCCAGTTATTTATTGGTTTTGCTTGACAATTATTCCTTGATTTGGGCAAGCACGCAAAGAACCAAGAAAAGTAAGGAGCAAGTATCCAGGCTCTGGCTCAGGTTAAGGACACTGTGGTGGATAATGATGGTTCATATGTTATGAAAGACTAGAATAATTAATTAAACCATTAGAAAACAGACTCATGAACATACCATCTGGAAGTGTTATTACATTGTGTGCCTAAATTATTCCCCTACGCTTAGCACAAATCTCCAAGAGTGGCAATTTAATTATAGAGAGGGTAAAAATTAAATTCCACCAACAATTGGAAGGCCTCTTCTCCAGTACTGTAGTGACAAATCTTAGTAGTTGATGAGTCTATTTCTCATGCCATAAAGATGAAAGCAAGCAATGCCCCCAAGCAGCATTCACTGTGCTGCTTCCCTGTGAAAGCTGCCTGATGAAAAAGACCTGCAGGTGCTGAATCTACTTCAATCTACTGAATGAATTAATATTTCTACCACAGTGCTATTAAAAGTGCAGTGGTTGCTAAGTGAGGTTGCAGAGGGTAATGAAGAAGAACATGTCAAAACCTGCTGCTTCACAATTTTCATGCCCGCCCTCCAGAAGGGTTATGAAAGTCAGCCCACTCTCCACACCACAAAATGGATGAATGGACACCTCAACAACAAAAGACATCTCAGACTACTGCCAGAATTCAAAACAACTTTAAACTTGCTTGATATTTGGAGTGCTGCTGTTCCTCTTTTGGGTTTTTATTTGGTTGGTTGGTTGTTTCTTTTTCTTTTGTTTTTTTTTTTTTTTTTTTTTTTTTGTTTGTGTTTCAATACATTTGTGTCTTTGCCCTCTCTGTTAGAAGTCAAAATGAGAAGAAATAACACAATTAGGTGAGAAAAGTCAGTCTGTTGGCTGTTTCAACCTGATTTTTCAGATCAGACATGACAGGGAGGCATTGGGTAAGTACTGGAGTGTGTTCCAGAACTTTTCAGATTTCTTTATCAAAATCCACAAAATGGAGGAAACCAAAGACTAAAGCTATTATAATAAGAACTGGAACACTCACATGAGTGCTACTCTTGTAAAAGGGCTGTGATTTGGGCCTTTTTTCATATATCAGTCTCATTTCAGTGGTGGTGACTTAAACAACAAAAAGAAAACAATCATAAACAAATGTTGTTTACAAATGGCATTCCCTAGGTGCAATTTTATTAGGCTGAGGTTATAGGTGGCACTTCAAGCCCATCCTGTCTTTTCTTTTTACTAGATTTTTTTACTAGGGAACAATGAGGAAACGTGGTTTGATAGTGCCCTTGCTTGAAAATATACTTCACTGTATTCCTCTATTATTTGTTGTTTCTGAAGATTTGGAAGAACTAATTCAGTGCTATAAATCACTCAGAAATAAGGAAGGAATTTCACCAGTAGTGTGAAATTTTTAAAATATCAAACTTAGTTTTTGCAGGCCCACATTTTCTCTTATGCATATTATTAGTTGTTTCAGATTAAGTGTAAACTAAAAAATATTTTGCTTGAATGAAAAGGTATTCCGCTACCTGATTTAAAATACAACCCACCAATAGACTTGAATACATTATAAAAAATTAATTGTGTGAGCCACAAATATTTTTAGTGAAAACTTTTCAAATTTTATGTAAGCAAGGCAAGTGTTAAGTGAGCATTCTGCAGAAATGAAGGTATTGTTTTTTTGAAATAGAGGTCTTTAGCTTGATTCCCTAAATAATCCCAGTCCAACAAGTTCATTCAAAAAACATCTACAATAAAAAAGTGTTGAGTGAAGAAATGGAAGAGTGCAGGAGAGCAGTGTGTGTGCAGGCAGAGAACTGTTAGCCTCCCCACACCATACTGAACAGATTTCAGCAGCCCAAAAAGTCCAGTTTAATTAATGGTGTGCAAAAGCAGAGCAGAGCAACAAAGACCCTCTTTCACAGACAAGAGTTTGTATAATTGCACCTTAGAATGGCTCCCCTGCAACTGTCCCTTAGAGCTGGGCCTGTTTGTTTACATTTGCTCGTTGTTTTTTAGAAGGAGCAGTAAAAGGCATAATCACAGCAGCAACACCAACCAATGCCATTAACTCTGCTTTGTAAACCCTTGATGCAGCTCTGACACTCAGCCTTACTAACTACACAGTAGAATTTAAGCTGGATCATTTAAATAATGATAAAGCTGTCAAGACCGATGTGATTTTCTTCTTGAGCAATTCACCTTCTATTAGGGCTTTTATTGTACTTTATAGTGGGCATCTGTAAATCTGAGGATCAGCTTAGCTCCCTAATTTACACCCCTTGCACGTACTACATGGTTTTAACTGACTTACTTTAGAGGGATTCACAGTAGTTGCTAGGAAACCTTTCTGTGTTCTTTTCACTTCTTATATAGCATTAGCTTTTCAATTGATAAGGCTGTACCTTTAGGTACAGAGGGATTTAAGCAGAATCAAACAATGACAGTAGGACTGCAGCATAGATAAGCCAAAAAAAAAAGGCGGGGAGGGGGCGTGCAAATCCTTGTTCTTTGTACAGGTAATGCAGAGGATTAGAGCAAAAGAAAGGACACTGCACATTTTCCGTGAATATTTTTTAAAGATGTTCTGCATCATATTAAGGAAAGCCGCAAAACAAAACTTCTTACTCTAGTTGAAAGTTTATGAATTTGCAAATGACTGAAGCAGAGAAGCCATTTCATTGTGTTGCACTTGTTACGTGGCATGTCTTCCTGGGGATAATTTCAAGGGGTGGTATTGTAAAGCATTTTTCTCTATGAGGGAAGGATAACTCCCATGCAGCTTTAAGGAAGTAAATGTTCTTGCCAGAAGTCCCTGTCTTGCAAACACATTTCCCCCAAGATAACACAGTTAAGTCATACTTTCTCCTGCTGAAACAGCCTGATAGGTGTCCTCAGGTTAGCAGACATACAAGCCTATGTGAGACCAACATAGAGACGGGTAGAGACTGCAGAGATAAAAGAAAACTTTACCCTTATCTACTGTAAACTGCATTATCTCACTGCTTCTCATCTCTACTGGGATAAAAGAGTCTCTTTTCCATTAGAAACCTTTTCCCAATCAATTCAAGTATACAAATACATATCTGATGCACAGCAGTAATTATAATACATTCAGATGCAGATTTTCCACTATGCCGTGTTTTTCTTCCCCAAAGAATCCCATCTCTTTTCAAAACTTTCAGATGTTATTTCAGTAGGAAAACTGTGAAGAGCCCACGACACTCCTCCACCTGCACACCTTCCTGTTCCCACCACATCCAGGTGCCACATTGTCCTCAAAGCCCCTGGGTGGCATTCAGCCAGGATCCTGGTACACTCAGGAGCTTGAACAGCACCACAACCATCTTTTAAGATGTAGTAAATGTATAAATAGTGTATAAATAGTGGAAGATTTTTTTTTTTTTTTCCTTCACAATTGAAAGAGGAAACAGAATTAAAATTGTCTTCTCTATGTCTTTTTAATCTGGGACACATATAAAACTGTAAGTGTCTGTTTCTATAGGTATTTACTTTTTTTTTTTTTTAAATCCAAAACAGCTTTTTGTTTGTTTGTTTTTTTGTTTTTCTTATCCTATCTCTTAGAGGTTAGAGAGTTTCATAAGTTTACAGACTCACTTCCAAAAATAATCTAATTTATTTCTTCTGATGCCCTTAACTCAAGTCTCTTGGGTTGGCAAATCTGGGTTTGCATTAACGCTGTCTTGGGTAGAGTGAGTTTTTTTTTAAACACCTACTTTCTACCAGTCAATATGAGAAAAAAGAGAAAAGTATTCCCCAGCATCTTGCTTTCAAAGCAGCCAAATCAGAGAACATAAAATCACATGAAATAAGAAGGCTAACATATCTTTGGTCCTAACATAGGCTGAAAAAATAAATATTTCAAACAATAAGACAAAACCATGAATACTATTTCATAAGTGAGTCTAAAGTGAAGAGTGAAGTTTAAAGGCAAGCAGGACAATGAAAGAAATAGGGCTACACCCTATAGATCATTAACATCAACCAGTAATGCCTGTTCCAAATCCATATCCACCTTTTTGAAAGGTGCATTTCAAAAGCAAACATCATTTCAGAGGAATTTGAAACCAACCTGATATGAAAGAGAATCTGCCACCTCCAATCATCAAGAATATCCTTTCCATTTTAAACATTCATCAATTCTGATTGGGGGTTGTGTGTTAATGTTTTAGTTCTTCTCTTATTATCCCTTTTCCCACTACTGCTGAAGAGTCATTAAAGACTCATAGTACTCAATAGTTTCTTAGCATCAAAACATTCACATACATACTACAACTAAATAATCTCTCAATGCTTTTGAGTCAGCCAAAGGGATGGACTTGTAAAAATCTTTTGCTGAAAGGCACTTGATACAGTCTTTCCTCTTCTTTTGTAGCTATTCTCTAAATTACACTTTGTTTGTAACTATTTTCTAAAATACATTCCATCTTTTCATGACCTTTAGAATAGTGACAATAGTTTTAGATGCAAAATGGTAATGTCAACCTCTGAATAATGCAAGCTAAAATCCCCACCTCACTTCCAAGACAAACTCCTCATTTAAGCAGCACAGTGCTGCAAAACTCCTTTAGCCACAAGATGAGACAGAAACCTTCCTATTGCTATTGTGAAAGGAAGGCTAAGTTTTAGAAGAGCTTGCAGAAGTCGAATTATGTAAGACGCCTTTCATTACTGTGTGTTCAGGCCATTACTAAGTGTTCAAAGGCCTTACTCTGGTTATTACTTCTCATTGAGGTGTCTCTTTCCTCTTGAAACAGAAGAACCAACTTAAAAGACAAAAAATGCAACAGAAAGTCCTCCAAAGCAAATAAAACCAGCAATAAAAACCCCAGATCTTAAAAGAACAGCTCTCCATGCAGGATATGCCCTTACCAACTCTCCTAAGGGTCATTCTGAAATGGCAGAAGCAATAGTACCACACAGAGGCTGAGTTCCTCCTGTATCATCACAACTGACTTTGCACTGGATGTTTTCTGTTATTCTTCTGTGTATTTCCAAAATGTCATATTAATTATTTTACATATCGTTGATCGATGTGGCTAACAATAAAAGAGAAATGAGGAAGAGGATAAGTGGGCTGTAAACATGATTGGAAAGATTCAGAACAACTCTTCACTTGAAAAGGAATTTTTATCATCCACAGATGGAAATTTAGAAAATAAAATTCTGAGGAATAACTACTAAAGCCTACTTTCATATTTTGGTTAAATAATTTTAATCACATGAAAATCTTTGCTGCAGAGAGACAGCAAAAATTCCCACCAGAACTGATGCAAAACAATATAGAAAATCCAAATCATAACAAAAGGAGAAGTAGAAATTAATATACCTAGAATAAAATTAGCCGCTTCTCTTTCTAAAACAGAGAGAAATTGTATTAGTTAAAAGTATACAGGAAAGATTTCTTTCGCTCAGCACTGTGTAATGTTACAAAGCCCTCTGAAAATACACAGAACTAGACTAGACTAGCTCTTATCTACTTTATTCCCATCTTCCTTAGAAGGAGATACATGAGGCTATGAAGTACCATATTCCTCCAAGAGGAAATGCCTGAGGAATGTTGCTGTACATCTTAAACCAGCAATGATAGACAAATTACTATGATTTTATATGGAACTAGCTTATGTTATCCAGGTAAACACAAGAAGAATCCAGCACCCTTGCTATAGAGCTGGTTGTTGTTTGATCTACTAAGTGTAAATTAGTGTTAAAAGATCAGGGGTACAGAAGGAGTCTTAGTGTTCAATTTCTGCTTACCAAAACTACATCACACATTCCATACTTTGTTTTTTTGGGGTTTTTTTTTTTTTTTTTTTTTTTTTTTTTTTTTTTTTTTTTTTTTTTTTTTTTTTTTTTTTTTTT
>JAWWMN010000208.1:8054453-8071332 GCA_035047745.1 Catamblyrhynchus diadema | reverse complement strand
GTTTTGTTTTTTGGGTTTTTTTGTTTTTTTTTTTTTTTTTTGTTTTGTTTTTTGTTTTTTTTTTTTTTTGTTTTGTTTTTTTTTTTTGGGTTTTTTTTTTTTTTTTTTTTTTTTTTTTTTTTTTTGTTGTTGTTTTTTTTTTGGTTTTTTTTGTTTGTTTGTTTTTATTTTGTTTTTTGTTTTTTGTTTTTTTAAATGCCACGTAGAAAAGAATAGCTAAATTAAGTTTTAAAATTGTGCTTGAGGAGAATATGACTGCTGGACCAGCCTCAGTTCCACGTTCTCTTCTTCACTCCCTACAGTACCACACACCAAAAAATGAAAGCAAATCATATTCTTATGTAGGATGATAGCTCTCAACTGAATGCTCTACTAAGAGCTCTCATTCAGCCAGTCACAGTATTTCTATCAATGCAAAGACATATTAGTGAATTAACTGCGTGAAAGATGCATTTGAAATGACCAGAGTCCAGCAATCTCTTCAACATTACAACATGTATGCTAGATGAGTTTACTAAGCCATTAGTAGGATTCCTTCACTTCCAAATGCCTTTTTTGACTCTTAGAATCAAAATTTATAATTTTTCTTTTATTATGAGTTTCTTTTATTACGATCCATTCCAATTTTTAAGAGCACAGATAAATGGGGAAGAACATAACTTTGATATCATAACTCTTACTTTTTCCTTTTGTAGTTTTTAAACACCTAGCAGCTGCTCAGCAGATTTCTCATCTTTCATAACTTCTGCTGCACCACCAATGAATTGGTGGTGAATAAATTGAATTAATGAATTAACAGAATTTGCAAATTTTTTTGTGTTCTACTAGAGTCTCAACAGGTAATACTGCATCCCCCTCGGTTCAAGGCTGTCAGATATTAAGTATTTTCACCCTTCAGAGAAAAGAAATAGAGAAAGAAAGGCTTATTTAACAACCAGAGATTAAAAGTACCTAGAAAGAGACTGTTAGCATGTGTAAACTATGCTTACTCTGCAAGGGCAGTGGTGCTTGTATGCCTCAGTTCCCTCCACTGCTGCCTCACACCGGGGCTGCTACGCTTGACTTGTAAATCTCTCCACCACCAGTTACCTCATGACTAAGGTGCAACACCTTCTATCCACCCACAGCTCCAAATCAAGGCCAAACCAAGCCCTGCTGAGAGGGCTGACAGATACTGAAAAAAAGAAATCCAGTTCTCATATCCTAACTCCCATTTGTAACCAAACTGCCCTTCCCCTCGTGAGCGTTTCTTGTCGGTCCCTGCAACACAGCAATATTCTCATTCTCAGGTGATGCAAGGACCTCTTGAGTTTTCATTTCATCTCCCAACCACTGTTGCCTCATCCATCATACTTTCATGATGTCCTTGCAGCCATAGCAAGCTGGAGGTTTTCTCATCCTCAAAAGAGTAACAAGTTGAAAGACAGTTTATACAATATTTTGGCTTTTGTAACGAAAAGAGAATTCCAAAACTAATCATAAATGCTCTTCCTTGTCTTCCTTCCATTTTTTCTTTCCTCCCTTCATTGATCACCCTGCTTAAGCAATTCTTTCCAAAAAGACCCTCATAGTATGTTTGCCACTCTCCAACTCTGTGAAGGTTGGCAAACCCTCCACAGCAAGTCAGGAGCAATCTACCAGCACTGGTCTACAAATTATAAAAAACCTCTATGGCCTTTAATTTTATAACAGCTGCAAAGACACCTCTGTAAAGGTGTTGCTGGTTCTTTCCTCTTTAGGCTGCTGGCCCTGACAGGGTATCCATGGAAATGCTTGTGTACTCAGAAATAACTTCTAAATACTTGGGAGGTTGTTTCAGGGGGGAGAGTATCCAACAAAAATCTGTTGACGTACTTCCCCAGACAGTATCCATTTAATTGATCTCAAACCTTATATCAGGCTGTGGTGACATACATGGTAAGCATTTGAAAACTGATGATTAAACAATTTTGTTTTCCTATGCCAAATGTAGGCTTGAGAAGAAAACAGCTCATATGGGTAATCAGGTTTGTTTTGGATCGATACGCAGTAAATTGCCCAGTGCTGATTATTTTGAACAAATGTGCAGCTCTACCCCATATAATAAAAATCTGGCTGCCTTTTCTTACTCATGAAACTCATAAAGGTTAAACCTTTAGCCTGAAGGAAAAAAGATCCTTTTCATCCAATGAAAGTTAATAGGACTGAGCATCCCTCCCCTTGCAGGCAGCTGTAATTTTTCAGCTAAGAGGCAGAGAGTTCCAAGAAGAATTGATGATGGAAAGTTTTTGTCACCACCATAAACACATTTTAAAAGCAGCTAGCAGTAGGCTCACTCTGAGAATTGCACATCTGAGGCAGTGCCAGTGGTACTTAGCACAGCTGCTCGTGGCTGTGAGCCTAATTCAATGTTGTTTGTCTCAAGATTTTCCAGTGGACCAATTCAAGTGGCAGCACACAGCTGATGGGCTATATTACCATTAACACCTCACCTGCAAAATACATAATTACACTCAAATCTGCTGATTAGAAGCAAAATACAGATGCATACCAGTGGCTGGATTTCAGTGGTATCCATGCCACTGAGAGATGAAAAGGAGTGGGTTGTTATCTACAAATAGTGCCACATTCTGCCTCTCAAAAAAAAGATTATTGGTAGCTTGTGTAGGTATTAAAATTTCATACAATCCTTTCTTGGATGATGGTTCTTTAGGGCTAGGTAAATCTAATTCTGCTTGTTTTCCACATATTTATTTTGCATCTCAATGTTTTTAAAATATATTTCTGTGACGCTAAGAAAAGGAAGTCTTTTGATTAATTATTTCGTGTATATATATATATAGATATCTATATATATATAGATATATATATATATGTAAGTGTATCATTTATGGAATGAGCCAATAAATTACGTGATTAGTGAAAGTTAATTTAATATAGCGTAGGCGCTACTCTCATGCCAATCTTCTTTACAGGAGCATGTTTGTTCCAGATTTATTTATTTTTAATAACCAATGTTCACTTCAGAGTGAAGTTTATGTTTGTATTAAGCTAATTTACATTCATTTGAAAGTGCTAAATCCAAGCCATTCCCTTTTTTCAGCTGGGAATACAGTCAAGAACAGTCACTGCCAAATAACTATTGAGAAAATATGTTTTTATTATTGTTGTGTCTTTAGGTGATTATATGCAGTGACTGATCTGAGAGCTCACTGCAGCCATTGTTATTGCAGTGAATAACTAAGCTTTGCTCTACCAGAACAGGTAATAGCTAAAAAGCTCAAAAAAACACCTTAAGCTTTAATTTAGGAATATTTTCTAAAGTTTTACTTAAAACATGGCATCACAGAATAGGTAAGGTTGGAAGAGACCACTGAAGGCCATCTAGCCCAACCTCCCTGCTTAAGCAGAGTCCTTTACAGCACATTACTCAGTCCAAACACATTTTGGAAATCTCCAGACAGGGAGACTCTGCACCCTCCCTGGGCAATCTGTTCCCAGTAAAGGAGTTCTTCCTCATATTCAGGTGGAATTTCATCAGTGTGCGTCATTCCCTGGCCATTGCCTCTTGTCCTGTTGACCAACAGCACAGAGCAGAGCCTGGCTTCATCCCCTTGACACCCTCCCTGCAGGTATTGATAGACGCTGATAGGATAATTTGACAGGTAAATATGCATCACACATATATGTCAAACTATGCATCCAATATAAATATTTGATGAATCAATACACATTGATAAGAATTCACTGATAAAACAATGCATTTATGTAGCATGATCCATCAAATAGCCATCCACAATGAGACATGAAACATAGTTTTGGTTTGCTTACCTTAAAAGTACAAGTAGATAGTCTAGGGCTATTTAATTTGCTAAATTCCATGTTTTGAGGTTATCTTCTTGAAAATAATGAATTCTTACATGGATAAAACTATCATTGCTTCAGATATGCTACCCCAGAAAGGACACAACCAACACTGAAAACATGTATTTTACTCAACTGGTATCTACTGAACAAACCCAATCTCTTTAAAGAGATTTATGACAAAAGCAAAGCTTATAAACATTTTTATAGAGACGTTGAGAACTTACGTATGACCCTTTGTGTCTTCACATTCCTTCTAGGAAGGAGCATTCCTCTGAGGAAAATGGTGATCTGGATGTCTAAGGAAGCCTGGATGTGTTGTAAAAAATGGTAAAAATTAAGGTTGGATAGGCAGTCATATAGTCAGACTGCACAATCTAATTCTACTCCAACATTCACAGAGACTCCTAAGCCTGAGGTTCTTGCTGAGGGAAAGATAAGGAATAGGTTTTTTTTACCTATCTGTGTCACCTGAAAAATCCCTTCGCCAGGATTTCTTCTCCTGAGAAGCCTCAGAAAAGAAATGTAAACAATAATTATCTGATTGCTTGGGATGTGTTCTGGAGGTTGCTCACCAACCTGATTGCATCTTTGATTGGTTCCATGTGAACTGTTTTCAATTAATGACCAATCCCAGTCCAGCTATGTCAGACTCTCTGGTCAGTCATGGGTTTTTATTATTCATTCTTGTCTAGACTTCTGATGTCTCCTTTTTCTTTAGTATAGTTTTAGTATATAATTTCTTTTAATATAATATAATATCATAAAATAATAAATCAGCCTTCTGAGAACTTGGAGTTAAATTCTGATCTCTCACCTCATCCTGGGGACCCTCACAACACCACAACAATCTGCACTCCATAACAGATCAACTGAAATGTTTGAACCTTTTTCTCTCAGTCATTTTAAAACCTGCTGCTGTTACTGGGCTTGTGTGGCCAGCTGTGCTCGGGGAACACACTGCTTGATGCTGGCAACACCTCAAAGGGGTTGGGTGGAAAAGCTTCTCCTACCCAGCCTCCCCACTGATGTCATCCCTGAGCCACAGGCTTTGGAGCTGGCCATGTATTCTGCAGGTGGGACGCTGCTAAAGGATAACAAAATGCTTTGGAGATGTGCAAGATTTGGAAATAAAAGCCAGTTCACTTTGCTTTGTCTCTTGCAGATGTCCTATCCCCAAAGCTCCAGTACCTTCTTGGTGACCCCGCTGCAAGGAGGAAGCTGCCACCAGTGCTTTGAGGTATGTTCTCTACTCCACAAGCACGGGCTTATTCACTCCCTTTCTAATTTTTACAACATTAATAGATCTCTTGGAGGTTTTTCACACTTAAATCTCTTACTTTGTCAAACTAATTAGTGATGTTTTAATCGTTTTCACATCTCTGAGCATCCACGTTCTCACAGGTTGCTTAACAGAGTAAAAGAAAAAAAAGAGCTATATTCCATAAAAGAATGGCTCCCTCCCTGACAAGCTTGAAGTTCAAGGAAGCAACAGCTTTACAAACTGTGCTATAAGAACTTGTAAATCACACATACTGAATTGGTAACCCTTACATTGCACCCACGTCATTTCTACATCAGCTCTTTCTTTGATAAGCTGATCAACAATTCCTTTTTTAATAAACTGTCTTCTTGAGAACATCTCTTACCTTGATCAAATAATTGACAGCTCTTTTACACAATTTGTGTATTCCTGCAAAGTATGGTATCACAAGGAAAAAGAGAATGTCTTAAAGCAACTTAGGTAAACAAACAAGAGAAACAACTGCTCCAAGGAACTGATTTTACCAACAACATCCTTTTGTAAGGACACTAGATTCCACCAAGATTAAAGTGAAGTAAAGCACTATGATGCACATTGATAACATGCAATGTTAAAGCCTTAGAGAACAAATTACTAAGCTAACGTGTTACTGTAATAAGATGAAATTCAAAGGGTATTTTAAATTTCTTAATTAGAAATTAATTTTAAGAGAGAAGAATCTGACCAAGGATTATGACTCAGATCTTTGAGAGAGCCCTGTATTTAATCTCTTGAGTGAATTTCAAATAATGATTTATTGCCTGTCACACAAATTCTGTTAGCAAAGTAAATAAACTGCATTTTTTTTTAAACCCTCATCTATTATTCTCAACTCTCAAAAGTATTTTTAATTTAAAATCAAATATTTAGGAACTGCAAAATACTGCCTTTAAAAATGCATTTCAATGTACTAATAAGATAAGCAACTGATGACACTAGTCCAGGTGTTCAGAACTGCCTAGACATCTCCATGGAGCATGGTTCTGTGCTGAATCATCATATTCTCTCTTTTGTCAGGCTCATTTTGTTTAACAGAACATTTCAATAATGTACCCAACCAAAAAAAAAAAAAAAGCTTTTATATTTCACTTTATTTCATTCACTGCTGTTCTAATCCACACCGGAATTACAGTTTTTATCTGAAGTTGTTATGTGGGAGGTGATGAAGGGCCCAATGAAGCTGCTTTATTCCCTTTCTTCCCACTTGTGGTAACAGGTCAGGTTGGGGTTTAGCTGGAGGGAGAATCTGAGCAGCGTTCCTTTAACATAAAAATTACAGTGCCATAGCTGTGCTGATATAACTCCCCCATGTGGATACATTATTCTAAGGATAAAAGATATTTTATTCTGGTGTAATTACTTTGCTTTTTAATTCTATCTGAGCAAATCCCTCCGAAGGGAAGCATATCAAGATATCTACAAAGCTTTGTTCCTTCCTGCGGTCCAGCTCTCTCAGGGGAAGAGGAGATGCTGGGACATCACCCAACCTCCCCTGTAATTCACCCAAAGGAAGAGCATCATCCACCTCCTAGTCCAGACAAAGAGCCCTCTCCAGGGAGAAAAAAGGGGATTGAAAATGGGGTACCATGAAATATGTCAATAGGGCTGGGTAGGTAGAAGACACAGATCTGTCTGCACGTGTTTGCCAGTGCAGAATTTCTGGGCTTGGAAACCGTTTCTGTAATTTCACTTTATGTATCAAAAAGATTTCGTGCACTAAAAAATTACTAAAAGGGCTAATTAATAGAAGTGGAAAGAAATAGTAATGTTTTATTACTTATTCAAGCCTTTCTTCTCTCTCTTAGAAAGACTGAAACTCTTCAGTGGTGATACATATAAAAATCACTCTGATCTAGAAATAGCATAAAAGGTTTTCTTCTGCTGCCATGATAAATAATAATAGTGTGGAAAATCCAGAACTGCCTGATCACACGCCGTTCACTGATCAAGGATACATTTTGCATTTTCAGCATGGAAAGTAATGCTCTTTGTTAATAGCAGAATGCCTGCCACAGCCTGAATACAAATAGTTATGTCCACAGCACCTGAACTTTCCAAATCACCAGGACAGAACTATTTTTTAGCTATAAAGCTATTTTGTAGCGTTTGATTTTTCTTAGGAGCGCAATTTTTAAAAAGAAAGTGCCTTGGTAACTCTTTTGCAGCTTTACACTTCAGTTACTAAAGTGTCACAGATTTTAGAGACCATCTGAACTTCCCCTTGAAAGGTAAGAAAATACTCCTGGATGACTTCTAAACAATCGACTTAAGGGCAGACACAGCCTGTGTAAATCAGTATCACTCCACTTAAGCTAATGGAACTATGCCAGGATACCAGCTTTCATCTGGCATGGTCTATTTTTTGCTTCCAACAATTCTTTTATGGAGTTAGAGAGCTAAAGGGTTTCAGAAGAGATCTTTCTGGGTACTGTCTGACCTCCTTAAGCCTGACTGATGCTCTAAAATAGAACTTTAGCTGATGAACCAAACACTGCATCGCATTTCCTCCCACAATAACAATCTGAAGTAGTGATCTATAGGTGCTTACTGTTGCCAGCCCTTTTTAAATGTTTTTAAATGTTTTAAATGTTTCCCCTGGTGCCTCAACAGTTGAAATCCCAGGAAGTTAAATTAGCTTGCAAATTTGACTGAATCAACACCTGCTCATCCAAAACATATTTTAACTACAGGAAGGAATTCTTCACTCTCATTTGGAGCAGCAAAAAATAAAAAAAAATCCCACCCAAGAACACAGAAATCATGGCCAATTTCAAGGCTCTGCTGGAATACAAAACTAAGCCATAGCAAATTGTTGCTGTTCCATCCTGTTTTCTGTGGTTCTGGTGCACAAGGCAAAGCTAGGCTAGGAGTAAATTTAATATTTGCCATGTTTCTCCTGAAAAATAGGCAAATCCAGCCAAATATTTTCTCTCAGGCAATGTGAAATTAATTGAGAAACAGAAATTAATGTCACAGTATCATTAATAATTTCTGCTTCACTTTTGCTTTCTTACATGCCTTTTCATTCATACACATAATAACGTAAGGCTGTGGGAGACATTCACATTTACAGAGCTGGTGCTGTGCCTCTCTACACATGCTCAGCTGGGGTTGTTCCATGAGAATGGCAGCTGATAAGCCACAGGACCATGGCTGGAATCAAGGAGGGAAGGAACTAACACTGTCTCCTATGCACCAAGTCCCATGGCAAATGGGATTGTGGTAGTTTTAATACCAATTTCTCCCTCATGAATATACAGTTTTAGCTGTAAACATCTAAAAAAAGAGATGAAAACAGAATTGCCAGCTGAAACACCCAGGAAACAGATGTTCTGCTTGCCAGGCAGCTCTAGCTGCCATCGTTTCAGAGGATACTTGGGCAGCTGCATTTGAAACACCTGAGTAAACTCCAGGGAAGAGCCACATATGCAAAAAATATAGGTACAAGAGCCTTAAATGCATTGTGTATTCATTTGCCATGCATGAGTACCAAATGTGTTCTCATTCCTAACTTAGGAAACTGCATGGAATTCCTTAAACCCACACTTAGGTGAGGGCAGAGGTTCCCTGAGATACCTGGCAATCATTCTGTCACTGTTGAGCCCCAGTATCACAGGTTCCAGGAACCCTCACGTCCACCAACACATTCCTGACTGGGTTCACCTTATCTTGAAAACAGTCCCTTGATTTTAAAGTGATTCACTGTGGTGAACACTGTTAATTGTCTTTATCAGTGCATCACCATCGCTCACCCTGCAGTAGTCAAGTCATCTTCCCTAGAAATGAATGACAGGAAAGAATGAAAGTCCTACACACACACAGAAACAAAAAAAAAAAAAAAAAATAAAAACAAAATAATTAAAAAAAAAGAGAGAGGGAAAAAAAAAGTATCTTAACCAAAGATAACCTTTAGTTATTGATAATAAATATCTCAAGCATCTTCATGGAAGTTTCATCAGGGGAGAGGCACATTCATAATTATGCTACAAATATATTCTGCATCCATATATATACACAATACATCCTGCATCAAATATACTCTGAATCCACAGATGATGCCATATTTTTACTCAAAATATTTCTGCTGCTTTAGTTTTGTGGCAGCTCTTTATGGAGCCCTGTACTAACTACTGTCAAGGGAACTCATTGTATTTTCTTCCATGCAGAAGAGGGTGAGGATTACACTAAGACTTTAAGTAGAGGAGAGATAACAAAGAAAAAAGGCAATAAAGAAGAGACATTGGAAAAAAATAGAACATCAATAATCTTGTAGTTCTCAACCTTTTAAATCAGTCAAGTAAGGATGAACAGTAATTTAGTATTCTAAGACCAAAAAGAAGTGAATTTTGGAAGGCTTCACCTTACAGAATTAGAGCAGTCACTTTTTGTGAAAGCTTTTACAGTCCATGTCAAGTTTCTGAAACAATTTAATAAACAATAAACAAAAGTTCAGTGTTTCTGAGTTTCAGACTGTGTCAGAGCAGCCAACACTGTGTTAGGTGCTGTGATGCTGGGGAAGCACACTCACAGGGCTGGTATGAAATCTCACTGTGAAGGGCACAACAGTAAATAGCCTTATGCTGATGATGCATTAAACCAAGAACCACTAGCTGAACAGCAACTTCTGATGAAGTATCATAATAGTGGTAAGAATAAATGAGAGGGCCTTTGTTTTTCCAGGCCAAAACTGCAGCACAGCATCCCACTGTCCCATCACACTGCTAACTGCAGCTTTGCGCAGGCACACCACAGACACTGAACTTCTCCACCACGAGTACCAGAAATAATGTTTAACCCTCCACAATGAAATATACTATTGTTTTCTCTGATTGAAGATATCAAAACTTCAAAACACTTAAAACCCCCAAATAATCTATTGTTTCAGTCAAGACCGGAGAACAGGGCAAATGTCTTTTTAGTCAGAGGAGCTGATCAGATGATCCCACAAAGGATCCTGTTGCCCACATAAAGTCACCTGGCCAGTGATGCACACTGACTTGGGTGATTCAGAGAGAGCACTGCACCTGCCCAGGTCTCTTGGGCAATGAAACCTTGCTGGGTTTACTGTGCCAGCACAACAGATTCAGCAATGAGTCACAGTGCCTCTGTCTGTTGCCAGTTTTCAGTCCCATAGTGTAACAACCTCCATTGAAACACAGGAAATTTGAACACTGTTGGAGACTAAAAATGTGCAGTGTGGGGATACCAAACAGCGCCAGGGTCTCCTAGGTGTTCCTGGGACAATTACAAAGGGATGAGAGCTGGTATTAGACCACAGTGCTTGAGACAAAAGACAACTAAACCCCGAATAAAAGTTCCAGCCATGGAAGCTAAAGATAGAGTTAGAGAATAGTGACATGATGGAGTGACAACTTGCCCTGCAAAAAGAGAAGAGAGTGTCAAAACTGACACAGGAGCTGTAAGCCTGAATGACAGGGAAGATGCTGAAGCCGCTGATGGACAAGCAACAGTGGATGTCAGGAAAATGAGGGGCACCTGTGAAAAAGAGCTAGATCTAAGCCAGTGTACAGAAGGCAGCTCAAACAGAACAAGGGCATGGGAAGAGTAAAACCATGTTGAGACCTAAGGTAGGAAGGCCTTCTCCAGGGACCAAAGGGGAGAGAAAGAGAAATAGAGGGAAAATTTTCATATCCATTGAGAGAAATTCTAATAGCAGAATTTATATTTTTCTGTCTTGAATTGTTAAATCCATTTCAGATAACCTCATTTAAAGAGGCAGTTTTGCCATCTACTGTATTCTTGTCAAAATTATTTCGGGACAGCCAGAGACCAGGTAATCCACAGTGAAGTCCTATAAAGAAATGTGCTTGATACATCATTGTGGTTTTTATGAGGGTTCCCAGGACAAGGTGAGAGATGAGAATCTGACTCCATGTTCTCAGAAGGCTGATTTATTATTTTATGATTGTATTTTATATTAAAGAATGCTATACTATAACTCTCCTAAAGAAAGAGAAAGGATACAGACAGAAGGCTTCACAAGAATGAATAATAAAACTCGTGACTGACTCCTCAGAGTCCAACACAGCTCATGGTGGTTGGTCATTAAGTTAAAACAATTCACATGGAACCAATCAAACATGCACTTGTTGGTAAACAATGCCCAGACCACATTCCAAAGCAGCAAACACAGCAGAAGCAAATCAGATCATTATTATTTCCATTTTTCTCTGAGGCTTCTCAACTTCCCAGGAAAATAAATCCTGGGGAAGGTGTTTTTCAGAAAATATCACGGTGACACATCATAACATATTAGCACTGAGAAACTGGATAGTGATATGGGCACCTTGGATATCTTAGCTGGCACTCCAGAGGCATGTAGAGCTAATTCTGAGTTTGCTCCTGGGAGGTCTAAACCCTATTATGGTATGCATCAGGAACAAAAAAGAGAGGTGCTTAATCTGTATCATAGCTTGAAAAGTGACTGAAACATAGATGGTAATAAAGGAATTCTAGCAGCATAGGGCTCAGTGCCCATGTCTGTCCTTGTGAATACAAAACTTCAGGATATAGAACTGTTCAGCTGTGGACTTAATGTTAGACAAACGATAGAAAAAGAGCAGGAATCCCAAGAAACGTGAATCACAGCATGGTTGAGATAACCCTGGGGGTGGAAGTTGTTAATGAAAATTATCTTTTTGTGAGAGACTGGTAAGATTGATGTCTTGAGACATTTGAGGTGCTTGTGTGTGAGGGAAGGGACAGGTTGGGCCTTGCCCATGTGAGGCAGTGCCCTGCCCCATGCACCCCATCCCCAGAGCCTGGCAGGGGCTGCCCATCCCTGGCACAGCACAGGCAATGCTCCACACCCACCTCTGGAGCCCCTAACCCAGCTCCTGAGGGGCAAATGACCAGAATTCCCACCTGGGGGAAGGGTATAGAAGGCAAAGGGATATTTAAGGCTGAGCACGTGACAAGAACATGTCTTGATTCAACCTACTCTTGTAATTTCTATCAGCTGAACACTGCTAGAAACCAGGAGTTGGTAGCTATATGTCTGCTTTTCTATATCTTTTCTGTTTTTCTCTATTTCTCCCTCTAATTCCCTCTTATCAGAGTTTTTGAGTAACTTCAAATCAAACAGTCTTAGAGTTCACTAAATTGAACAGGCAAAGCTAATGCTTTGAGAAGTGTTTTGTGTTGATTGAATATTTCAATAAACCTTTTGCCAAAGTTCTTTGATTTTCTAGAGTTGCCAGTAAAGTCTTTGTGTTGTTCTGACCTCTTGAGAATATCCTTAACATCTCACTCAGAGTGGATGAGCAATGGCAAAGCCCTTTCTAAAGCCTCATTGAGCAAGTTTGTTTGGGGCCTTAGGTTGTTCCAATATATATATCTTTCAGCTGACAACAAATTCCTTCCTAACTTGTATTCATGGCACCCCTGACATGTGTTTAGTTTTACTTTCTGCTTTGTTCTTTCTCAAGTGTTAAAAGGAAAAGGAAGAATACTTGAAGTCTGATGGGCATAAACTGTGACGTGCAAGTCTGAGATCTTAACTTCAAAGCCTGACTGCACAGAGGACAAATGCAGGAAAAGTGCTGAAGGAGTGAGGGAAGTGGGGGTCTGATGAGAAAGGCTCATCAAAACCTACCTTAAAGTTCAGTAGGAAGTCATTGCCTGCTATCACTAAATGACTGCTCCAGAATGTTGGACTGCCAGAATTCTCCTTTGAATCTCCACCCAGGAGTTCCTCAAGGCTTTTAAGATCCAGTGTCCTTTTTCAGGTCTAACAGATTAAACACTAATGGTGCTCACTTAGCCCCAGCAGTTGTTAACCCCCATGAGGTAGCTGTCTTTGCTGGTTAGTTTCTTTCCTTTTCAGATATTACCCTAACTCTCTTTAAAGTTATTATTTATCATTTTCAGCCCGAGGTTCATCCTAATGTATTTTTTGCTTACAATAAATTCTAAATATGCTAGAAATGAGTATTTTCAACTTACTTCACCCAACCAATTTCTTAAATTTATTTTTTTTTCCTTTCTTTTGCATGTCTTTAAAGCGAAGCAATAGACTCATCTCTTAACCTCCAGTTTAACTGAATTATTAATCAGGCCATCAAAGTTGTTTACAGTTCTTTGTGTTTTGCATTTTTAACGACTGATCTTCTACAACACGCTCATTACTTTCAAAAACTTTACTGATAAGGAAATCTATGAAAAAATATGTCTGCATCCCACCATTACTTATAGTATTTTTCTTCCCACCAACACCTGGAAATTACATAACTCTTGGGAGCATTTTTCCTTGTATAAACAACATAGAGACTTTACATATCTAAGCCTAATACTTGCCATATGGTGGCTGGAAAGGTGACATGAGGGTTTTTTGTTTTGTTTTTTTTTTTTTAAAGAAGAGAGGAAGAAAAGAAAGGCAAGAGCAAAGCAAGGGCAATGTCAGAGTAGATGCTGGGAAAAACAGGCAGAGTAATTGGAGAGAAAGTAAGAAAAAACATGTGATAAAAGAACATGTTGAGTAAGATTTCTAGCTGGTGTCTGTTCCAGGCTGGAATGAAGGGAGTGTCTTTCTTGTAATTCTCTGTAGATCAAAGGCTGTTAAAGTCAATGTACAGGGGAAGAGAAGACACCTCATATGGTACTATCCTTAGACAAAGGATATATATTCTATAAATTCATATTATAATTTTATATAATATATAATTATATACTATGTAATTATATTATAATATATATTATATATATAAATATATAATTATATCATAATATATTATAATTTATTTTATAAATATGTATTCTATAAATTTTTGGCCCATTTTACAAGTGCATACTAAGGCACTGACTTTAAGGCAATCCTAAAAGTCAAGTTTACGCAGCTCTGTAGTACCAGCCCAACAAGATGCCACTCTTGTAGGTCAGGAGAACACAGCTTTGCTATAGTGGCTGCTACTAAATATCCCACTTTCTCTTGAGGAGCCTTTCCCAGAGGGTTTAGGCACCAATTGCCACATGGAAAGCAAGGATTTTTATGCAGTGTGTGATTACTAAATGCAGGGACACTTGGATTCTACCAGCCATGTAGCTATATGTGTCTAGACTATCATGAGGTTTGACTTTAGCCCATTACCTGGCTTGGTCTCAAACACAATCCCAGAGTGGAAGGAGAAAAATAAAATGAGAGAAAATCTTATGTAGATCCATTAGAGGTTGTATAAGTAGGACAAAAGACAGAGTTCAATAGACAAAATGACAAAACAAGATGATTATTAAAGAAGAGAAATTTGCAGCTAGCCGACCATGAAGAAAAAAAAGGCATTTAGAAGTCCCACATCCTTAAAAGACTGACTGTAAGTGAAGGAACTGATCCAGAACTACAAATAAAATGAAAAGCAGCAAGATGAGGCAAGGTGCAAAGCTAAATAAAAGCTAAGTAACAAAAATTGAAGGGAAATGGCAAAGAACAGAGAGTTCCTGGAGTCAAACTCATTGAAGAAGGAAGAAAGAAAAAAAAAGACAGCTGAAACTACAATAGGACTCTGAAATGTAAGAGAGCCATCATTATTTATAAGTGTCTGAGAAGGGATAGAAAAAGAAATGAAAATGATGCCTGACCTACTATGAGAAACAGAGATCATATTAATTTAAAAAAAAAGGAATTATCTGGCTGTAGCTAGACAGTGCACTAATGGGACTGGTACAATCCATCTTACATACCCGTTACTATGAGTAGTACCTAAACACAGGTACTATTGTACCTATCTAGTGCAAGAGCACCAGCAACTCATTTAACCATATAATTTAGTGTGAATGTGCTAAAACAATCTCAGATTTGTTTGAAGAAAAAGCAAACTTAGCCTGCAATACTCTTCTTTATATATCTCTCTGGGAGAGACACCCTTTCATCAGATTTGTCTCAAATATTAATTTCTATACAAATGAGTTTCATAGAAATACATTTAAGTGAAATATTTTTGAGAGGAATAAGGATTATTTCTCCTCCATCAGAAGGTAAAATATTTCTAGTTTTAGAAAAGATAAAAAAAGTATATTCCAAGTATTAGAATATGAAAGTGAAATAGACTGTAATTGACTATTCCCATTTCCAAATGGGAAAAGTAGGGGTGGTTATAGCAAAAATAGCAGCATAATATTTTGTGTTTACTTTTTAAATGTATAAAATGTAATTTGCTAGTTCCAATTCAGTGTAAGTAAAAGATACTTACATTAAAAATATGAAGCTAAATTGCTATGACAGGCAGATAAAAGTCCCACAAAATCCTGTAAACACAGATCTTTGCACGCTGCCCATGGAACATCTCAATTGGATGGCACCTCTTTAAGTCAACACTCTGTGCACAGAGCAAGGCAGGATGTTCAGTCGCTGGAACTTCTCAGCACAGGTGGGAAAGCCAGATTTTTTTTTAATTAGATCCCTTCATTATTTTTTCCTAGCCCTTTCTTTTCCTAAGGTGCATTAAAAAACCAACAGCTATCTCAGGATGTGAGTAAAACATAAAACAAATTAGGAAAGCTCATTTGTCAGATCAGCCCCATCTTCCAAGCCAGGGAGTTCACACCACAGGCTTGTGTTTCTGCTTCTGAGCTGTCAGCAGACAATTAAATGAGTCAAAGTGTGAGCTGAGCACTACAAAATAACTGGCCTTCACTGCCTTTCATTCCTTACTTCTAAAGCACAGAACATAGACCAAGTTCCACATCAAATTAAAATTTATATGTGTTTTATCCTTTGTCTTTGCACAGAACTCTTCGTGTGACCTACTTGGTACACGTACAACTCATGACTCAAAACACAGGCATTACATGTATATTGCTATGACTCATATCAATTCCAAAAGTTCATGGCTACTTCAAAAAAAAAAATGAAATTAAATGTAATATATGTTTCAGAGTATTCATGGCAGACTTTTATGCAGAATTCAGGCACAAAACTGTTCTTCCTTTGCTCCAGGTTTTGTGATAGATGTGTATTTTATCTGTCTATTCTATGGTGTAGCAGAATGACAACTCTTCACATGGCTGTAAGAGCCCTAAGGAGTTACAAACACAGCCATGGTCAGAATGAGGTCAGGCTATTCCACATCCCTTTTCTCTGCTACAGCAGCAGGAGGAAAAACATATGGCATAACAGACATGAAGTCATATTGCTTGTTCTAAACATAGTTTTCTATTTCTGCCACACGTGGGAAGTTCCATGTGTAATAAATGTCAAGAGACCTTGCATTGCCCCAAATTTTTAAAAATTTATCCACTTGTTCAGGCAGCTGAAACAGGAGGGACACAGACCACAGCCTGAGTACTCTCACACAAAAGCAGCCAAAGATTTGTATCTTCCTTTGGGCTGCAAAGAAATGAACTTACTCCAGCATAACAGAGAAGAGAACTATAATCAGATGTGAAGTGCCTCCAACTGTTTATTGACACCACTGATCACATAGCCATAATAAGGTAAGATGGCCACATTTGGGCTCCTTTTCTCATTGCAGGATCAGCTAGGTCTGAAGTCATCCTGCAGATGACACTTGGTGCCAAGACTGACAGGAAGGGTTATGACAGGCTGAGGTGTGTTGGGAAGGATGAAAGTTTGACAAGAAAGTCTCACAGATATGTGTGCTTAGCAGAAAGATTTTTAAATGTAAAGTCTGATGAAGGAATAGAAATGGAAGCAAGTTTTGATATAGAAGAAAAGAATTGCTGAGCCAGTCTTACTGGCTAACCAAGGAGGCAAAGGGTGTG
>JAWWMN010000208.1:8035222-8047489 GCA_035047745.1 Catamblyrhynchus diadema | reverse complement strand
TAAAATATAATAAATATAAATAAATATAAATATAAATATAAATATAAATATAAATATAAATATAAATATAAATATAAATATAAATGTATATAATAAAGGGATTGATCAGCCTTCTTTGAACCATGGAGTCAATGCTAATTATTACCCATCTGGAGGCCTTCAGGGACAGAAAATGACATATATATGGCATGTAAATGCCATATTGACTAGTTTTGGTCACCACAATACAAGAAATATATTAAGAGTGAGCATTGAAAAGAGAGCATCAAAGATGATGAGGGATCTTGAGGGGAAACCATATGAGGAGCAGATGAGGTCACTTGAGGTCTGTCCTGGAGGAGGCTGAGAGGAGACCTCACCACAGTTACAGCTTCCTCATGAGGGGAAGAGGAGGGGCAGACACTGATCTGTTCTCTGTGGTGACCAGTGACAGAACCCAAGGGATGGCCTGGAGTTGTGTCAGGGGAGGTTTAGATTGGATATCAAGAAAAGGTTCTTCATCCAGAGGGTGGTCAGGTGCTGGAATGGGCTCCCCAGGGAAGAGGTCACAGCACCAAGCCTGACAGAGTTAACAAAGTTTTTGAACAACACTCTTTGCACAGGATGTGATCCTTGGGGATGATCCTCTGCAGGGGCAGGAGCTGGACTCGATAATCCTTGTGTCTCCAACTCAGCATGTTCTCTGATTCTGTGAAAATCCGGCCATGTTAGTTACATTTATAGCACCATGTTGCACAGAAAAGACTTATTAATACTCTTGAGCTGGTAGCTGCCCTGAAAGCTCAACACTTCATCTGGATGCCTATTGCTTCCAGTGGAAATACAAATGAATCAGGGTTCAAATAGGAAATAGGTTCAAATAGCTGAAATAGGAAGAATGATAATTTTTTTTTTTTTTTTTTTAAATACACATCCTGATTGTGCACCTTTTTTCCTGGTGATCTGAGGTGATTTGTGTCCACTGTACTGTGCTTAAGAGCCTCTTGCATATATTAGCCAACAACTGACCTCATAGAAGAGCCAGCAAGGAAGGGCAAGGGTGTACAATACATTCTGGAGTGACTTAAAGAAGGAATTAGTAAAAGTTAACCAAATCCAAAGCTTCCTTCCTCAGCAGCGCCATCCTGAGGGTTTGTTCTCTCCTTCCAGGCCCTCAACATTCTCAAAGACTAAGTTTCCATTGCAGAAGCTCCTTCTTCTGCCTCTTGGAATGAAGAGACCAGAGGCAATTATCTTTTCTACATTATCCTCCCATTTCTTTATGATATTCTCTTACATTGGCTGTGGGTTAAGAAAGGAATGGTCTAAGTGCAAGATCCAATAGTTCATAGCTAGTGGATTTCACAAGGTTCAACAAGAGCCAGACCTGTCTGGGCTACACAAGTACCTTTGCTGATATTGTGCTATGTCAGCATGCTGATTTATCTACACACAGAAACACAAGGAATTCCTGCCCTGGGCAGAAAGCAGTTACCAGAAGCAGTCGAGTCTAAACCAAAGATAACCTGTTTGAGGAACAGAATTATCAGCTATTCAAATCCCTTTCTACACAGCATAACAAAATAGATCTCCTAAAAACAACTATTTTATGAATGTGACAGGTTTCTTCTATGCCACATTCTCTTACTGTTAGTTAGGTTACCTATAATCAGCTTTTCCTCATGAAAACGTGGAAAAAAATAAGTTGAAATGAGGCATACAGCAAGGTATTGAACATAATAAGTAGGATGAAATAGTTAAAGCTTTAGCTAAATATTTTTCACTTTTATCAGTTCACTGGATGCTGAGGAAAATAATGTACAAAAGAAGGAAAAGCATTTCACATGCCATAGGAAAACATTCACAGTCTGACAAAAAGAGAGAGCAAAAGGATCAGAAGTCAGCAAATGACTGCAGTAGGATCCTCTCTGCCATGGACCAGATCAGCATCTCTGAAGTTTGGAACAGCAACAACTTCTTTAACCAACTTTAGACACCTGTGATTGAGATTTTTGGCCATGTGCTCTGCACAGAAGCATAATCGAATGACAAAGTTCTGCAGTAATAAATGACTCCATGTAATGGTGAGTGCTACAGAGCAGATTGCTTATTTCTAGAAGTGAAAGATACAGCACTTGTTCAAGGATAATCTGATAATAGATCACAAGGAATTCCAATGCCACAAAAGACTAAGCAGAGCCTTGGGATTTCACCAAGAAGAGGGACATAACTAACCTAACACAATCTAATGATGAAGGAGATTCAGTGCAAGCTGATTTACTGCTGTACAACCTTCTCTTGTCTCGCCTCATCTTAAGGAACTGAAATGTTTTCCATAACAGGTCATAAAGGCTCTGTTTTTCCCTGCAGCAAAAGCCAACAGGTTTTACTCTGTAGGAAGGAAATCTGCATAAGCACTCCCAAACTATGAAAACAGACCACTTCTTTCAACTCAACAAAATCAGTGCAGTAATACAAATTCCCCGTGTCCTCCATGAGAAATCATTCTTTATAAAACCCTGCAAAAACAACATTGAAAAAAGATGATCTGGTTGTAGGACATCTTTCAAAACTATTAGTTTTACACCAGCTCCTATTTTGTTAGATAGCATTTGTTTGTTTGGAGGGGCAGGCTGCACTGTTGTTGTAGAGAATTTTCCACATTGGGAAGTTTTCATATGAAATATTTTCTCTTTTGATATTGGTAAAACTGAGTTGGTGGCAACCAAGATATCACTTGGTTAAAAAATATATGAGGAAAGGCAAAAGGTGCAAAGCTTAGAGTCCCAGGAAAGAGAGAATTTGAGCTTTCTGCACCTTCCAGAAGAGGAAAATGCATAAACAGTGGATTTTAAATAGGAAGAAAAAATAGGGAGAATAAAGCCATAGTAGATAAAGAGAAAAGCTGAATTCTTTTCACAAGTGCTATTTCTACAGAATGCTTTCAAAGGAAAAGAATTGAACACACACTTTTCCCTCTCCCTTTAGAGTCTGGGACCATTATTCCATAATGATCAAGGGAAAAAGTAGAAAGCTCAAATAATTATAAAATAGTAAGCATCACCATTAGGCCTGAATGGCCTTTTTTGTTTGCCAGGAGTTGTGTTGTCATTAGATTTAATCAAAGTCCTATTTCATTCAAAATAAGCAATTTTGCTTCCTACTTTAGCAATTTTTTTAATTGGAAATTTACCAAAGCTTATAACCTTAAATTGATGGATGATCTTTTTCAAGCTGCATACTTGGCATAGTCAGCTACATAATGCATAAGTGACAGAGTTTTTTAGGATTGAATTAAATATTATCCAACCCATATAGACAGAAAGTGTTTTTAGTGTGTTGTTATCCAGGAGGCTTCTCTAATAGTGACTCTTGCCTTTGCCCTAAAATTTAAATAACTATTGGGTTATATTTTTTAATTCAAACTTGCTACTTCCCATCTGTTATCCTGTGCCACAGTTGATCAAGACTACTGGTATGTCTTTTGTTATGGAAAAATGAAAAAGAAAAAATCATCTATTATTTTTTCTTTTTCATACAGTTCAAGATACAAATAATTCAGTTTTATTCAGTTTTTGTTCTTCTCCTATCTTTCTCTTTTCTGATCCTGTATAACTTTACATGATTTTATGCACTTTTATTTAAGGAGTTTTAATGACTGATAAATTTTTGAAATAGCTGTTTCTACTGCAACATGTTAATGAAGTTTGCCTATGATATTTTTTTCACTACACTAATTGTTAATCTGACTAACAGATCACTTGCTAATTTAAGTATTTTATTCTGTTTTGTTGCTTGGACCACCAAGTTCTCTTTTAAGATAGTGTAGAATTACCTATGAGCAATCCTGTAAAGTTTCAAATATAAAGTTATTAACATTTAAAGTAGATACCCTTACATAGTTTGAAAAAATGATTCTATGACATAAGTAATTTTAGCAGAAATTAAGGAAAAAGAATTTTTGGAGTAGCATAATTTTCATGAAAATTCCCCATATTTGAAAGAGATTGACTGAAATCTGCACTTCACACGTTCTTTTCCTCTTGCTTAAGAGGTTGTGCTTTATTCATTTATAATAATAGGCCACTTTATAGGGTATTATTATTCTCAGGGAATCATTTTGAAGGAGGGCATAGTGAGGACCTTACAAACCATGAGTTCAGAATTTGAAAATCAGACAGGAAAATTTATTTGATAATATTTCTTAACCAAGAGAAAAGTCTAAAGTACTACTTGAGAACTTTCTTGATTACCATGTTCTCAACCTCGTGGCTGATTCTAAGCCCAAACAGCTTGAATGACAACTCATATGCTTAATGTTAAAATAGCACTGAAGTGCTTTAAACCAGGATCTAAATATTTCATACAGATATGATCAGAAGCATGTATTCATCTTGGACAGGAAATCACATTCCATTTACATACCTCCTTGTCTTTGAGTATATGGTCTGAAGTTCAGAGCCTTGAAAATGTATTTATTTCAAAGGGTGCTGGATCTGGCATTAATGAATAACTCTGGCTGCAGTAATATGCTATTTGAAAATATTTAATTGAGGTCTGAAAACTCCGTGGCATACCAAAGCAATTTTCAGTACACTTTGACTAAATTCAATGGCCAAAACTTCGAAACACTTCTGAGTCAAGCCCTTAAAGAGCTGAAACTGGGAGACTTGATGGCACAACACTTATTGCAAGAAAACTAAGCATCACAATGGGCCCATGGGAATTTCATGAGGTTTAACAAGACCAAATGTTGCTGCTGCACCTGGAATGGGGCCATCCCTGGTGTCAATCCAGGCTGGGGGATGAGCAGATTGAAGGCAGCCCTGCCCAGAAGGACCTGGGGGTGCTGGTGGAGGAGAGGCTGGGCATACCCTGGCCATGGCACTCACAGCCCAGAGTGCCAAATGTGTCCTGATTTTATCCAGAGCACTGTGGGCAGCAGGAAAGGGAGGGACAGGATTCTGCCCCTCTGCTCTGGTGAGAGCCTGACTAGAACTGCATCCAGCTCTGAGCTCCCAGCACAGGAAGGACATGGAGCTGTTGGAGCAAGTTCAACCAAGTTGATTAGAGGGATGGAGAACATCTCCTGTGAGAAAAAGCTGAGGGAATTGTTCATTCTGGAAAAGAGAAGCCTGGGGGTGGTCTAACTGTGGCCTTCCAGCTACCTGAGGGAACTTACAAGAGAGCTGGAGAAGGGCTATTTACAAGGGCCTGGCGTGACAGGACAAGGAGGAATGTCTTCAAACTGAAAGAAAGTGGGTTTAGATCACACTTGAGGAAGAAATTCTTTACTATGAGGATGGTGAGGCCCTGGCACATGTTATTGTAAATGCAGACAACCCCGGCGAGGGGAAAGAACAGTGCATCTTATCAGAAGGCTAATTTATTACTTCATTATTCTATATTATATTAAAGAATACTATACTATACTAAAGAATACAAAAAAAAAAATACTTACTAAATGTTGAAAAGATAATAAAAAAATCTCGTGACACTTTCCAGAGTCCTGACACAGCTTGGCCCCAGTTGGCCAATGAGTTAAGACAACTCACACCAGAAACCAATCAAGTAATCACCTGTGGGTAAACAATCTCCAAACACATTTCACATGAACACAACACAAGCAAATGAAATAAAAATTGTTTTCTTTTTTTCTGAAGTCTCTTGTTGCCTTTCTTCTTCCCAAGAGAAAAAACCCTAGGCAAAGAAATCATGCTCAAAAAATGTGAATACCACAACAGGTTGCCTGGAGAAGCTGTGGATGCCCCATCCCTGGAAATGCTCGAGGCCAGGTTGGATGGATCTTTGAGCAGCATGGTCTAGTGAAAAATGTCCCTGTCCATGGCAGAGGGGCTGGAACTATGTGAAGTTTAAGGTCCCTTCCAAACCAAACCATTCTGTGATTCCACCCCTGGGGCTTATACTGAACACAGTCAATAAATTTGCTGCCTTGGAAGCAAATACTGGCTATAAGCAATACTAGCACACTACTGCAAGTTTTCAAAGTTAATTGAATCAGCATATAAAAATGTTTTCCCTGTGTAATAAATCTCACTATAATCAACCTCTCTATGGCAGGCACTTCCCTATGATATGCAAATTTCAATTATTTATTTAGAATATATTCAGCGTTTTCATATGACTCCATTTTCTGTTCAAAAAATTTGGGACTTGAATTAAATAACCAGCTCTCCTTTAGAAAATGTTATTAGCAACATTGAATGCCAACATAATAATGGAGCTTTTCAAATAATCAGACTACAAATATACTTCGGAAGTGAAAAAAGGGTTTCACTCAAACTTTCTTTAGGATCTTCCTGGTTAAATCTGCTATGCTGATTTCTTTACAATACACAACACAGAAAGAGATAAAGGTTTAAGGATATTTTACCTATTTTTCCCCAACACAAGAGAAAAACTGAATGATGTAATCATTATTTATTTCCATTTTAAAGCTCAGTCTCAATGAACTCATGCTGGATTTCCAAGTGTAAAAACAGGAACACCTTGAAGGAGAAATAGAGACCACTGACAAAAATGTACTAGTGACCCACTGACGCTATGAATCTGTTTCTCAACCAATGTTGCTAGACATTCTGGAGAAAAGCTAGATGACCTTATTCGAGGTAAAAAAATAAAAAGGAAGCACCAGAAAACAGATGTTAGCTAATGGAACTTTTTCACAGTTTACTGAGTTTCTCACTGTTTCTTGAGAGACAGGAAAAACATGGCAAAAAAAGTCAAACGTAAGCCACACAATGAGATTGCAAGTTACAGACAGAGATACGGAGTTCTTTTTATTCCCTGAGTTGCCAATGATTCCCCTCATCAGAGTAGCTCTTAATATAGAACAAGACCACAACTTGTCCCACGGTTAGTTTTTATTAAAATTTGTACAAAGCATGTTTTCTTTTGTGATTCTAATCATGTAATCTCCCTAGGAATGAAAGAACTTCCATGATGATGGCCTTCTCTTAAGATTGCAAAACTCAACCTGTGAATTTCTGTTCTTCTGCCTTTTTATTGTTTTTGCAGAAAATTGTATTGAATTTATAATCTGCATTACTTCAGTGCAGACTAGACTGCCACTGAAAATAATTTCTAAAGGAATATTTACATTTAATAAATTTTTCATGCTTGTTTATTTTTTGGCATTCACAAGGAAAAATTAAATTTATATGAAGGAAATAACTGAAATATATGAATCACAGGGTCAAAAAAAATGATCAGTAAAACATACAGCAGGGAAACAAAGATTCACAATTAAAGTAGATTAAATAATATGCCTCATCAAAATGAGGGGTGTGCAATTAAAAAAACTTCTATACAGAACTTTTATATATAATCAGTGTATATACACCTCCAGGTATCACAGGAAGTTTGATTATAGACAGGTAAATGATGAATGCTGACTATGATAGAATGATACATAAAAAAAAAATTTGAAGATCCATAAATAAACCCCAGCTAAGAATTGTTTGATGCTAGATCCAAATATCAGCATGTGAGTGATTGGTTGCACCCATCACAGATATTTCTCCTCTTTTCTCTTTCTGGCCCCTTGAATATTTAATTTCACTCTTCAAAAGAGAGGAAATTCAAAAGGAGAAGTAATTGTAGAAAATCCACTGGACAAAGACAGCAGACACACAGAGAGTGTAGATTTCAATGTCCCCTGATCCCACTCTTCTGGCTGTGCCTCATTGTGACAGAAATAAGAAAAATAAGTAACTGCAGAAAAGAAGAGTCTGGCAAGGATGGGAAACACCATCTGAAGTTGTTCATACGTATTCTTACCATCAGCATTTCCTATTAAATGGAGATAATTGTTCTGGGTTCTCTGGATTCCATTTTGAACCTTCCCTTGTCCAAGGGAACAAAGACAACTTGTAGATTTTTGACTGGGTGGTTGGTTTTTCGAATGGTTAGTGCCATGCTCAATGCCATGCTGCTGAAATGCCATTGGATATGCGTGCCCCTTGGCAGCACCCGAATCAAACAGGAACCTCCTTCTTAATTGGTGCAAGATAACAGGAATTTTTGACTGTTACTAGAAACACATTCTGACTCTTAACTCCTGTGAAAATTCCCATAAACTATTTCTGAATACAATCTCTACATTCAATTTGTCAAGGACAACAAGAAACTCAGGTTTCTAGTTTAGGTTGGTACTATCTCTTTCCCTGCAGAGGAAGGTTTTGCCTGTGATTTTTGCCTTCACAGAGGAAAAAAAGTGATTGTTTTTGTCTGCCTGTGTGGCTTTGACGTCTGCCTTCTCCCTTTCCAAACTAATCCAATAAAATAAAAAGTGTTCTGGAAAGCATGACTCTTATGAGAGAGGAGTAGTCTGACTTTGAGGGAGAAAAAGTGTCTGCATTAGGATGATAAATGACTGACTATAATTAATTGATCAATTAATTGATTTTACAATAAAATCCAGTATTAGAAGTAGTGGCCTTAAATACACCATGACCTGCAGTTTTATCTGATAAATTATGCTCCATCAAAATCCACACTCAGCAGTTATTTATTGTGCAAGTTCCAAATTGGATCTTCTACTTCTGAATTAATTTGGATCTTAAGTATTTTGCATTTGTATTGCCACCCAAAAGGGTTTGTGTAAAAATCATGTTTAAAAAAGGGATATACAATATTTACAGTAGGAACATGCTTGACTTTCTATGATATTAAAAAAGCTTAGCAAAAGGGAACAATGCTCATCATCTAAATGTCTGCTCTAGAAAAATTATTCCTAGGGTAATTTCAGGATGCTGCTCTCCCTGGATTCAATTTATGTTCTGCATCTACAATAAAGGGCAAATGTCTCTGCAGTTCCCTGCTGAAATCAGTGTTGGGCTCGTACTTCTCAGTCTCACAGCTTGGAAGAATGCCATTGCAAAGGAGCACGGAAAAGGGAAATGAGCCACCGCAGAGAAAGTCAAGAGTGAAGATGCACTTCAAATCAATTTTGCCATGAAGCTGAGCTCTTGTTATGTCTGGTAGGAATGGATTTTAACAGATAGGAGAGAATAACCTCAGGCCTACTGTTCTCCTAATCACACAGGTTTTGGGGTTTTTTTTTCCTTTTTTTTTTTTTTTTTAACTTTTGGGAAAACCAGAATGTTAAAGGTTTTTTAAAACATATATTTTTCAATGATACTAAATGTCTAATTAATTTCCAGAAAATTGGCTCTGTCTTGGGAAAAAGATGTTATTTAACCTATGAAATGTTGTAGACAGATTATTAAACCAGACTTGGTTACTCTTACTGATATGTTGTAATGGTGGAAGAGATGGTGGAAGAGACAAAAGATGATGGAAGAGACAAAAGAAGCATCAGTCTGATGAAGTATTGGAAAGAAATTTGAAATTCATTTGACAACATATCAAATAAAGGGCGCAATTCAATAAAGGATCCCAATTCAAACATTCAGTAGCGTATAGAAGACTGTGGCATTTTAAAACCCACTAAAATATGTTTTTCTAAGTGCTATCCTATTGCACAGGACAGCAACTGAGGAGTAAGATTTCAGAATAGCTGAAAAATCACAAGAACTGCTCATAACCACTCTAAGGCTTGTCCACAACGAACTGAAATATAGGTCATAAGTCTTAAAAAAAAAAAAAAAAAAGAAAAAAAGAAAAATTCAGCTTCAAATACTTACCATAAACCCATCACTACAGTTACACACATCAGCATCTTTGAGTTCAGCTTGCAGCAGCAGTTAGGTGCTGTTGGCAAAAAGAGAAAGCAAAGTTTGTTGCTACAAATTTCTGGATTACTGCTCAAAATATCCATGTCTGCAGTCTGGTTTAGAGCAGCTCCATGGTAAGAATGTATTTGGGATTTGTTATCATTTGGGCAAGCCCGACAAGATAAGATCTTAACAACTGTATTGGAAACATGTGCAAGTTCGTTTACACTGCCTGCAGTGCTGCATTGATTCCTATCTCCTTCCTGAGTAATTTCACTAACAAAAGGGTCATAGCAAATGTACACAGAGCCAATAAGCCTACAGACATTAACTCCCCCCTGCTCCCCAGTCTTTATATAACAAAAATTGTGAGTGGTTGATTGCGGCTTAGATACATTGTCAAATGAGTTTTCATTGACTCGCCGTTTATTCACGTTGCAACATTCTCAAATTCACTTCATATATTTTTAGAGACAGATAATAAACATTTATGTGATCAAAATAAATAATACAGGACTACTGAAACATCTCGAAGGCTTTGCTATTCAGAATGCCACCAGCTCCTGCCAAGGAAGTACACTCAGCACTAGCCACACTTCAGGTTTCAGCCACTTATTTTTGACACAATGAAAATGCCTTGTCTCCAAGTACATGGCCACTCTTCCTCTCTGACATCAGAGTCTACGAGCTATTGAGGGTAAAAGATGTATGAGCCTGTTCAGCCAGAGAGCCAGCAACTTAGTATGTTTCTTTTTTTAGTATTTAATATCTCTCCTGACTGCAGCAGATTTAGTGTGCTTGGAAGTTAACGCTGAGATATTTGGACTACCACTGTTTGAGCGACAGTGACCACTGAGAAAGGACAGCAAGTCAGAATTTTTGCTTGCTCTACATTTAAACACATTGTTCAAGAGACAGGATAAATATTTTTTTTTAAAATAAAGAATTCCACCCATCAGGCCACTGTGAACACACGTTGCTGCTCAGCAGACATGTCTCTGTAACCACAGCTGCTCACATTCCTTTGTGGATGCTTACAGCCTGCAGACTGAAAGTCCTAAAATGAAGACGAAAAGCGGAAAAAAAAAACTGGATTCCAGATGATCTGACCGGCTTCAGACCGAAGAATCTGAGGCAGCAGCTGCTTAAATCTTCAGAAGGGGTTATCTAAATAAACCTGAGGGATTAATATATTACACCATTCCCAGATAACCTATCTGCAAAGGCATTAACTAAGAGCTTGGAACACAAGTAAAAGCATTCACCACTTCTACTTCAGCAGCCCAAAATCGCAGCCAAGCCACATGAGAGTGCATACTGACATCAGATCAGTCCTTTCTAAAGATCTATTCAGAACTGCATTGTTTCCTGCAATCAGCACTTTTAGGCCGAATTCTATGAATCCCACTGACCTTGTCTTTTATCAAATAAAATGTGAAGCACTGGTGAATGGAATGGAAACTTTAACTAAGCTCAACAACAGTTTAAGCATTCCATGCTGGGATATGCAAAATAGCAAGGCTATTCTGTAAAAGTACAAGCAGACATGTAGCAGATTAGATTGTCTGTACCAGCATCTCTGAAATTCAATCCTTTCTTAAATCATTTCAAAGGCAGATGGACAATGTTTTGCCAAGTCTGCAATTTGGTGGCAATGAAATTGCCTCATGAATGTGAAGTTAGATGACTACTTTGAATTTCATATATTTGTGAGAGAACAGAGGCAGAATTATCTGAGGTCTTCTAAACTGCAAGAAAAGAGAGGAAATTGGCTACATGCTGAAGCATCGACAAAAGGACAAGTTGAATCTGTTTATAAGAATGCTGGAAGAAGATTTAAGGGCCTTACAATTTCAAATCAAAGGCCTGCAGGTGGAGAAAAGCTGGAGAGAAAAAAGAGAAATCTGCAAATACACTTACACTTTGCTTCTGATATGAGATAGAAAAGTGGAACAGAGAAACTAAAAAAAAGGAGGAATATCAGGAATTTTTATATGGGTAAGTATTTCTGAGCTCAAATTTGCAAAACTTTAGGAGATAATGGGAAAAAATTACTATGGTAAATACATTTGAAAGAATCCCCTGGCATATAAAAAAGAAAAAAGAAAAATTACAGGCTATTTAGTTTTGTATGATAGCAGGAATATTTAAATACCTAGTGTTTATATTTTGGTTCGATGACTTTGTTAGGATACTTGCAGTATAAGCTGCGAAAGCCACTCGTAGTTCACTTTGCAATACTACCCTTCAGTTTTCTTCTTCAGTGTTATATTTAAAGGAGAGGCTCTATGACACATTTTCCTACAGTTGGTTTTAGTTTGTGCAGAGAGTATCTGTGCGAAAGATGGCAACATTGGTAGATAACAGAGCTAAAATGTACTTCTGTCTTTAAAATGATACAAAAATCTCATTACTCTTGGTACGCTGTACTGGCTACTTTTCTACATGGGAGACAGGGAAAAGAAGGGCTGTGACAGTGTTCACAGGGGTCTCAGGTTGGGGGAAGAGACGAGAATCTGACTCCATGTTTCAGAAGGCTTGATTTATTATTTTATGATATATATTACATTAAAACTATACTAAAAGAATA
>JAWWMN010000208.1:7980363-8004135 GCA_035047745.1 Catamblyrhynchus diadema | reverse complement strand
ACAGATTTAGTGGGAAGACAGAGTAGTTATGCTAATATAAAAACCTTTTTTTTAATAACTTCAATCTGTTTCAATTTCAAAAAAAAAAAAAGAAAAAGAAGAAATTGCACAGGCTTCAGTATTTCATGAGTCATTATTTTAAACAGATTTATTTGTCCTAAAATGCAATTTTTCCACTCTTTATCTGATTTTTGCCATGAAGAGAAATACAACAGACACTCAAGGATCTGAGGATTACATACATGATGTATTTCATACATGATTAAAGTTTGCTCTTCTAGTCCTTTGCGTAAAAGGAAGAAAATAACAAAAAAAATTTGTGTTTAGGAATTATTTGTTAATTTCCTTAAAGATAAAATTAGTCTTAGCAGCACAGAGAGAAGATTTCACTTCTTTTGTTGAAACACTTGGCAGCCTAACAGGAAGAGCAGCCCCTTTGTGCTTCTGAGCAGCTCCAAGGAACTCAGTGCTGAGGTGAAGGAGGGCTGTGGCTGCACTGGAGGCAGAGACTGGGAAGATTAATGCTTCTAGATTTACTCCTATATCATTTGTGCAAGTGAAGAAGTTACTCATACCGCTCAAAATAAGCAAGAAGAATTATTTTGCCTTCAGAGCACTGAACCTTAGCATGCTTTCCAGCTGCTAAGCACCAGATTTCTGCTCATCCTTATATGTGGACTACTGGGATCTGGAGTTACAGAAATTAGAGGTGATGGCATGCTTATGCTGCAGGAATAAGACAAGGTATAAGGCTAAGGGGGTCAGTTTTCTATTAAATGCTAAATAGCATTAAAAGTTTTAAAAAATATATTCACTGCAATTTACCAAAAAAGGGTGTATTTTCTGCTACTGGACTGGGAATAGAAAAGAACTGGGTTGCTTGGAGCAGTCTGAGAATCAGACATTTCTTAATAATAAATAAAAAGTTGCAGATGTTGAGTTTGTGTCTAATCTTCCTTGCATCAATAAAAATCTAGAAAAGCTCTTTGAAACCAATGAAGTAAAACTAATACAAATCAGTATGTTAAAATGAGACAGTCAGCCACTTTTTTACACATTGCTGTCAGAGCTGTATATCTTCACTGATTTTATTAGAGTGATATATCAAGATCAGACTTTTAAATCATTCTACAATCAAACCTCCTGTTGCAATGACAGGGAAGCCCTTTCTGTTGCATACATTAAAATAGATGTGAGAGGCCATTATCAATTCTGCAGCTGGAAAGCAGAGTCTGTGCTTCTGACATTCTGAGCTCTCTTTGCAGGCCCATATTCCTGTACAGGTGTGTCCTGGTTTAGGGCAAATTTGGGAGAGAATCTCCAAAGGAGGGCCCCTCCAGAAAGCAAACCCACACGGGCCCTCCCTCCAACTGGGTCGGGAAGGATTCCTCAGAGAGAAGTGGAAAGAATCTGTTTATTTAACAGGCACAGCACCCCCCAGCACACAGAATGAACAATACCAGATGACACCACTCTTTCGTCACTCTGAAGAAAAAATGACAAATTCAGAAAGTCTCTCTGGGGGTGGTCGCTCTGTTCTCAGTCCCTCCGGCGCTGGGGCAGTGGCTGCCCAGAGTAGGCCCCGCTAGGCCCCAGGGTGCAAACTCTCAGTGTTCCCAGGTCCCAGTCCGGAGCAGGTTCAAGTTGGTTCCAAAAAGGAAAGGAGAAACAGTCCAGGAAGAAATTTGGACTATTTAGCTAAACTAGCTAATGAGCAGAAGCAAGAGCAAAGTGAAAAGCAAAGCAGAAGAAAGAGAGAGAGAGCAAAGCGAAAAGCAATAGCAAAAAGCAAAAGCAGCACCATGTACCGCCCTGTCTCTGTGTCCCGCCAGGCTGATGAGAAAACCCAAACAAAACTTTCACTTTTCAGAGCCAGTCTTAAAGGCACAGAACATGATATCCAGCATAAACAGAACACATGAACGGGGATACAAGCATCATAACGTCACCCCAGGACACCTTCTAGCCAGGTTTTTCCTTGCTATGGATCCATGAGTTAACCTGGGATATGTGTCTGGGGGGAGCAGTGTGCCAGCTCCTGACCCTGGAGGTGCATAGCATGCAGTTGTTTCCAGGTTGCACCAGGGATGAGGCTAAAGCAGGGTAAATTTCTGCCCCCTGTGCAGTTACCAGACTGTGAAAGCAGTCTGCTGTACTGCGATCTGATTTCAAGAGTATTTCTGAATTTTATCCAGCAGCTATTTAATAACATACATAAGCAGTTCTGAAAGAGCCTATTTCTCAAAATCAAACTTGTAGTTTATGGCCAAGATCTCCCTTTTGCTAACTCAGAAAATCATCTTCTGCCAGATGCCTCTCTCGGCCTCACAAACACTGCACTGCTCAGTGCTTGCTTGTTGGGAAGGATGAAAGTTTGACAGGAAAGTCTCACAGACATGTATGTTTAGCAGAAAGATTTTTGAATGCAGAATCTGAAGAAGGAATAGAAATGAAAGCAAGTTTTGATATTGAAGAAAAGAATTGCTGAGCCAGTCTTACTGGATAACCAAGGACGCAAAGGGTGTGTTAGTTAGAAGGGTTTTTATGGCTTAGAGCAAAGGATAAACCCACCCCAAACAAGAAGATTTTTTTACCAAGCAGAAAGATAGCACAGGCAAACAAGTCAGCAAAGTTGCAAGTAGAAAAAAGCTCTCAGAATTTTCCACTGCAAGAAAACTGAAAAACAGCTTCTAGCTTAAACTGTAATGTACTAACTTTTAGTGATTGGAGAACAGTAACATGAATATGGTAATTATAGTAGTTATGATAGGCTATAGATAAAAGAGTATAGATTGGTTCTACTGTATGAAGATGCTCGGCAAAGAACAGTCTATAATGCATTGTAACCAAAAGAAAAGGGTCTCCAGGCCTGCCTGCAGCTGGAGCTGACAGCTGTAGGCACAGCTCTGTCACCCACCACCTGGGCTGCTGTGACATCTTGGATACAATAAACTGCATTTTGTATACAATAAACTGTATTTTGGAGAGCTGCCTGGAGTCCCACATCCCTCGTTTCGGCTCTTACATGTGTGCTTTATTTAAATTTCACTTTAATATCCAAAAGAATCTTTTCACATCCTTAAGCATCCAGCCAGAATAAATATGGCTCCCAGTTCTAAGCAGGGAGCTTTTTCTTGCTCACTGGCTTGCTTATGACTATACAATTTAATTAACATTTCTGTAGTACTTTTTCTGCCAGATAGCGACTTCTTTCTTCAACTTTGCCTTTCAAAAACACTATATAATAAATCACAAGGGAAAAATCTTTATTTTTAATTTTTCCATTTATGTATTCAATGAACATTATTGAATTTTTGCCAAGTATTTATTGGAAACTTAGAATAAATATCTGCGAACTACTAATTCATTTCTGTCTGTGAGGATGAAGTGTTCTGCTGATCCCAGAATTTTAATAAATATTAGATCTTTTATTAGAAATCTGCTCTTCATTTTCAGTAACATTATAAAAGGCTGAGTTTTAAACTAAGCTAAAAATCAAAAGCTGTTTGCTTTTTTTTTTATTTTTTTATTGAAGCTTTTCCCTCCTTTGAATATAACAAGTTTTGAGGAAACCTTCAAAAACATGGACTGCAGAATGCCATGCCAGGCCTACAACTAATTAGTGCTCTGCACTGGATTTGGAGTTTTCAGCAGTGAGGACCAGGCTGGCCTCTTGAACTGCCTTAGTTCTGCCTGCAGTTCTCTCTCTGAAACACACATTGTGCAGATGAATCTGCTGCATTTTGATGCACAACTCCTCAGATCTTTTCAATGCCTTGCTGCTGGGAGGTTTTTCCTTCCCAGCTGACCCCTGAGAGGTGCACCAGTGCTCCCATTTCCCCATTTCATCAAAGTTTCAATCCTCTCTTGGAACCCTTTGTTCTCAGTTATTAACCTGCCTCTCTGACAGAGCTGCTCATGTTCCATTTGAGGATAGGCATATTTCAGCTTTAATGGCCTAAATATAAGAAAAAAGTGAAATACTGACAAACACCAAAACTCTTACTATACTCACCCCCAAATTTCTCTGTCATATGCCCATTAGAGAGTCATTGTCAGCAAGTTGGCAGGGGTATCTTGAGTTATGAAATGGAATCTACTTTATCACAGACCTCTAAGGCGTGGTATTGATTGTTTAATTATGAAACACAACTAGTCTTCTTTAGGAAAAAAATGTGAAGCTGCTTCTTTGTGAAGATGCTCTGTTATTCTCAGAGTATTTCATCAGTAGAGTGAAAGAGAATTCAGTATTTAGCAGCATTATTTCTTTCTTGATGATATTTTGACAGGATCAGGTCCATTAAAATAGAGCTTTTAGTGCACAATCCTTTATGTCTGTGTGTAAACTACCATAGTTATCTGAAGTTTTCACACTTATAATGTATCTAAAGCATCAATTATAAATCAAAGCATTCAACATTCAGTAGGTTTCAAATTATGAATGCTCTTGATCATATTTCATCTTACAGCTCCTTTGACAAACTGTATGACAAAAGATTTTTTTTTAAAGCCTAATCTTTACTAAATAATTGGCTATGTAATTGTTATGTTTTTGCATTTATGAAAAGGAACTGTGTATTTTCATTCTGAATTCTTCCTAGGCTAAGGAAACCCCAAAACCAAAACAAAAATTGAAACCACACTTTACTGCCTGTGAAGGGGTCCTTCCCACAATATCCACAGACTCATCATAGGCAAAAGCTAAATACACCAACATAAGAATAAAATTATGATTTGGTTGCTTGGTATATGCGTAGTCCTGTATCAGATGCACTTTAAATGGAAATTACAGCTTGCAATGTCATTTTCATATACAGCCCTGACTAGAAGTAAAGTTTTAAGAAATTAAAGTAAGTTTATTTTTTGGCCATCACAAATTTTTGATTCAAGATGTGAACACTGACTGTGGCTAGGCTGTAGGCTAAATTTATGAGTTGAAAATAAATCTCAATTTTAAGAATATAAATGCCAGTGTTTAGTGGATGTGCATGTACACATACCTGCTTTAAACTGGGCTAGATGTTTTCCTGGCTCAGAACTGTTCTGCACATCCCTTCGGTTCTTCACAACATCCCAGGCTAAGGATTGAAATGAATCCTGGTGTGAAATGCTGTCCTCTCTCCTGCAACCAGAAAGAATGAGAATTGTGGCATATTGCTGTCACAAAGCCCTCCTGGGTTCATTAGCAGCAGCAGCACAATGAGCAGGCTGCCTTGTGGGGAACGTGCTCCTCACATGTAGAGCACAGACTGTGCCACTCATGTCACAGCTGGTATAGACCTACCACAATTAACTTCAGGTTCCTTCATCTCTGCTCCAAGATGAATAGATAAATAGTAACTCTTTCCCAAGAAACCTCATCTTTTCTGGTCTGCTTTTCTACAATTTTTTTTTTGAGAGGGTGATGCTTTGACCAAGGTATTTCCTATTTCCTGCAGTCTGAGAGAGCAAACCTATTTTTGCACCATTATCAGCTGTGGAAATCTGTGACATGATTCACTGTTTGCTGAGGTAAGTGGGCAGCCTCCCATTGATCTCAAGATGAAAGATCTCAAAGATGAAAAACCTGACCTCTTACATGCAAGATTTTACTCCCAAAGGAAAGCCAGGAATGGCTAGAAAAGCACAATCCAAAGTTATGAAGACCTAGTTTGGGCCATTTTTTTCGTGTCTTCTTTTTTTCCTCTCTGTATTATCCTGATCCTTTTCTAGGTTTGTGGGCAATTCTTGGATTTCAAGAGAAAACCTTTTAGTATTTCTGGAGGAGATAGACATGCACAAATCACATCTACTTTTTACTGGAGTTGTCCTGAAGGATGACCATCAAGAACAGTATGACACATTATAATGCTTTTGTTTTAACCATGCTTTTTTTTACTTTTACTCCTCCTCATTGATTGATACCTACCTACCAAAGGGCATTTGATATTCTGGTTTCTCGTTGTTGCTCACTGGAAAATTCCATAAACATGGCTTTGCAATTGCATAAATTAGCAGGCCTCTGCCTGTGTAAAACTGATAACTTCTGGTGGCACACCTTAATTGTAGCACTTCCTAAAAACTAAGTACTCCACTTTACACCCTTTTAAATGAAATTATTAAAGCGTATGTCTCTATGGGGTTGTGTAGAGGGTACTGGTAAAGTGCAGACCACTGTATCATGTAGAAAAAACCTACTTAATTAGAACATCAGATTCAAGGGTAGTTCAGCATTCTCCAGGTTACCACATTATTTGTATCAAGTTTTGTCAATTTAGCAATGCTTATTTCTTCTTTGATCAAACCCAAGATTCTAAAGACCTTTCAAAACAGGACTGAAACCAAAATTTGAGACAAAATTTCTGTTCTGATGACATTGTGTTCAGGCAGAAGAGCTACTCAAGTCCCAAAATGGGGTTTTAAGCAAATTTTGCAAATGTATGCACTTTGATGCCCAAGTGTTTGCCTATACTCACCAAGAACCTGAAATCACTCTAAAGTGAATTAATTTCAAGACTGATAACCTCTCAAGTGCCAGTATAACTAACTGATCATCAGACCTGCATGAAAGCATCACATTACTTACACCTACACAATCTGTAAACAACCAGTCTTTCAAACAATTTACAGTATTTTAGATAGCTAAGATTCACTTTAAGAGTTAAGGAAAGTTGTGCTTGAAGCAGTAATATTTAAACACAGACCAGAAAAAAAAAATCACTCTAGAAAAATACTGAATTTGGGTGAAATGCCACAGATTGACTATTAACAGTCTATACTTTCCCCCATGTGACATCTTTTAGATTTGATACCATTGTTTCTGACAATGAAACAATGCATAACAAGTGCAGTTAGGGCAAATTTACAGAAGTTTATGAAAGTAAGGAACTACTTACTGAACAATTAAAATTGCGGGAACTGGGTGTTTTATTTGTAATTTTCTACAACAAGACCCTGGGGAAACATTAGAGTAATGATTCAATAATCATTAAGAGCTTAGAAGTATGGGGTCCTTATAAAAACAGATTCTTATTGAAACATCAGAGTTTTAAAAAGAATAACACTGTATTGTGGATTCTCTTTTCTGACAGAGTACTCTGCCAGTACTTTGTGAACTTCAGGAGGTACTGAGAGCAGCACTTTATTAAAATTAATGATATTTTAAATTTCTCTGAACACTTCTCATGTACCCCTTATATGGCATTTGAATGTTTCTTCCATGTTACTTCAGACAGATCCTAAAATGCACTAAACTAGAATTAAAAAAAAGTTATCCATTCTGATGTTTCAACTATAGCCCAGATGATTCCTCATAGATCTGCTGGGAATGTGTCCAGTGATTCCTGAACCTCTTGAATTCCACTTCAGTCCATTTTTAATTTTTTTTCCCCCTCCAAAATTCCTGCTTGGTCTCCTTCTGGACCCCCAGAAGCTGCAGCACTCAGAAAATCTCCCTGTTCTGAGTAGTCTCTCTCTGGTGGTGTGGAGCACCAGCCTAGAATTGAAATCATACTAGTACCAAAAGGAAGCTTCCTTTGATGTCTTAAATCAATATTTTCAAGCACTTAGGGGGGAACAAAATTAACCACAGATAACTTTAATAGATTTGGAAAAGTTAAAGAACAAAACACCAAACAAGTGAGAATGTTCCCTTCCTCCCCACACAGGTTTTTGCTGCTGCCTCCCACAGAAAGCTACTTGTGTTACCCTTTCAATACATTCTATTGAGAAGGCCACCAAAGAAATCTATTCTTTCAGAAAAATTTAGACAAGACACAAGAAGTTAAATGTTGTTCATTAAGGAATTGGTATTGACTGTAATTTTCAGGCTTAGGGTTGTGGTTTACAGATATATTTTTTCTTCTGTTTATGCTACAAAGAATGCTGCTCTACATCCATAATGGAAATACACACCCAAATTAGTGACCTTTTAAATTTCTGATGATGCCAGCACAGGGTACAGACACACACTTGGTACAAGGTTCTGTGACTAACTATCATGCTTTCTTTAATTCTATGCACCAAACTGATGGTGAAAGAGCTCAGACTTTTAATTTATCATCTGGTCAGCGAAATGAAAAGTGAGATCAAACATGCTGGAATGTTGACTGTCACTATAATGAAAGTGTTTAATTCAGAAAAACGGCCATTTGCATTGTTTGAAACTAAAACACTGATCATACTTCATTTGCAGGAGGAGAGAGAGATATCAGCATTATTCATAGAAACAGTTGCTACGAGAGACTGGAGGAAACAACTGAAGTGTGTATATGTGTGGGAGCGGACAGGGCAAGTTCTGCAGCAGCAGGACAAGGTACTGCTCCACAGATCCCACCTTGGAGCCTCTAGTCCAGCCCAGCACTCTTTCAGTCACTGTCACACTGGAAGCAGTGCCCCACAGCCCACCCTGGAGCCCCAGCCCAGCCCCAGAGCAGATGGGTGACCAGAAGGCCCATCTGGGGGGGAGGATGTGACCACATGAGGCCAGAGCACATAAAAATCATTGCCCTGAGGCACACATGGTCATATCCCTCTTGTTCTGGGATTTTATGGCAGCTGAGATTGCGCTAGGATCCAAGAGGCGGTGGCTCTAGCCTGCTTTCCCTCCTTCATTCCACCACTTCCTTCCTTCCTTCTGCCACTTCCACCCCTTCCTTCCGCCACTTCCTTCCTTCCGCCACTTCCTTCCTTCCCTCTGCCACTTCCTTCCTTCCCTCTGTCACTTCCGCCACTTCCTTCCTTCTGCCACTTCCTTCCTTCCTCTTCTCTATTCCTAGTTTCTTCTCCTTGAAGTATGGTTATCTAATATTGGAAGGGTAGAATTTGCTCAGTTGATGCTCAGTGAAATGATTAAGGTTCATTGAATGTTTTGCCTTAAGTCTTCCAAATTTCTGATCTCCTAAAGCTTGCCAGTAAAGTTTGGTTTTTAATCTCCTGGTAAAAAAAAAAAAAAAAAGAAAAAAAAAAAAAAAAGTTGCATTTCTCCTGTGTCCCCATTTCAAGGAAAAGGAGTACCTCAAGCCTCTATTAAGTAACCTCGCTGAGCAAGAACTGGGGCTCTGCTGTTGGAAATGGACAAAGTGATGGCAAACAGGTCATCCCAAACAGACATTTTGATTTTCCAAGTTTTTGAGATATAATCTAAATCCTTCTGCTCTCATATCTAGAGTGATGGAATAATCTCTTAATTCCAGAATTGGAATAATCTCTTCCCCATCCCCAAATATATGCTGTGTATATCTTCACAGTGCAAGCAGCATATTGTAGCATGCATGTACTACAAGCCATGTGATACATTTCCTGTAATCTCCAGTTCTCTCTGAAGATTTATTTTGTTTGCATGTGAGTATGAAAACTCATATGCAAACATAAAAAAAAAGTTTCAGATGCTCTGGCTGCACTGTCTAAATACAACTTGATAGTAGTTGTGAAATGCAGGGTTATCCTCTGAATATAGATAGAATTTCAACACGGTAATTGAAACTGAAAATATTTATACCCAGATGTTAACCAAGTAGAAAGTACCACATGCGCTGTTTCATAGCTTTGAAACCAGGCCTTTACACATTTGAAGGTGATCTATTTAATTAGCCCTCAAATATTTTAACACAGACAAGATAAAGATTATGGGACCACACTGAAGAGAGAAGGGTTAATTATTGCTTTTCCTGAGAAACCCAGGGTTAATTGCTCCACAAATTTGAAATATAAATCTGACCATTCACAGTCACTTTTTAATTGGAGATTTAGACTGAGTTTCTGTAATATTCTATCTACACAAGTGAAAGCAAAATTCAGCTTCATAGCTTACCTCAGGATAAAGCCGGCAAAATCTTCAAATTATTTTTGCATTATACAGCTGGAGCAATATATGAATTTTTATACCTTTCATTAGAATTTAGCAAACATAAAACCACTATCTGGATACTGAAGAAAGAATTCTGCTTTTTTTTTTTTTTCTTAATTCCAAGGATTCAGCAGGAGAAAAAACTCCAAATCCTTCACTTTTTCCTTACTCTTGTTGCCCTCAAATGTGGCCAAAGTTGCTGAACAAGACAAATTCACAGATGGAAAACAGTAGAAGACAGAACAGTCTTCCAGTCATTTGGATGTACAGAAGGCTCAAATTCTAATGCCAAGATTTCAACATCAGAACATTAGAATTGGATGAAATACCCAACAGGAAGGCCTGAGTCATTAGAAAAATAGATAGTAATCCAAGCAGCAACTAAGACACCAGATTTATATTTTATCACTAGCATAGTTCCATGTTAGAACAGCCTGTGGGGTGGAATCATTTCTCATGAATCAGCTGCTTTTCCACAGTGTGCAGCGTTCAACTTGGTCCTACAACCAAGACTAATGGTATGGCACTCGGTAATTGAGGCAGATCTACACTGCCTTTTGGAATTGGACTGATTTCTATTCCAGTTGCTTTGGGAACTAACCAGATCATCACAAAAAACTGATTAAAAAATTTATCAGAGTGACATTATAGAGTTCCTGCTTAATACACTGAAGCACTGATCCTGCAGTGCTTATTCCCATGAGCAATACTTAATGAAATGCCCATTCCTGCTCACCTAAAAAGAATAATTCATGAGCAAAGATTTCTCATTTAAGTATTTACAAGAAGAGGTCTTCTCTTTGACCTTTCAATTACATTATCATATATACTTAGAAGTCATGGTATTAAGAGCCATATTTTATGGCTTTATATTTACATATTCTAAGTGCTTTAAAAGTTACAAATTGATATGGTGGTAATCATTTTCCTCACTTATTTCGCTAACACTTGAAAAGTAATTTCAGAGAACTTTCACTTCTAGCATTAACTTCGCTTTCTATGGAATACATGCTGACCTTAGCAGTACTACCAGTGTTCAGGATTAAATAATGACTAGAAGGTGATTTCTGTTAAAGTCAAATGAATAAAAGTAGGATGAGACTCCAAATCAAACCATAATCCTGACTGCCTCATATAGGTAAAATTAGATTTTTCTGTAATGAACACTATTTATGTCGCTCCTGTACTCTTAAATATTTCAATTATCTGCACTGATAGAAAAGAGCAAACCTTCATTGATCTAAAACATTATTCTATAACATACGAGAATTATTTAGGATTTGACTGGCATACACTGGACATTAGGTTTTTCAGGGAACATGGAATAGCCAGAATGAACATCCAGCATCACACAAGCATTCTGACCCAACACACAGTGCTTAGGGAGGAAGAGAAGTATCATTTAAAAGTCCATGGCTTGGACATTATGTCCCTCAAATATCAAAAATAATTTCCAAAAGCAATTTTTATTCAAAGAGAGTGAGCAAAATCTGAGTACAGGCAATGAGATGATGGGATCATTGCTGTACCTGTCCCTGGAGCTGATGTCCACCCCTGGTAGAAGTATCACATATGCCAGGGGCAATGTGAGTGGTCCATAATATCATCCATAAAACCCTTTTCTTCTTTCATACTTCTCGTAATTAAAGGAATGAATTGCCTTTCTTGCCTATTTTGTCTACCCGTTTGCAATTTCATTTCACTCTTCTATTAATCTGAAGCCTTACAAACTATATCATTCTGCAAATCCAATCACACCATCAGCTCCAATTTCAGTCCACAGCAGAGAGTTATTGAACTGTGAAAAGAAAGAGCCAGAGATCTGTTTCTGCACCTAAGACCTGCTCAGCCTTGTTTACTAATTTAATTTGATAACAAAGTTGGTAATTCCATTTCTTCCCAAATATTTGAACCTTACATTTTTCTAGGTACGTATCTGCTCATTTGATCTAATGGCTGTCCTTTCAAAAATGTCACAGAAAGCCATTAGCACAGCTTCACCAGTGTTAAATGGTTGGACGTAAATGCTGATTGCTGAGAACAATCTCCTTTGCCCACAGCACAGTGATGTAAAGGTTGGATAATTTTATTGCCTTTAATAGCATTTGCAGCTATGCAAGCTAAGCCAATGATATGGGTAATCAAATCTCTGACTTACAGGGTGACCACCTGTGGCTACTAGGGAAGGAATCCCCATTCTTTTAGGCCCAGGCACAATGCCACATAACCAATGGTTTGCCATTTCAGAGGGGGCAAGGGGATGAGAAGGAGGATGAAAAAATCGCTTTGGATGGCAAACAAATTTCGTTTTCAGAATTCCTCATTGCCCATTCACAGAGAATCTTAAACATAAAGTATGGGGGACTTGTGAAGTCTCCTTCTTGCCCCCTGCACCCCCCAGGCTGTGCATCTACTGCTTTGGCAGGTCAAGGATGTGTCTGTGAGAGTCAGATGCACCGCGCTGCCAAAACAGGCAGACCTCGCCCCATGGCTGTGCCCTGTGCTTCCCTCTGCCCTGCTGTGGAGCTGCACAGGTTTGTTTGGAAGCATGGGATTTTCAACTGCAAGAGGCAGTCCCAGTGCCACTGCTGGCTGTCATCTTCCACAAAATGAGGGTGGAAGAGCTTCAAGGCAAGTGGTCTGTTCACTTATTAAGATCGCCTCATTTCCTTAATTGTAGACTAATTGTGCAGGCTGACCGCAATTTAATTGGGTATAAAGAGAGAATGGTGACCTCAAAACTGGTGAGGTAAAGCTGGGTTGTAGATATTTTCCAAGTTAAACAGCATTGCCTTCATTATTCCTTATCCTATTGTGGTTTTTTGGGACTCACCTTTGATGATTTAAGCTTGAGCCTCAACATGGCATGGTGCAGAAAATACATGTTGCATTTTTGAGTACTTGAAATAAGCTGTCAAATTTCAGAGTGATTTCAAGCCTCTCTTTTGAAACTGTGCAAATGCACTGCAAATTATATAGTGAAAATATTAAAAGAAAGAACAAAAATATTTAGTCTCGAACTGCTGTATATTTGAATTAAGATTTATTCCATGGAAGCTACCATGGCTACTAAATCCTGAACTTCAGATCCAGAGATCTGCTAAAATAGATAAACAGCAGCAAAATATTGTTCAAAGAGGTAGATGATAAATCAGAAATATCTCCTATGTGAAATTAGGAAACATGAAAGTAACTTTTTTTTTTTTATGATGCACTCACTTTCAAGAATGCTGCATTGCAGAAAGCATTTAGCTTGTCATGTTATTCTATTATTTTATTTTACACTTCATTCATTTCTATTACATAGTCTTGCACTTTATCATTAGGGCGTTCTGTTGTTGCAAACAGGCCCATTGAATTCTGATCCAGTTATTCCAGAAAAAAATTTTTGTCAGCCTTTAAACTGAAACAAATGGATGAGCGTGACACTCAACAGTTTTAATAATGTGTTGACTCTTGGGTATTCATGGCCTTTAGATGCCTAAAAATAATAATGTTTTTGTATGAAAAATGAATATTGATTAATGAACTGATTTTTTTTTTGAACAGCAGTTGAGCCAGTAGCTATACTTGTCATGAAACTTGTTATAAATCACATAATGTATATACCAAGCAAATTGAATTTTTCCACTGCAAAATGCCTTCCTATCACAGGCATATATCTGCTGTTCTCCTTAACAATGGAGGACAAACACTAAAAAAAACAACTATCCTCCCTGACATATGCTTCACAAATTTATGCATGAATAATTATCAAAAAAAAATATTCAACAATGTTGTAACCATCTGTGAAAGCAACAAGCTTCTGTGTAAACCAATATCCTATACACATAAAAATTCCTTTATCTGCAGGTGCTAGTACTGGAAAATGCTACAATTTTCCTGGAGTTGAAGATATACTCAGTATTAATTATTTACAATTTATTTTTCCAGCAAAATGGAGACTAAACTATCATTACTGTAATATACTAACCTCTGATAAGCCACAAAGACCCTAAGAATCTTCAAATTTGACTAGACAACCAACTTCAAATGATAAAAAAATATATAGCAATTAATTCACTCAGTTGAAGAAAGAAGCAATGAAAGGAAAATAACTTCAATATGCTCACAACAAGGAAAAACATGAAGGGTGGAATATTTAACACAAAAATATTAGTAAATATTATCACACTCCTGCAGAAATTTTAAACGCGCTGCGAACACTTTAATAAATTGCAGCTTAAACCCATACTCTGTTATTTTTTACATTGATCAGACCAAACCATTCCTCTGGAGTTAGAAACAGGAGATTCCCAGAGCAGGGCCAGATATCAAAGTGCTTCTGCTAATCCACCTGCTGCCTCCTGAGTCACCTGAAAAGCTCACCCAAAACCCTTCTTCTCCTCTCACCTCCAGCCTGAATATTTTGAAGAGTTTATTTTTTCCACTTGGCTCTTAAAATGAAAGGCACTAGAGAATCACACCTTTTTTTTTGTTTGGTTGGTTGGGGTTGGTTTTTTAAAGCATGACCCTTTTAACACTCCATTTTGTGTATTTCATTATCCATAACACTAAGGTCTATTGCCTTCATTCCCATGATACTCAAAACCAATAAAGGTAACAGAATTTGGCTGTATCTCGCTTCTTTCATTTCTCTCCACACAAAATTTACCTTGTTTCATCACACTTAAAGGATCCAGAAATAGTGGATATAATAAATATCCTGCACATAAATATTGGAAAGGGTGGGGTGGGGTACTTAGGGGCATCTAGGAAACCTCCAATTCCTTTTTGTACTGAAACATTCTCAAGGAAGAAAGCTTATCTTCTCACCGCATTTCACAACAATTTCTCTTAATTGTACAAATCATGATTTTCTACATTTTCTCTCAAAGCTCTTTGTGGAACTGCTTTGATTCAGAGTACTTAAAGTTGCCTATTATTTGAACAATAACTTCCTTCAATAACATGTAAAATACAGGCAATTCTGTCAATCTGAGGTAGTTTTCCTAATCTTTTAGGCAGAAGAAAACCATGTCATTTTAGATGAAAAAACCAAACACAGCAATCTGAGCAGCATCAAACCAATGCTGAAGGAATTCAGTTAGTTTATTTCTCCACTTCTCAATCTTTGGGTATTTTCACAAAAAGTAACTTGATTTTTTTTTTAACTCACCAGATGAACCACAGAAGGGTTGCTTATAACAGAAGTCATTCTAATGCAGCACATAAGACAGTATATTCCTCAAATCCAGAAGTAAGGCAAAGCAGCTCTTCCTAATGATCTATTTGTGAATGAAATTGACTGGTTTTTCTAGCATGTCTGGTAGCAGTCAGGAGAACAATTTATGGATCCAAAAAGACCTTTTTGTGTTTTGTAGAAACACACAAAAAGTTTATTTTCAGGGAGCCAAAACAATTGACAACAGAATAAAAAAGGCACGTAAATCTTCATAATGTAATTATCCTGATTAATTAACATATATTGACAACGCAAAGTATGATTTTATTAAAAAGCTGTAATTGGAGTCAACCACCAAAATCCTTTAAAAACTTGCCTTGATGTTTTTCAATCTCAATTTTCTCTCTGCTTGTAAATATTTAATGGCTTTCATTTTTGCAAATGAATAGAATTGCATTTGGCTTATAAGAAAATAGTTTTGCAACCCTATTACGGAGTGTGCTATCTCAGCACTTGCCACAAGTGTAAATCTTCTCTAGAACATTAACATACGCAAGAAAAAATAATCTTCATCTCAGAATCAATGTAATTTTAAAAACCCCACTTATTTGGCAATTGAAACTTTTGGAAAAGTTGCATCTTTCAGATGAATAAATTCTAAAGAGCTCTAAATTTTCCATCACAAAAGAGTGGGATATTCAGAGGTTTCTAAGCAAAACACCAAACCAGAAATTACAATGCTACTTTGTAGGTTGTTAAACTTTTTAAACAACTTTTTGGCACATTTTAACTAGCAAGTATAGGAAGTCTCACAGCACAAAATCCTCAGCATTCATACACAAATCAAGCAAATGAGTGATTCTTACATGGGATTACTATTGGATCTCTCTAAATGTAAACATACCATATAAAACAGAACATTTTCTACAAGTGCACAACTAAAAAGTTTTCAACACTTTTCCTGAATTCCAGTTAATTTTATCATGGGTCTCTATTATAACTATAAAACATGGGAAATTTTTCCTCCTTCTTTGATGTTAAAACTAAAAAACAAATTCTAGGAAACTTTCAGAAGCTCTACACAGACATAAAATTTCAAATCACCAAGAACCTCTCTGAAAGAAAACTTTCTTCATGTTATTTTTTAGAATAGGTGGAATTATAAACTTCTGGCTGATCTGGTCAAGTCTGTGACCTTCCATTTTTCCATTTTACTGGGACTCCATCTAAACATTTTTATTTTTGTCAGCCTCAGTCACGAGTGTCACAGTTAAGAGCCAGAAGGAATGGGAAAAGCCTAAAAATGAAACAAGGAGTGGAACCCCTGAAGCTCTTGGTGGAATCAAGGATGGAGTAGAAAAATAAACAAAACAAAGCAAAAGAAAATGTGGCCAGCTCAAGGTTTACAGGAAAGAAGGTCACCAGCCAGCACAGCCTGGGATGACACTCCAATGCCTACAGTTTTTAAATATGCCTCACAAGAAAGGAATAAGCAAGCTGTGCAAGAAGAGCAGATGGGAAAAATCTACCAATACTAACATAAAGTAGAGCAGAGAGGCTGTGTGTTCTAGGAGCAGAGTTGCAGAAGCTTGAAGAGAACTGTTGTATAAATAGTCTTTAAAGAAAGCAAGGATGATCTCACCAAAATGCTTCCTAAGTGACGTGGTTTCAAGATAAAGAACATTAAGATAAGTCTCATTATGATAAAATGTATCAGCAGAATAAAAAAGCTTCTAAAATTAGCAGGCAAGGCTGAATAATCCTCAGACATGCTGTCATGAATAAGTGAAAAGTTTAGCCAGTAAAAAAATGCATTGGTAAAACTTAATAAATGTAGTAAAATTGAATTCCATAACTAAAGTTATAAATGTAATTGAAAAATGGTAATATACCAAAATCTAAACCTTGTTTCAGCATAGATAACAAAGTATTTCCTTTCTTATTTTAGAATTTTCATGCAGGTGCAATTAAGTTTGCCATACAGGAGAGCGTGGACCTGAAGTCCAGGGCAAGCATCAATTTCATGTTTGTTACCTTTTCTTTCTTATCAAGGAATAAATTCTGCTCCTGGGTTATTTAGATGAGCTAAATGACACATAGCATTGGCACACAGAAGGTTTTGCTCTCCTTCCTCCTTTCAGCAAGTCCTCTCAGTGCAGAGGTAAACCCCCACTTGTTTCACATATTCATGGGGACTTGGACAGATCAGATGCAAGTCAGAACATCCTGGGAGAATAGCTGACTGTAGCCAAGAATCAGAGCATTAAAATGAAAAAGCAAAACAAGATTCTCATGTGAATCAGCAAGGTGTCCAGTCCCCTGGCTGTGAAGAAGCTTTAAAGACAAAGATTAAACAGGAAAATATTGCTTGAATTTGAAATGTTTGAGATAGTGATAATCAAACCTCTGGTTTTGTTCACTTTTACATTCAATAAGTGAAGACTCTGGAGGAGCAAGGCTTGGTTCTGTAGACTATTTTTTCATCAGCTTTGTGAAAAATCTCGTTTGCTGTATGAAGCAGGAGATGCTCATTTCTGACACAGCCTTTGCATGTACCCCATGTCCTACAGTCCCTGTGTAGAGAGGGAACACACACAAGTTTCACATTAGCTCCTGCATCACAGGAGCTGAATTATAGATGCAATCACCTCACTATCTTCAAGCTACTTGGTAGACAATTCAAAAAATAAAGCAATTTATTCTTAGAGACTAAATACTCTTCTCCTGGACTCTTCAGTCTGCCTCTGTGAACACCTTAGAATTTTATTTTAATTGCTAACTTCATCAGCAGGAAATTATAGGCTTTAAGAACAGAGTGCAGGAGAGCTTCAGATAGTAATAATCCATTACTAAATACAATCTTAAAAGGTGAATGAATACATGTTTAAAGAGTTTTGTGTAAATCCACTGCCTGAACTGTTCTAATTCTGTAACCTGCATAATTTACTGCATTATGATTACTAATATATTTTTAATGTTAACTGCACTATAATCATTGTTCAACATATACAGAAGAATAAAAAAGGATAGAAAAATGTATGCATTCATTTGATAAATTGTATTTAGTAGGTTCTCTATAATAAAAGAATTGATTAGAATTTAGAGGTAGATATAGTTCATAAATTACTGAATATACTGACATTTTAATATATTTCCAGTGAATATTCACTTCAATTAATCTGCAGATTCCTCATAGTATATACAAGTCATCTTGTTTTAAATACAGACTACAAACATGCCCACTGTGTTTTAAACGCTACCTTTCAGCAACAAGAGATCTTTTGGTTTTTAAAATTTCTCCTTAGTTTCTAATGTAACCATATTGTATTAACTGCTATAGCTTAGGGCAGTATTCCATTACACATTTATAGGCCTATGACCATACAAAAAAAGAAGTCAAGGAGTAGGAAGGAAGATGGATACAATCCATAGGTTATTCTACCTCTTCACTCTTGCAGTCATTCAGCCTGACTCCTGCTGTAGGTAACAAAAAAGCAACATCTGCTGCATGATTCATTTTGTAGGCTTAGGCCTAAAATAAATCCAGGAGTTAGCATAAATTAATAAACATATAATATTAATATTTTCTTCTTATATCATTAAAAGAAGAGAACAAATATTTCTTATTATCTAAGGGGAAAGAATGTACAAGAAGTTCTTGAAAGGTCACAAAATCACGCAAACATATGAACAAACTTCTCTAGATTAAAACCAGGGGTCAACCGCAAATGTGAGAAGTATTTTATACAAAGCAGAGCAATCCTCAGCATGAATATAATATGGTATTATTATAAATATAATAATCTTCCTTCTCCTTGCCTTCCTGGGCGCAAATCTGTGTGTAGATAACATGCCTGTGTGTGAAAATGACAAACAACATGGGGAAAGGCAGAGAGATTCCATGTTATTTTCTGGTGTTGCTCCATGGATTAGGCACATCAGGGTATGGACCACAGAAGGACATGGTAGGGACACAGAACACTGTGTTTCTTCACTTCCCTGAGAGACACCGAGTTCCTCCTGAGCTGGGCCAACGCACAACAGCAGGACGTGAAAGCAGGAAAAACTGGGATGTCCCATTTGGCAGAGGCTTCATAGAGTGTGGACTGGCTTAGCAGCTGGTCTGCAGGCCAGACAACTGAGTTAACAGAAGTAGAAACTGATAAAATATGAGCTTATCCATAGCAAGGAAGAAAGCAGGGCCATTGGCATGGAAACTGATAAATAGACATATAAGGGATACTTGCAGTCAGAGGATACGTGCCTTAATAATTTGTTGTAAACTCATGCCAATTAATTATGGATGTTAATTGCTTTGCACCAATAAAATGCAATAATCTATTGTTTTGTCCAATGAATATAATGGGCTGTTTGATGTAATCAGTGGCATAAGGTCATGCTTTGTTAAGGGTACAAAGTTTAAGAACAACTTGTAATAAAGGAGAAGCCATTGCTGTCACTGCACAAGTGTGTGTGTAAATCATGTGTTCATCTCAGCAGTGACAATAGAGTGTGTGTGAAATACCTCTGGGCAGAACTCTCTGGGAATCAGGGTTGTGGGATGTATTCCTGGCTCTGAGCACCTCTTACCAGTCAAGATAAAGGACAAACTGAGGATGAAAAGGGACAAGGCACACATTGGGATCTCCTCCTAACAACCAGAACAGCACCAGGGGACACAAATATCCCCTTCTGGATATTTTGCTGGGGTTTTCAGCTGTATCTCATAGCTACAGACCATTGTGTGACAAGTGGGAAATTGATTTTTCACCAGCCTCAGTGAAGGGGTGCACAAACCTTTGTCCTTTTGCTGTGGGAGGGAGCGTTCAGCCGGGCCAGGTGTTAACAAGTTCCTACCTTCAGAGGGGAGCACAGCTTTCATACAGCGCGGCAGGAAGCTCCAAAAACACCCTGACGGTGACACGGAACTGCCAGGGCCACCAGCTACTTCTCTGATCAACTCCCAGCTTCTGAAAATTCTTCAGGTAGAGAAAAAACCTTCTCTGTAAGGAAGGTAAAGGTTTATATACTACCACAGCACTAGCGACTCACACCCTCCTAAGAAATCAAGAACTGCTTTCCATGACTTCTGCTCTCTTGCCTAATTTGTAGAGCTCGAGAGTTCTTTCCTGAGGAAGAAGCTATGGGAGGACAAAGTAAGACAATTTCACATCAGCTTTAACCTTGTTAGTCTGTTGGGTGCTGCTGCAGCATAATATATTAAAACAAACAAAAAAAACAAAACCAAAATTAAACAGTAGTTCTGCTTACTATATACTAATATACTTTGCTTCAGATGCTTCAACTGAATAAATGAGAATACTAAATAGAAGAATTGGTGAATACAGACAAATATCTAAATCCATTTTTCTGATGAATAAGAGGTTGTGTTATTTATTATTATTGAATTAATAAGACTGGCTATTCTGAGGATGACCTTTAAATTATTTTAATGTAGACATTAAGAATATGAATAAATTGTGTTTTTCTGAAAATACCATTCAGTGGCCATCTATAAAAACATTCACATTTGAAAAATACAAAACAGGCATCAAGGAAAAATATTTTTTTTGTGTTTTAAATGTGTTTCAAAATATATTTTAAATATGTTTTTAAAATATCATTATGTAAAAGCAGATCTTAGTTAGAAAAAGCATGTGTTTTAAGTATTTTACCTGCTTTTCATCAGTAGATAATAATGACTTAAATATTTTGTTCCAGTATACCTTCCATTAAGTAAAAATTATTCTTTAGTTATTTAGTTCAGAGAATAAGGCAACATAGGCATCTTAATATGATTATCAGAAAGGAAATTAGAGAAATTAAAGATTACTACAACGTTACATCCTTGTCGAAGCCAGAGAACAGCAGAATCAATATATGAAAGGCTGCATGTCTGTAGTACCATTAGGCAAAACAAAACAAAATGTATTTCACTCTCTTCAGTTTTTCCATCATTATGGTATTTCATTTGATTCTACTTTTTTTTTCCTTTTGAAGTATTACGTCAACATTTAGCCTGCAAAATAATTGCATGTTAGCATAAACCTGCACTGAACTTTTATTCTGCAGGCCCCTGTGCAAAAACCTGACTTAGGACATAAATTCAGGGAAATAGACCTTGTAAACATTATAATAGGAAACCACAGAATTCAGAATAATATTACATAATTTTTGTGAAAATGAAACCCTGTAATTTGCCTAAGTTGAGACTACTAATACAAGCATGTTTAAAAAAATAGTACATAATAGCTAAACATGTGTGAATTGTATACACAGAGAGAATTGTCTACCAAAAAAAAAAAAAAAAAAAGAATAGTTTAGGATCCCTGTGTTTACAGTCCATTAACAAATTTTAGATCCAAAACAAGAAGTTTTTTTTAAGACAGTGTAAATCCAGGTGACAGCAGTAGTCCTGAAATACCTGATGTCACTACAGTTTTCTGCTTGAAAAACTTGTTAAACCAACATTTTTCTGCTGGTTTAACACTGAGAACATCTTTTCATTATAATAGTTATCATTGGCTATGCCAAGCCTAATAACAGTGTAATCCCTATCCTAATAATGGAGCCATCAGATGAACTTGTAGGATTGTTAGAGATGATTGGGAAGAGCTGCATGGAAGACAGCAGGAAAAATCATTTCTCAAATATAGCTGGGTAGAGTGACAGCAGACATTCAGTCACAGATGCAAACAGGTCTCTGACAAGAAGGGAACACTGAATGTTTAAGAGAATTTCTTGTTTTGAAGTTCACTGCCAAGCCATTCTACTGAAGACAGAAGTGGCAGAGAGCTAATATTTAAAAATCTTTCCCAGCTATCTGCTTTACCAGAACCTAAACTTTTACTAAATATAAGGATTGGATGCAATCAACTTGATTATTGTTCAGGCATTTTGAATCACCAGTGAAGGCAAGAAAAGAAAGTAACAGCACTGAGAGACTTTTCTTTCAATATATGCTGAGACAGTGTTAAAGTGAGCGACTTAGAGAAATAGTTATTTAGAATACAGGGATAAAGCCACAAATTCCATTGGGCACTGAAATACTATTTAAATGGCAGAGCTCTCCCATGGGTCTGGAAACTTTTGATCAGCTGGTGCCTATTCCTAATGCTGCAGTACCTTTTAAAATCTGATGCACTTACACACTGTTCCCAGTCATAACCAGCATGGTTCAGGCTCACTGTGAATCAATTTCATCTGGATCAGAGATGTTCAGAGCTGCCCGCTCTAAGCATTCACACTCAGTAAATCAGGCAATTTGCAGAGCTTTAATTTCAGCTTTTGCTCCATTTCATCACGGTTTCACAGCATATGCAGTTACCAAAGTAATTCAGGTACCCATAGAGCAAAATATAAGCAGAGAGCCAAAACTACTAGATCCATGCCTACTGATGAAGGCCAGGCCTTGCTTTTCTTCAAGGTGCGCTTGAACAACTTCTTCCCATCAGCTGTAACTCTGAAAGTTGTCCTGATTAAGTAAGATATTTTTACATTTTTTTTTCCAGGACACCTAAATTTTAAAATAGAACTACAATATATGAAAGGAGAAACTTTTTTTTATATCATCAGAACAAAAGTTTACTTCCCCTGTTAGCCCAACAATAAATTACTCACAGACGTTCAGGAAAAGAGCAGAAGTGTGACAGGCAAGGTGTGCCAGGAGAAGGACCCTCTCCCTCCAACACCATACAAGCACCTGACAATCAGTTGCAGGGAAGATGTTTTATAGTCTCTAATGGACACTGGATTTTCCAAATTTTTGCTTGTTCTCTTGGACTCCCTACCTCTAGAAAGCATAAGCTTAAATGACTAACCTCTCCCCAAGGGGGAAGAGAGATATTATTTTTCCACTTTAGAACTGAGGCTGAATAATGGCATTGGGCACCTTTTAGAACCAGCATTGTCAGAAGCAGTGAGCAATCACTCCCCATTCACCTTTTCTATACTCTCATGATTTCTTAAATCTCCATCATATTTCATCTCACCAGTTTTTTTGTCATTTGAAGAGTCAGTTTCATCTTTCTTTTAAGAACTTCCCCTCTTCCACACCTCTCTTCTTTCCTGCTCTGGGCCTCATCTGGTTTTTGAATGTAATATCCAGCTGTCTTTCCTGACTGCTGAGAACTGAATGAGAGCCCAGCATTGCATATATATCAGTGGAGCTGTTTTAACTTGTCCTTAAGTGCATTCATTACTTTGCATTTATGAACAGTGCAATCTGCATGACTTTCAGCTGCATCATATGAGTGTTCTCCACAAAGTCAAATAAAAGCAGTATTTGCAGTCACCACCTTTTATTACCTCGAAATCAGGGCTGATTTAGTGCAAGGTCATGCTCCACAGCCATTCTCTCAGTCACTTAATTTCTTAGTTTCCCAAGGACTCTAAGGTAACACTATGCTAACCTTAGATTTGCTACAGTTCATTTTCTTGTTTTACTCTCAAACTCTTCCTATTGGAACTGCACTGTGAGGCTGTTCCAAGGGTTTCTCAGTAAAGAAGGCAATACCTTGGTTTAGTGTGTTTCTAAAATGCTCTGGAGCAAGGAGTGCAGCAGATACTGGCTTTTCCTGTTTGCTGCTGCCACACATTCTGCCAGCTGCTTCCTTCACCTCACTCCTCTGCTTCTCTTGTGTTAGCCAGTCCCACCAGTTTACCAGTATGCTTCACCACTGTCATAGACATCTTTGATGAAAAAACCTTTCCTTAGGATTTTTCCTCCTGAGAAACTGAGAGGCCTCAGGAACAAAATGTAAACAATGATTATCTGCTGCTG
>JAWWMN010000208.1:7960222-7972552 GCA_035047745.1 Catamblyrhynchus diadema | reverse complement strand
GACCATTGTTCTATTTGTCCTTGCTTTTCTACAGTTTAAATAATTTTTCTGCTGACCAATCTCATGGCTGCTGCTTAACTCTAATCACAGTTCTGCCGTACCTGAGGCCTGCCTTTTGCAGCTTTCCCAAAACCCTCTGATTTTATGGATTCCCACATTGATGCACTGTACTCAAATTTTTCTTTGCTTCTTCATTTCTTGAAGGTTTGAAACCCACCATCACCTGCAGCCTTCAGAAATGTAAAGCTGATGGGATAATGTGTGAATTATCGAAGGTTTCTTCGTCTCCACATCCTCACCTATTAACCAAACTGGAAAGGAAATAGAGGAGAACAGTTCCACACTTGTTGCCACCTATCTCAAAAGTAAAGATGGCATTATAACCATTTCTTTGGTACAGTTCAGCATAGGCTGCTGAGTCAGGGAAGACTGCAAATTCAAATTTTATCCAAAAGATGTATAATTTGTTCTCTGGGGTCTCAGCATTTTGCTGGTGTTCATCCTTAGCAAGTTCTCTATGTAGCTCTGCTCTACTGGTGTTTTCACAGCTGGCCATCTGCCTTCTAGAAGCAGAGCCATCTAAAACTAAAGGAAAGAAACAGCTTAGGAGGCCCTGACTAGCAAAGACAGTGAAAAATATTTCAGTGCTAAAGATAGATGAAAAGATTTGAGCGCCAAAGACAAATATTTCAGTACAGAGAAGAGGGAAGAGGAAGTGGAGAAAGAGAAGATGATTATTTCATATGAAATTAATTTAAAAACCTTTTTTTTTCCTCAAAGTTTTAATATATTCTATAGAAATACTTGTCATCACAAAGGGTATCAGACATCAGAGGTCAACAGGTTTTGCAGACATGAAGGATTGGCCATGGTCACTAAATATAATAATAATAAACAAAGAATGCTGGTGTGTCAGGAAGTGACTTAGTGCATAAAACTATTTTCTCAGTTAGGAAGAGCTACATTCCAGAAAATGCACTTTTATGGAAACCATATTTCAATTGGCCATTTATTCCATTAAGATCAAAAAAAGCCAAAAGCAATTCTATTGCCAGGAGATACATTAGTATCAATGCATGACATGGGTTTCCAGACAACTTTTTAGCGGCTTTTCTTTGATTAAAGGCATGCAGGTAGAACGTCCTGAAGAAACTGTAAACAGGTGCATTATAGCAGCAGATATGACTCCACAAGGGGGTTGATTACCTTCTACTTGGAGACTGAGTGACTGTAAGAAGAGATCCGTTTTTAGGGAGTGCTGCCGCTGATGTTTTTTTAGTTGGCATTTACTAAACAGACCAAAACAGGTGTATGTTTGATTCAGGGCATTTTAAGGGAAAGCTGCTTATTCTTTTACAAACTAATCCCTCTTCCCTTGTGTTCAGTCACATAATAGTCTGCAGTTCACAAGTACCAAATAGTAGCTAGCATTGTAAAGATGGAATCAATAGCATAATCCTATTAAATTCCGCAATGCAGGCTACTTTTCAGATATATAGTGGAATCCTCTTAAATCGATTTTTTTTTTAATAAAAGGTAGGGTTATGTCAGGCTCTAGCTAGAAACCTAAAATATATTCTCTACATAATGTTCTTAAGACAGCAGTTCAGTCTGTTTTCCTCTGTACAATTTCTGTGTGTTGTCTGGATTGGAACTGTGATGCTTTGCTAGATGAACTTCCAAAACAAAACCAACATTTCTTTAGTTATTGCAACCATAGAACAAGGAAAGAATTGACAAGTTTTCTCACATAAGTTCTCAATGAGAAATGACATATCTAAGTGCATGTAAGCTATTGTTGTGATTTCACCCCAGCCCAACACAGCCATTTCCTCCCCCACCAGCTGGATCCTGGGGAGAGAATGGGAAGGGTAAAATCCAGAAAACTTGAGGCTTTAACAAAAGCCACACACACAAGCAAAGCAAAACAAGGCATTAATTCACCACTTCCTGTGGGCAGGCAGGTGTTCAGCCATCTCCAGGAGAGCGGGGCCCCATCATAGGTAGCAGCAACTTGGGAAGACAAAACCATCCCTTTAAATGCCCCTGCCTTCCTCCACCTTCTCCCCACTCTATATTCTGAGCATAATTTCCTATGGTCTGGAATATCCCTTTGGTCAGTTGGGGTCACCTGTCCAAGTTGTATCTCCTCCCAACTTTTCAGGCACCTCCAACTTCTTCATCAGTGTGGCAGCGTGAGCAGCAGGAAAAGCCTTGGCTCTGTGTAAGCCCTGCTGAGCAATAACAAAAACATCTTTGTGTTATCAACCCTGTGCTCAGCACAAATCCAAAACACAGCCCCATACACCGTGAAGATCAGCTCTACCCCAGCCAAATCCAGCACATTCCATCCCTATCCTGTACTATTTACATCATGCTAACATCCCCCACTGTGCAATACAACTTCATTGCCCACCATTCCCCTTTCCCTTCTTTACTGTACCACACAAATGCCCACAAAATGTCTATTGAATCATTTAGCCCATGACTTTGGGGTGCTTCTGTTGTGGTGGTCACTCAGGACAGGACAGTGATGTGTTACATGGGGTTACTGGGCACCAAAGCCAGCTCAGCTCAGGTCACGACTGCACCGCAGCTGATCCTTGTAAGGCTTCTCCTCCACAGTTTTGTGTGGCTTCTGTCACAGTAATTCCTGTAACACACAACTCAAATCATGTCTCGCAACAATTTAAAGGTACCTTCATTACAATCTTCACCCCTGGTCCTTTTGGGCCATGTTAATCTGGTGTAATGTTGCAATGAACTCTTCTTCTTCTCCCCAGCCTGGCTGCAGACAAGGGTTCCTGCTGAAGTCCCCCAGAATAGTCCACATGATAGTCTTCCATGGACTGCAGAGGGACAGCTGCTTCCCCATGGTCTTTACCACAGGCTGGAAGGGAATCTTTGCTCCCCCTGCTCCAGCCTGGTGTCCCAGACAGGGGGGACAGTCCTCCCTACACTTGTCCAGAATTTGTCCTTCCCACAGGCTGCAGTTCTTCACAAACTGCTCCAGCGTGTGTCCCCCATGAAGTCACAAGTCCTGCCAGCGAACCTGCTCCATCACAGGCATCTCATGGGGTCACATCCTCCTTCAGGCATCCAGCTGCTCTGGCATGGAGTTTCCAGGTGGATCTCCTCTGTTGTCTGCTCATTCACAAGTCACAATCCCTTCAACTCAAGCTGGGACCCAAGTGCCAGCCCAGTCCAGCACAGCAACACAGAGACAGCAGCCATACCCTGGCCACCTGCCAGCCCAGGCACAGCCCTGGCTGTCATCAAAACATCCCCAGGCACAATACAGTGAGGTGACAAGAGGTACAGCGCCACAGCAAGGAGTGACAGCCACTAACAAGCACTAGGCTCTCATTGACAGTCATGGGAACAAGCCCCATGGCAAGCACAGGAGCCTGCTCATTACTGCCTAAACAGCACTACCAGACAGAAATTCACTCTGGTACATCCCAGCAGATCTGACATCTCAAACCCTTTGGGGCCATCGCTGGGCAGCAAATAAGGCTGTTGGGGTTTTGGAACAGTATCCCCCGATTCAGTGTCCCCACCGAGATTCTCCCCACAGCACTGGTCCCCTCCCTCCCCGGTGACAGGATGGAGAGAACTGGAAGCACAAAATCACAGAACATGGGTTGAGATAAGAACAATTTACTGGAAATAGCTATGGAATAAGAAAAAGAAAACAGTCACATCAACACTGCTAATGACAGAGGGTAGAAGTTACTATCTACACATAAAAACCCCCTGCTAATAGACAGTACCAACAGCTCCCTGCATCACATTTTTCTTCCTTGACCAGAAGGATCCCCTTCTTCCCAGAAAACAGTCCCTGCCCCCTGCCAATAATGTCAGGGCTATAGAATAACCACTGGGTCCTAGCCATGTCTGCTCCCAGCTACTGCAAAAAAATTAACCCTGTCCTGGCCAGAACCGGGGCAGTTATTGCCACCTATCGCCAAAATTCCTTCACTAACACAATCAGATTGTTACTTTTTTTTTTTTTTTAATTAATGTTAGCATTTACTTGAGCATCTTTCTGGATAATATCTCTTTTACTGTTCACTTGATCCCAAACTTTGATCGTATTTGAAAATTGGAGGATTTCTAAAAATCTTTTGAAAAACTGTCATGTTTGAACCAACAGATTTAATGTCTTTCCCTGCAGGAATATAGCAGGGGTGTAAATATCACAGCTGTGACACTAGCTAGCTAATTCTTGAACCAACGAAAAAACTGTTACCTAGTGCTTGGTACCCAGGTCACTGCAGCTTGTGTTATGGTATAATTGTTGATGGGCAGACTAAAATTTCCAGTTGTATCAGTGGAAGATGATTTATCCAGCAAGTCATGCCATAGTCCATACATATTCCAGGAGAGCGGATATTTGTCTCATGTCTTTCAGTACAAAAAAAGTACACACAGAGATTTAAGAAATTATTTCTCTGTTTCCACAGAAAAGATCTGTAAATGTTCTACTTCCTACCTTTCTCTGTACCATGAACACTTTCCAGTTGTGCAGCCACTGCAGATCCTGATGCTGTCAGCAGATGTATCAAAACATTAGAGCCTCTACAGTACCTAGAGGAAGTACCTGCAGAAGAATCACAAAAATCTGTAACTACAGTTTGCAAGTCACAAAATCAGAGCAACTCTATGATCAGGATGATAAACTGGCATTGCCAAAGAGATGACAGATTTCTCATTTCTCCAGGCAATAAATGTACATATTCAATGTTTTCTAGAGTAATTTGATGCATTTTGCAGATTAATTTTTATTGCTGACATCACACAGCATCAGAACTCCTGTATTTCACAAATCATCAGCAGCATCCCTCACATGTGCAGTACTGTCCACAGACCTTTTCTGAAATGGAATCCTGGGAACAGACAGGCACTGAGGGCCAGGCAATGCCTCTGCTTGACTTTCTGGTGCAAGAGGGCCACAAAGGAGCTGGGGAGAGCACCCAGAACCCAGCCTCTGACCCATCCATCTTCCACATTTTAAATGAGCCTCTCAATAGGTCACAACATGTTACAAAGGTTTGGGATTGACAGGAGCGGGGGAAAACCAAAAAAGCAGAAGTGTAGCAGCCTCATTAGGATTCTGCTCTCAGAGACTCCACACAGCTTTGTCTTTTGAAGAGTAAAAGCTGCTTAACAAGTCAGCAATAGCCTGGTCCCCCCCAGAACAGCTATGGTAACAGTGCTCATTGCACAAACACGTTTCTTGAACTACTTTCCCAAGTCCCTGCTAATGCAAACCTGTGGAGGGAAATAAATGCAAGACAGCTCTTTTGTCTCCCTGGGTTTTTTAAACACTTCACATGACAAGTATATCACTCCTGCTTCCTGTCTTTTGCCTTTCTGTTAGAAATTATTCATCAAAATACACATTTCTGAGATTAGGGATGAATAGTTCATGCAGCTAAATCCACAGAATCAGCTGCACAACTGCAGTCAAAGTTAAGCAAAGATTTCAGAGGTTTCTGTTCTAGTAAAGACATTTAACAGTGCACTTTTAGATGTGCTTGCTTGAGCCCTTGGAAAAAACTTTTTACAGTTAACAGGAATGCATTAGGGTGGTTACACAATTATGCTAATCAAGGGCCATAACAAAACCAATTTACCCACCCCAAAAAAAAACAGTTGTAGCTCTTCTCATTTTTAGAGAGTGGGAGGCAGAAGTGTTGGTTTTCCCCTTCATTCCCATTTTCTCTGAAAATCTGAACACAAACCTCTCCCATCACTAGGCTGTCGTTACCTGCAGGGGAGTGCTCTCAGTGCCACATCTGGACTGGGCAGCCACTGCTGTTGCTTCAGCAACTTCATGGCTACTGCATCGAGCCTGAAAAAAATTAACATCAAAACCAGAGAAATATATAATGTAAAAAAATATATAATCATGATATATAATTAATATATCATTAATAACACGACCAGAAAAATCAAATTACTTAAACACCATTGTATAGATGTTTAATACCAAAAACTAGATGGACTGCTACTCTTTTGCCTTGCCTAGCCTGGAGGAAAAATTGTGATTCTGTATAAGCAAGGTGCAAGGGGCAGGCTACCTCAGGCCCTTCCTCAGCAGCAGGTTATGTAATCCTCCATGGGGATTTGATCCCTTCTGTACAACTTTCAGCTACCAAGCTTCAGGGTTCTAATGCTAAAATCACTAAGGCATTAAGCATTTGCTTTAAAACCTTTCTGCTGTACTGTATCCTCCTGAAACATGAACCCTGGCCACGAGGGGCAGGAAGCATGAACTTATTAACAAAAATGTCTAACAAAAACAAATGCATTTGTGATTAATAAATCACAATAGAAGCATTAATCTCAAGAGTAAATGAATGAAAGCACGAAGAAAAGATCCGTTTTTGAGATTTCTACTGATAAATCCTGTATGCTAGTTGTTTTAGGGTATTGATTGTCCCAATCCTTATACATACCCAAGTTGCTACAATGTGGAATTAGGGACGGAAAAAAAGTACTTTAAAATAAATGCACATTTGCTTCATAGACAATTCTAAACGTGAGGCAAACCCAGCCTTTTTAAAAGGGCTGATAATGCCAGTATTGTTTCCCTTCTCCCTGCTCCATCCCTTTGCCCTTGTGAGAAATTTGAATTGAAGAAGCATAAACTATACTATCCTCCCAAAAGCACAACACTGACATAGCTGGCTTAGCTTCCACATGTAAAACCACACATTTTATTTATAAAGCCCTGGAAGTCCGAAGCATTTTAGAAACTCTCAAAATGACAAAAGTCAAATAAATATACATGCTTAGGGTAGCCTACGCAGTGCTGTGTTCATGCGAAAGAAGCTCAGGGACTCAACACTTCAAGAAATCCATGAATTTCTAAAACACATCATCCTTGCCCTTTGAACAGAGACAGAGAGAGACATGAGCTCACAGCAGAAAGTCTTTCAACACCCCTGGAAAGAAGAGCACCATTTAGAAGCAGTGGCTGGAAGGCCCTCAGCACAGGACCCATCACTAGCAGCAATTTCCCTGAACAGCACAGAGCTCTTTGAAAGGAACTACAGGATTAACAAGTCTGATTTCTCATGATTTGAATACTATCTACTTAAATTTAGGAAATGTAGATAGAGGTCTTTACACCCCAGGGGTGAGAACAAATTACAGCATAAAACCCTTCACTCAGAATGGCTTGAAGCTCAACATAATTAGTGAAAAGCATTTCTATTTCTTTCTTCTCTTTACTTTATAAGCAGAATACATCAAAATAATAAAAAAAAACCTCTAACCTGAAACAACTATGTGTTTTCTATCAGACACTGACAAATTGACAGGGAAGGGAGAACAGTCACATTTCTAAGATCACTTTGTGTTATGTTTACATGTACAAGAGAAACATCAGTGATCTGAAAGTATTCTACAGGATATGACTGATTTAACTGGTGCTACCTAGGCAAAGAAAATAAAACACCTTGCATTTCCAGTGAGTCATTCTAGGTACAAATCATGGAGTGCTTTGGTCTTTTTTGGCATCTGATCAGGGCAGGAGAGCAAAAGGTGAACAGTGGTGCTACAGGTCAGCAGCACATCTACAGAGGCATAAATGAGAATGTGTCTACACCTCTAATGAGTTAATTAGTTAGAAAAAAAAATTGTGTAACCAAATATGACTATGGAAAGTATTTTCAGTGGAACAGTTCTGATATTTAAAAAGAAAGGGGAGAAAAAGTGTTCTTGCAAAGACCCATTTTGCAAGTGCTGCAGTTTTATGCTGCCCTTTCAAGTAGGCAAGAGAAGGGGAGAAGAAAACCTATGATTCAGAAATAAGTCTGAATCACTTTTCCCTGGAACTGCACTTAGAGGACAGTATTCAGCCTGCTGGATAACATCACAATATAACTCCTACACACAAATATTTCTAATTTGTCACCTAAATTCTCTAATTCAAACATTTATGGTGCCATTATTCCAAATCAATTGAATATCACCATAATAATCTAGTGGAGAATATGATATGCAAACCAACTAGAAATACACACTAAACTGTATGTGCGTGTATATATATAAATATATATATATACACATGCACACATATGCAGCTACACCTGACCCAGTACATTTTGCTATTTGATGATTCATTAACACGAACCTAATCATAAGCATATTTTTTTCTCTCAATTATACATGCTTATATTTTATTTCTAAATATTTAAACCCAGATTTTTTTCCCCACTTAGAGCATCTAACACATTTTTCCCTTCACTCATACGGAATAAAAATGTTCATAGCCATAAAAATTGGTGTGTCTTTAGTAATCAGAACATTTCCAGCTAATTGGCAAATACAGAGTCTATTATTCAGATTTTAGTAAGCCTAAATTAAATGAGCATGAGAGGGGAGATTTAGTTTTGGACCAGGTTCACATTCTACTGAACAGAAAGTGGTTTGCCTGAGTAATGGACTGCAGCATTCAGCCTTTGAGTAGCCCAGTGAAAGAGCTATGAACAACTATTGTGTCAAAATTTTGTTTGGAGAAAGCCCTAAATCTTCTTTTTGTGTAATTCATGTAAATCTTGAACTTCTGACATTCATCAACACAGTGCTTACATACTGTACAAAACAAAATCTTTTGTCATGCATCATTAGATGATTTCACACTGCTCCTCCAGTCTGGCTCACTGATGTTAAACACTGTCTTGGAAAATCTCTTTGTACAATTTGGTAGTCTCAATATCACTTTGGTAGTGCAATGAGTCAAAGATAACTTATGCTGTAGTCCAAATAATTTTTAAAGTATACCTTTCTTGGTTTTGGTTTTTATTCTCAATTTGCTTTTCAAATTTAATTTACAATTATTTTGTACAGAGTCACAGACTCAGCATAGGAGAGGTTATGTGCCCTACCCACCTATTCAACCAAAAAGGGCAAGCAGGCTCCACCAAACTTCATATAAGTCCAAAAACCAGTGTATTTTGCTGGTTTCTTGCTCAAGCCATCAGAATCCTAATCCAAAACCAGTTCACACTTAAGAGGGGATATGATTGATAAGCCACTTGCTGCTCATCATAAAGAAAGACTCCATAAATGTGAAAGGAGAAGGGAGCCAGAATTTCCTTTCTAAACAAGTTTAAAAAAACATTCATGATTTTCACTAACTCAAAAGTATGGCCATGATTGTTACCTTTTGTGGAATTTTATTCTGCCCACAGCTGCCGCCCCTTCTGAGAGCTGGAGAAAAATCTCCACAATGGCCTGTTCTTACTGATGGGAAAATCATTTATAACAAAGTCACCCCAAGAGTTTATGTTCTGCAGCAGATAGTGTAGCAATGCAATTAAAGATGAGCAGACTGAGAACCACATTATTAGTTTTGAACCACACAAAACCATGTCATTTTTTTCTTTTGCTATATTTCTACACAAAGCTTTACATCATGTCTAGTGTAACTCACAGCTTGGCTTTCCCCATTTCAACTGTCCTACTTTATAAAATACTCTAATTCAGGAAGACAAAGTATTTTAAGAGCTTGGCTAGAATGAAGGAATGCTCAGAAATTCTCAGAAACAATGAAACTATATTCCTTAAGTAATCCCTTATAAACTAATTTCCTAAATTCAACTTAACTAAATTCAACTTAACTAAATTCAACTTAACTAAATTCAACTTACTTAACTAAATTCAACTTACTTAACTAAATTCAACTTACTTAACTAAATTCAACTTTACTTAACTAAATTCAACTTTACTTCTTTACGCAGAAGGAATAATCTGCTTTTTTTTGCATACATGGTCAAGTATAAATCTCTCTCCCATATCCCCACCCACTCTTCATTATGACCAGAGCGCAGATTTTTTGACCCTGCTCCAGAGGATCTTTGTCTTCATTATGAAAGTAGTTAATGAGCAGGTCTTTCATTGAGTAGTGTATAATGTGTGGATAAAGCTCACTATGCTTTTACATGATATGTTCAGGTGACTACATTTAGATGAATTTGATTTTTTTTCTTCCATCTTTCATTCTTGTTTCAGCTCAGAATTAAAACTGAGTCCATACACATTTCCTAAATGTTTTAATGAGGGTGGGTAGCCAGTGAATTATCAAAAGCTTTCAGAAACTGTTCTTGGCTCAATTTTATCCCTCACACTCACACTTGTGTTCAAAGCACAAGTATTTGTCACTGTTCCACAACCTTCATGACACACATTTGTGGTAAGGGTGTCCATGCTTCCTCCATCCATGCAAAGAAAAATTCAAATGCCTACTGAGAGACCAAAGGAACCTTACATATCCTTATTAGGATTCTCTGTACTTCAAGAATTGATGATAACCCCAAAAGTACTGGCTGTTCCCTAGTCCTTCATTAGGAAGCTCTGTAGCCAGAAGATATCTTTTTTTTTTACACTGACTAGTGATTTGCAGAGATTCTATATTTTTGAGCTAATCTGAGACAATTTAAGATGAATTAACCCAAAGAAGAATTATTTATTTTACAGCAATTTGAAGCAGCTCTTCAAACACTGAAGCATAAATCCATCACTGGTCAACTCTGACAATTTAAAACAATATATTTTGTTTTGTTGCTCAATTTAAATTATTCCACAGGGTACAGTTTATCAACCTTAAAATTCTTTAAAGTAAAATCAATATTATCACTGCAGCCCAGCAATGTATTTTATCTTCTGTGGTAGCCTCTTCAAAGAAGCAGCAGTCACTAGGTTAAGACTGGAGGAGGAGAAAGTCCTTCCTGGAACACATTTTACATTTAATCTGAAGAGATGCACAAAACTGTTGATGTATTCAAACTGAATTACTCTGCTGGTACTTTTCTGCCAGCTCCAACATATTAACAGAGTGTGATGGTTAAATTCTACATTTCACTGGCAGTTCAGAGGGCTATAGCTGTTAAAAATCAAATAAAATTCAGCACAGCTATATTTGAAATTGTTCTGTAGGTATAGTTCTCCTGCTATACATGTTATGCATTTTTCTTTTCAGAGCACATTGCTCAGCAAATGATGAACCTTGGTCCTTATTTGAGAAGTGCAGCATCATGAAAGAAAATTGTGCTCTCATGGTGGTAGATATCGTGAGGAGGAAATAAGAGCAGACTACACATACTTGGGTAGATGCTATTCCCAGGCCTGAAAAAAAGTAGAAGAAATATTTTCAGACTTCATCAAGAAAAGTGGAATCAATTTCCGCTAAAAACAGGCAAGATATTCAAACATCTTGAGCACTAGCACTAATAATTCATGAAGATGCAGCTTTCAGCAGCATCCTATGCCTGTGAAGCTACAGCATTCCCACAAACTGCTCTTGTGGGGCTTCTAACGTTTACACAAACATTTTAGACAAATAATTGTATGGCTTCATCCAGTTGTCATGATTCCCCTGACACTGAAGTTTTAAAGGCCAAGTATGGTGTGTCTAAGCAGTTCAGATTTTGAAGCACACTAGGAAGAAATTAAAATTTAGGGAAGAAGCAAGGGTGCATGATCTTCCTTTGAACATAGTCATGTGGAATTCAGTGATTAGAACCAAGTTAATATACTGAAGAATAAATTAAACTTAAGATTGTTTGCAAGTAGTTCAAATAATGTCCATCTCCATGTTAAAATAATTTTCAAGCAGTTATATTTGCAGAGTTCTTTGCATTAAAGGAAATGTACAGTAAAAATAGAATCCCAGGCAAAAGCATTGCTACTTTGCCAATCCCCAGCATGCCTCGTGCTAACTTCAAATTATTTTTCCTGCAAATTCTTCTTCATCCCTATTCTTTTCCAACACGTACTTCCAGCTAAGATAGAAGAGTGCACTGTTTAAGGACTGGAGAATCAAGGACATACTTCAAGTTGACTAGCAGTTGCTAAAACAGGAACAGTTATAAAGAAAAATAATCTTTTTTTCAAGTGTTTCCAGTATAACACCTGCTTTCCAAGATGCGTGGTTCATACATAGATAATTGCTTGATTGCTTGCTTTCATGTCCTTGCCAGGAAATACTGGGAATTTGTCTTTGACATGATAGAAAAGCACAGCTTTGTTGAGATTAGCAATTTTTCTATTTAGTCTTGTTAGAAGACATTCTTAACCTAGTAGGGAAAAAAAAAACCTCATCAAAACTCACTAATTAAATTACAAAACTTACAAGCAAGGTAAGAGTACATTGCATGACTTTAATCTGCTACATTTCCATGTGACCATGTTCACAGGGGTCCAAGGATGAGGGAAGAGATGAGGATCTGCTCCATGTTTAAGAAGGCTTGATTTATTATTTTATGATATATATTATATTAAAACTATACTAAAAGAATAGAAGAAAGGATTTCATCA
>JAWWMN010000208.1:7933530-7954317 GCA_035047745.1 Catamblyrhynchus diadema | reverse complement strand
GCTGACCAATCTCATGGCTGCTGCTTAGCTCTGCTCACAGTTCTGCTGTCTCTGAGGCCTGCCTTTTGCAGCTTTCCCAAAACCCTCTGATTTTGTGGATTCCCACAATTGCAAAGCAGCACATACACAGAGAAAACGCTTTTTCCTCTCCTTATCTCACCAGTGAGTGAGCTGGAGGTGTTCAAGGAATTTGTATGGGACACAGCTGGGACCTCTGATCCCAACTGACCCAAGGAATGTCCCATATGATGATCCATATGGCACCACACTCAGAATAGAATGTCAGGTGGCCATTATGTGTGGAAAGCCTTGCTTCCCAGGGATAGCTGAGCCTCTGCCTGCCCCTGGAAAGGGGTGAATTTATTCCTTGTTTTGCTTCGCTTCCATGCACAGCTTTTGCTTTACCTGTTAAGCTGTTTTCATCTCAAGCCACAAGTTTTCTCACTTTTTTCCTGCTGGAGAAGAGTGGGCCAGCAGTAATGGGACTGAGTTACTTTTGGGGTTAAACCACAACACATCATTAAACTGTATCCCACAAGTCAGCTTCTTGTCTGCTGCATTCCAACACAGAAGGACTGAATCATGAGCTGCAAGGGGAAATTCTGTGTTCCCTTTGGTTTTAAAATCCAGCTTTACTACACATCCAGTATATAGAGCTGATTGTTATTTCCTCTTATCTGCTAATTGCCACAGATTGTGATGATCTATTTATATCTTCAAAACTACTCCTAAAATGTACTGCGAAATAGTTGCCTGAGGATTCCGAGGCCAAAAGTGATCAATCATTTGGCACATATTGTATTTTTCTGCACAACCAAATTATATTACTGTTTCTCATTTTAAAAAAATCACTACAGTTCACAGAGAGAAAAAAGGGAAGGAACTATATGAGGAAACCTTTGTTTTTAAATCTAATATAAAAGGGAACAGTAACCAGCCTGCGGAATTTTAGTTATTCCCTCTGGATGTGGCAGGTATGCCCATTTTACGTAGGCAGACCCATCTTTCAAGGGGATATAGATGCTATTTTGAAGCAGCACATTTCCAGCCTACAAAGCAATAAAGCCCTATGACATTCAAAAGTGGATATCTACATTTAGCTGTGACTACTCCAGCTGTGTCTGGAAAGCCACAGCCCAGCAGTGACACGCACCTGAGAACTGTTTGTCCCCCTGAGCAGCCTCCTCTACCTCACCCCTCCCCTGTGCTCACTCACAGGCTGTTCTCTGCTAAGCATTCATGACAAGGCTTCATTCCTTTTGCTACAGCTCACCTTTATGACGTGGGTCAACCAAGAACATGGCCAGGTGCCCTTTCCTCCTCACCCCTATCCTGGCCACTATGAGAATGCTGAAGACAAGGAAAGGATTTGCTACACAGATGGGATCACTTCTTGGCTGCTGCACTGCGCAACTCTCTCAGAGGTTATTGTTTATGAAATAAAAGCAAACAAAAGAAAAACCCACCCCAAATTTGCCACTGTGACCATTTCCTTGGTATTTTTTTTTTAATTTCTTCTGTCCAAGAGCCTGCTTGTTGTCTTATTGTTTCCATCACTTTTAACTGAGGCTGTCAAATTTCTCCACTCAGAGAAATGGCAAACACTTGACTTTGATTAGGAACATCAGGTTTGTAAGTGTAATAGCACTAGTATCTACTTGACTGACAATAGCTGAATCCATTCAGCTGTATTGACAGGAGGAGGTCTGGTACCCTGCTTTACACACTCCCCTTTTCCCTTTCTAGCAGCTGTAAGGTTAGAACAAGCATTTTTGGAGCTTTTCAATGAGAGAGAAAATGAGGCCTGCAAAAAAGTCAGCAGTTCAAAATGCAAATTATCTGCATGTTTTGCTTTAGGTGATAGACTGCCATTGTTTCTAAAGTAGTCTAGTTCTTACTCTGGAGAAAACAGGGTGTGTAAAAGGCAGAAAATCACAACTCAAATGAGAATGAAGACAACTACTTTAAGGATGCAAAAGAAACAGAATACAGATGCATTTTTATTGCTGGAGCATTAATTAAAACTCTATTCTCATACCACAGGGCTGAAGAACTACCTGATGACTTTACATTCTCAAAAATGTCTTAGAAGCTAAACTGCAAACTTAAAAAAGTGGACATTGGACTTTCAAGCAATCCTTATGTTAACTTCATAGCTAACACAAAATATGCCTCTCTACTAATAGCTCTTCAAAACTTAAGGGTGATTATTGTGCCACATTTTTTGTTAGTGTTGTCAAGATCCTTCTGCACAGATTCTGAAAAAAAAAAAAAGGTATCTTAAATGTCTGTATTATTTATTCTGAAAGCCAAGAGACTTTGCAAGTAACAGGATGAGATCTTTCCCCAGGAGCTGGTTTTGATATCAGAAATCAGTCTTCCTCACTTCTTGTTCTGCACTCATTAGCACTGTCAAAATTTGTTCCAGATGAAAAGCCATATTATTCTGTTCCTCCTTCTTTGGCAGGCCAACAAATCTTAAGATTTACTTACATGATCCATCTTTCAAATCTAGTAAAGTGTCTTGAGCTTAGTAAAACTGGGGGGGATGGAGTGGGGCCTTACAGCTTGATTGTGTCCACTGAACTCTAATCTTATTCACCTCTCCTGCACAATTCAGCACTTTCTAGCATGCTTTGTCTACAAGGGAGGGAAAAGCGCCTTGTTCAATCTATACAAGATTTGTTTATCTTTAATTGACTTGGGCAGAGTTTCCTATCCATACTGGATCTGGCTGGAACAAAATTCACTTTCTTCACAACAGCCTGTAGGGTGTGCTGTGCTTTGAGTTTGTGGCTAGAACTGTGTAAATAACACAACATTGTCGTGGCTGTTTCTGAACAATGAAGTGGACACAAAAAAGCTGGGGGAGAAGAAAAAAAAAAAATGCATTTTATAAAGGATCTCTCTATTTCCTAATATCTTCCCCTCCTCTCCCCAACAAGTAGTTTGGGAGTAAGAAAGGAGCTGAGCAAGGACACAGACAGGACAGGTGAGTTGAGCTGGCCAGAGGGATGTTCCAGATGTGGAATCCCAGCCAATGCTGTGCTCAGAGCTCATTGCCCTCTCCCAGTTTGAAACCAGAGAGAGGAAAAGCAAAAGTGCTCATGGATCAAGACCAAGACAGTTTAAAAAGTGAAGGAAAATGGGAGAGTGGAGGGGAAAGACAGCCAAATCACTCAGCCAATCTCAGAAGCCAAACCCTCTCACCTTCTTAACCGACAAAAATCAAGAATGCAAAATTCTCTCCAATCAAAACTGAGATGATTGGGAATTATGCAGATTATTGGTTCTCTGTGGCACGGATTCTGCTTTTGCATACACATGCTTACTTTTTACCAAGCTGTAGTTTTTTCCCAGGTAAAAGCTTTGTGAAGGACACTACATCTTACCGCACTAAGGCTTTTTTGAAGGATAAGGCATGAGGGGAAAGAAGCATTTGATCCAGAAAGAAATAAATTTGCACATTCTTGTCCATGTGATGAGAAGGCAAACCAGTCATTGTACTGTCAGGCTCTTCATAACATCACCAAGGTCATTTAGAAGGAAACAACGCCGTTTGAATCTGATCTGAACAATCCCAAATACAATTAGAAACCATTTTAAAATTGCATCAAGACCAACAGCAAAGCTGCTAACAGCATAGAAAAACTTGTTCCCAGCCATCTGCCTAGTCTGTAGTTTGATAGATTCTTGGGGATAGTTAAGGAGAAAACTCCCTAGGTACTACAGCATTGATCTGTTAAGCTCTAAACCAGCTCACAGAATTTCTCAAAAAATGAATTGGAAGTCCACACAATATATAAATTCATTCAATTAATTCAACCAAGCAAGCTAATTCTGCTCTCCCCATCATCACATGGGTGTTTTTTTTTTTTTCCTTTATGACCTCAAGCAAACTGCAACAATTTGTCTGGAAAAATTATTTATTCAATTCAACTTAAAAACATTATCTCCCTCCTTCTCATTTGGGCTTTCTCACATCTGACTGCTGCCAGATGTTACAGGTAGAGGCAGACAGAACATGCCATCTGCACCACTGAACGTCTCAGACACATCCTAACAAGCTGTTGGCTTTGCCTGAGCATTAATGGCTGATGGCAGCACAGCAGGTGCACTGGAAGACCAGTGGGAAATGTGTTGAGAAGCCCAGAATGAGCTCAGCACTTAAGAGCTAGATGAAAGTTGGGAGCTGCAAAAAAAAAAAAAACCTCCAGACTATTCAGAACAGATTAAAAGACGTTGAGAACACAGTTTGAATCGTGACTTTCATTTCCAAATCATCCTACACGGTGTTAAATTTTTAAACCATAAAGTCTGTTGTATTTCACAGATGTAGGAAATCGGAAACATAATTACCAGGATGTTTATAAACTGAAGTGCATGTTAATAGCTCGCTTGACATGCTGCAAAAAGGTCCAAGAGCATCAACTGGGAGATAGCAGGAGACAAATATGACTATGTACACACACTTGTACAAAGACAGACATTCCTTAGCTGGTTTTAAAATACAAAGCTACCACAGATAAAGGGCATTCATTACACTTCTGTGCTATTTCCAAGCAAACATTTCAGGTACAAGTGCACAAGGCTCTACCTAGCATAAAACAAGCAGCATTACAGCATAAAATCAAAACTTGGGAGGTTTTTAATCACAATGTATCAAAAACTTGTTTTTATGAGGTTGTATCTAAAGTTGCTAAGCATGGCAAGAACAACTCACTTTATAATTGATGCATCAATGTTATTTTTTATTATTTTTGCTATCCTTCAACCCCTCTGTAACTAGTACCACTTGTTACTTTGGTTTTCAATAATTAACCTCCTCCCCAGGATTCGCACCGAATTATTTCACCACAGTATGTTAGTGAAAGAGTTAAAAAAACTTCAGTTCCTCTAAAAAATCATCAAATACATCCCATAGGTCTCAGGAGAAATATATATAGATGCAGGCTTTGCTCTGAGAGTTTTCTAGTGTGAGTAGTCCAATAAGTGTAGCAAATCACATCTGAACTCTGCTGACATATCACCAAAGCCTCTTCATGTCAGCATACCTGTATCAACTGTGAATGAAATGTCTTTAGAGAGTGAATAAATGAATAAAACTAATCCCTCTTATTATTCTCTTAAATGTCTGAGATTAACACAGAGATGGTGAACTATGTGGAAAAATCCCAGCTGTGTTATCTGATATGCAATGTTTTCATTTCCTTACCAGCAACTGAACCAAGACCTACACATTTCACACAGAGAAAACTGTTTGTTTTTAAAGATCACTGCAAATAGTTTCCTTAAAAGGCTGAAGGCACCATAACTCACTGTTCTCTGACCTTACCAACTACCCAGAACAGCTGTAAGAAAATAAGTTCACATCAGAGCCATAATTCTAAAGGTCTTTGTATGCCTACAAATCTTAATCAGAGAATGTGAAAGACATAGGTATAAAATAAAAAAGACTAGACACAAATGTGATGAACAAAGTGATGCACCTGATCATTTCTGCTCATTAAAAATTTAATGACTCTCTACTTGCCTCTCAGTTCCTAAATTAATTTCAAGTTTTGCTCAAACACAGCAGACAAATTCTAGTTCAGACCACAAACTTCGTGCTGCTGTCCCAAAAAAGGGCAAAGTGGCAGTGGCAGAGCACCCACACCCACTACACAGGGCCAGGGGCCAACAGCAAATGCCAGACCCCGGGCACATTTCCAGTGGGATCTCACCTGGGGAACAGCTGTACATGCACACATTTCAGCTGCTATCATGAGCAAGTTCAGAGCAACCACTGAGATGTGTTACTGGTGGAATAATGAAATTATCTGGTTTGCTTTGCTGAAGGGAAGGTGAAGATCACACCAAGCTCCCTCTGTTCAGCATCACCCAAGTGCTTCATCAACCAACGCAGCACCAAAATGCTATTAAGTCAAGCCCAGTTCTTCAGACAAGGGAGAAACAGATAATAAAACTCCACCACAACAGCTGAAAGGTTTAGAAGCCTTTGCTTGCTTTCCCCATTTAGTATTTATTTTATTAAGCTTTGACCAATACTTTAAATTCTGCTCTGTACTCCCTTGAATATATAAAATAAATAAGGACTTCCATTAAAAAAACAAGGAGGATTAATTTCCCAGTCACAGAACATCCCAGATGTTCTCCAAGCGGACAGAAAAACCTTGTGGTTTGAGGTGGTTTGTTTGGGTCTTTTTGGTTTGGATTTTTTTTGGTTGGTTGGTTTGGTTTTTTTGAAATTTAAACTCCCTAAAGCTTCCAACTACTTTACCATATCTCATTCAGTAACCTAAAGCTTTGGCAGCCTGTATGCCTATCCATTTCTCAACATTTCATTGAACAGAGCACAAACTGAGAGGACAGAGTGCTAATTCCTTAAATCACAGTTAGATTTGCTAACGCCAATAGCTCCATTAGAGTCAATGAAAGCATTTCTTTGAGGGTAGTTCACAGGTTTTGTTCACTTTTCTTTCAGATAGATAAGGGTGAAACAAAGAGGTGCATTGGCTTAAAAATAGCGCCATAGGGTGTCAGGGATATGAAGTGGATCCATTGTTTAACATTACATTTTCTGACTCTTGCCTTTATGATCCTTTGAATAATTAAAGCCCTTGAAAGCCTGTTCCATGAAACAACAAACTTTCACCTCGTTAGTTGCTTAGATAACTTAAAGGCCAAATGTAATATGAGCTACAGGTAGTTTTTCGAAAAAAAATGTTCATTTCTTTATGTTGACACTCACAAACCCTGTCAACAGAGATCTATACAGGCTATATTACTGAAATACAGTATTAATAGTAGATTTGATTTCAGCAGCACAATACCACTGATATAATTGTAATCTGATACTGAATTAAGGAAGATTAAGCTCTTAAATTTTAAGATTTTTATGTCAATAAGATTTGTAATATTTCTTTCCACATGTTCAAGTTATAGGATACTTTTAATTTAGCAGAGGTGCAGATAATATCTTCCTCCAATTGAATGAACATTAAGGCAGGTATCAGTTATCATCTTTAGAAAAAGCTTGAGACCAAATGAACAAAGGCAAAACAGGACCTGATTCCTACCAAGGAAAAGGATCAAACAGGAAAAGTATTATTTCTTCTTTCTTCCTTAGAAAATCTTACAGTCTATATATCATCATTAGTGAAGTGGAAAAAAAAAAAAGGGTACCAAAATATCATCCCACACTTTCTTTAATCATATAAAAAAGCCATCACATAAGCATTATTCATTCAAAAACTGTCTCATTTTTAACAGCCTGGGGCTAAAGGGAGATACAGATGGAAGAAAGTTAACAGAACAATCTACAGAGAGGAACTCGTCATGCAAAGTACTGCTTCAAAGGAAATAAAGGATATGGAAAGAGCATTCTGCACTTGATCCCCTGCTAAATATAGGCTGGAAGATTGCCATTTAAATGCATTTATTCCTATTTATATGCACATATATGCCAATTACTTCTGTAAATTTGTTTCCAAATCAAGCAGCTTTGTAGGACCGTACTTGCACTAAAAATGTGAGAAGGTTGAAGAAGTTTCCAGTGCGGCATTTTCTTTCCCCTAATGATTTACTTAAATAGTCCAAGATATTGGATCTCTTTCTAAGCATTAGTTATGAACATTCTTCAACGTTATTATCTTTATGGCTTTATGAACTGAGCTGTTGCAACATCTTTGAATATTTAACCAGTAGCAAAGATGTGGCTTTTGAGAACACAGCTGTGTGACATCTCCACTGTCATAGCAGCAATATGTATAGTACCAAATCGTGTCACCCTTCCAAGTTCTATGTGTCCAAACATAGCCCGGGAAAAAACTTAAACTGGAGAACCCAATGTTCAAAAGGAATGGTGCTGAGTAAAATATTTCATATGTAATGTATATTTCACTATTAGAAGTGAGATATAAATCCCCTATTACTGTCAAAGACTATCACAAAACCACTGCCAATCCATGCCAATATTTATTGAGAACTCTGTTGTGCCACCAGCTCAGAGCTCAACATCTCCTCTCTTCTTTCATATCAAAAATGGCATTATTGGAATTAAATTCTGCCAGGTGAGACCGAGGTCAATCTACAAAGCAGAAGTGCATACAGGTAGCATAATCTGCAATTACCTGGCCAGTTTTAAAATTTAGCCCTTTTTTTTAGAGCCAGGGTACTGCTCTGACTGTGAAGAACAATATTTCAGGCAGTCCAATTACATATCCTAAAAGCTGAAGTTAAGAAGAGACCCCTGCTAATGAGGAACACTTCACAGTGTAATGACCACTGGTTAAGAACAAGCACAAGCACAGAAGGAGTTCCCTTCCCAAATACTATAGACAATTTCCTTAAAAGCTACATCCAAAAACCAGAGCTGTGATCCTTCTGGGGAGATCCTGCTTCAGAGATCCTGACCCAAATCACACATGAACTCATCAGTTGGCATTCTTATTGGGTTTTGACCCCAAATTGCTGGCTGTTCTCAGAGAGGTCTTCCAAATATAATTTCACTGATTCTAATAACTAAGCTAGATAGACTACAATATATAGTCTAAAATAATAGTAAAACAAGCTTGTAATGTTCATAGTCAGGTGCACAGGGGAAAAAACTAAACCTCTGTTGTGGCTTTTTTACTGCTACTCTGCATATCATAGCAGGCTTGCTGACATCAGCTGATAAAACCCAAAGCCTACAGCAGCTTTTACTGTGCTAAACATTGCTGAGTAAGCCTATAGCAAAAAGAGTCCTCACACAGTTCTCCTCTTTTTTTTGACCCCATAAATCAGCTGTGTTGTCATTTGTTCCAATGCCAGTCTCTTCCTACCACATGGTAGGTTATAAGAATATCTCTCTCAGGCCAAACTGTTTCATGAGTGCATCTTTTTAAGTATGACTGACTGATTTGAATGCAAATTTAAAACGCAAGCATACACTTCAGAAGTCCATACTTTGACACAGACAGCATTCCCCACACGCACTTTTCATGCCATCCTCACTAGAGAGCACTTCCAGCTGCATGGAAGAGGCTGAGCTGAGCAGTGTTTGTGTGTTTTGGAGCCAAGCAAAGAGCTGCTCGGCATGGCCTGCCTGAGCTGCACCCCAGATTCTGCCAGCTGGAAAAATCAGAAACTTGCTGCCATCTGAATTCTAAGATTATATCTTGCTGCTTAGCTCCCCTTGATAGACCAGGGCAGCTACAGGATACACAGTGCCTTCAGGGCTAAATTCTCTCAAAAAAATAAGACTCTTTTTACCCTTTTTTTTTTTTTCTTTTTGCCAATGCACAGTATGGCAGCTCAAGCATATCACCCATTTGAATATTACACCACTGAGCAGCACAAGAGAGCATTCCCTTGCACTGGAATAAATTTGCTGGAGAAGGAAATAGCAGGAAATGAAATGCAATGCATGCTCCAGTTTTCAAGGAAAGTATGTTAATACCTAATACATGGTAGAGGGAAGAACAGTAAGTAAAATAAGAAAAAAAAAAGAAAAAGGTATCCATAAGAAAGATTTTGTTCAAGAGTATTTTGAGATTTTGTTTGCTTTTTGGTATATATTCCTCAAGGAAGAGCACTAGCCAGTAGTATAGACTGACTGAGATCCTGATTAAAGAAAATATCCACACCCAGACTCTTTATTCAATATTCCTATTCACCGGCTATCTGCCCACCAACATGACTCCTCTTTGTGGTATTTTCTTCAACACACAGGGACATAGAGGGTATGATCTGAAACTAGTAAATTAAGATTGGCAGGCATTTTTGTCACTTGTGTCAACCCTATAAAGTTAATTCCTGTGAAAACAATGGCATAAGCACAACAGATTTCACTAAGGTCCAGGTTTCTCTCTTGGAAGAAATGCAGTGCATGAGCAGAAGCCAAGAATCTGTAGAAAAGTAATTAGTAGTTCTAGATTTGCTGGGTTTGAGTAGTTTGTTTTAGCATCATTTCTGCTGTCATTTATTGGTTCACACATTAAGTGTGGTTTACTCAGAGGACCAAATTGGTTTAAGTTTGGGTTCTGAAGGACAGTCTGCCTACCCACTTCTTTGGATGGAATTTTTTTTTCAATATTATACAAGTCATCAGAAAATTATACAAAAATTTAGGAATGAAACTGTGGGAAAGCACAGTTTTGGGTAGGACTTCATGAGAAAGTCCCTTCCAGACATAACCAATATTTCTAATATTCTCACTCTCCAAGATTTTATTTCAATGTATTTAAGTCCAAATATGGACTAGAAAGGTCATTATCATTGAATCTGTTCAGCTGTGGTGCTGAGTACTCCAAAACGCCCATAGAAGTCCCAGAGTTATCCCAGTTTCATTCAAACAGCACATTTGTGAAACCACCCCTTTATTTGGCACTCAGTACCAAGAAATGCTTAGCAAAACAACATTTTTGTAATGGGCTGTTCAGTGACTCGTGTCAGGCCAAATTAGGTTTTCATTTTTAGAAGGAGAAAAGCTAACTGCCATGACTTGTGGATTGGGAAGAGCTACCAGGATCAGTTCAAAACCGCCTCTCTCCACAGCACAACTCTTCAGGCTAATGGAATACCGTGCACCTCTTTCTAATATTTTCTTTGGGAAATTCAGCAATTCTGCCATGGATTGGCTTATTGTGACACCAAGCATTTTCCCCAAGCATCTCACGCCATTCTATTTTGTACTTGTCAACACTGGAAAACTCTTTTGATATCATCTACTGACCTAAATACAATATCATCATGCAGGGACAGATTTGGTAGGTTTCCCTGCTCTGCTTCCCCTCTCCAGTGGGGTCAGGTTATTACCAGCAAAAAGATTTTTCTCTCTTTGCAGTATGTGACCTGCTGAGCAAAGACTGCTTGAACAATATTACTTTACCAAAACACCTGCTATGATACCAAGACTGACAGAAGGCCAACACCTAAAGCCCATCACTACCTAATCTAGCAGACTGATTTCTTTCTATTCCTACTTATCTTACTATGGCAACCTTTAACTTAAATATTTTAGAAGTTCTTTTTCCTCACAACCAGTGTGTAAGAAATTCAGATTTTACATACAGTGTTTGCTCTCATTGTGCCTCAGCTTGAATAAATACTCAAGTGAGTTCTTTCACTTTTTAGGATAAGACCAGAATCTTTTTTTTTTTTTAATCTTTTCAGAGTCCTAATGCAGAAAAAAGTTTGTATGAATTCTATTAAGTACAAGCAGCCACTGTCAATCTTCCCCATGGGGACAGACTAGAATTGAACATTCAACCCATGGCCTAAAGGACAGCAAGAAAAAAACAGCAACAAGTTGTTAAAAAAAGACCTATTTCATCAGATTAGTCAATCTCCAGCCAAGCAGTCCAGCCAAGCTTGAGCAAGATTTTAAAACATGATTGCCATATTTCAAGTGGCCCATTTCAGATCCATTCATAAATGCCAGACAATTTTATCACCAGCTGCAATTCTCCTAAGGAATATAGGAGATCACTAAAATGGAATGCCTGGAGAAATGGACACCCATGCAAATAAGACAACCTAATACATTAAGATATAGTTAGTATCATTCATACTGTACAGTAAAAAAATAATATTGCTCAATTTTTATTTTTTTTTTCATTCTCTGCAAATGATTATTTGAACACAGCACTCAGATAGTGGCAAAACACATTAGTAGCATGCACAAATTCTTCTCTTTCACCCTAGTCTGTTAGACATACAATACAAATAATAAAAAAAAATAAGAAGTTGGGCTGGCTCTACTAAGATCTTCACTCTTTAAAACTTCCAGAAAGTGTTACCAGTGAGCAAGCCCTGTCAAAGCTGCTGACACTGAGTAAAGTGACATCAATTTGTATAACTAATTTTAAATCTCTTAAAGAGCCTTGTATGACTAAGTAGAATGCTCTAGCACTTTTGGCATTTGTCTACACTGACTGAAGTATTCATGCAGATGGTCTTGACGAAGAAAGGGCACACTGAAATATCTTGGAGATACTTGGATGTGGATGCATTGATGGGGCAGCACATGAAGTTAACGAATGCCAAAGCATTAAAATGATGCCACTTCATCTAATGGCACAGAAGGAGATTCACACTGTCACCACTTCAGGTGGGTGTGCAGTCACCCTAAAGCAGGAACAAACAAATCATCCAGAGCCTGTAATGCCTCTGCTTTCTTTATGGGTACACGATAATCACGTTTTGTACAGAACTGCTGCTGGTGTTGCTAACGTTGCCTGTACTTAGCTTACAACTATTGGATTTAGAGCAAAGAGTTGGGAACAGCACCCACAAGAGGAGAACATGGAATTCACCCCACATTTTTCTATTAAACCCATGCATGCAAATAGCTGAATACATTAAAACCAAAATGGCCTGTGGGCAGTAAAATATTCATATTTTTCCAAGTAAATTTTGTGTTAAAAATTGTTGTTTCATTAAACAAACATTTACTCTACAACTGGAATGTATGGGCTTGAACAAACCAAACCACGAAATCTATGCTTCTTAGTGCACTTACAGTTGAAATGCAACAACAAATAAAACTTTATCCACTTCTGAAAGGTGTTACTAATTTCTCCTACGGGCTGCACACTGGCCTGTCCTCTGATCTGTACAATGACAACAATAGGATACTTCCTTTGTCCTGTTGAGAATTGCTGTTTCTGACATACTGCTGATGAAATAGGAGAAGGAAAATTCCAATGTGACTGCATTTCTACTGCCTGCATAAACTCAGATGACCCTAAAGCTGATAGAAATTGCAGAAGGAGAAAGAGCTGGTTTTCCCCCCCTGCTTTTTAATAGAAATATGTCTTGGGTACAGAGATGAGGGGGTGGAGTTTTCAGTGCTGTCTATTCAATTCCTAATTTACTTCAAATATACATTCACTTAGGACAGCTACAGGACATGCCTACCAAATGAAAAGAATTCTCTACTGTATGTGAAAGGTAAACTTTGTCTTTGATTCACAGCAACAATGAAAACTACCATGAAATTTCATTAAAAGTGAAACTGACTTGTTTGTAAGAGCTGGAACACACATGAAAAAAAGCCTCCACAGTGGAAACTAAATATTAGCCGTGTAAGTCTTAGAAGGAATTCTAAAGAACCATGATTTTGAAAACTCAACTCCACACTAAATCAAATCAAAATGCCAACCCACAAACAGAAGAAAATTCTTGTTTTTCTTCCCTGACACAAACACGTATTTCTAATAGGCATATCCCTCCTTTAAGATATTTATCCATGTCCTTCAAGCACTGGTAACCAAAACAGAATTCTATTGTTTCTTGAGGCTTCTGTGATGCGTGTTTAGCATATTTTGGCAGAATGAATGTTTCTTGTGTACACTCACTTGTCTTTAATTTAAAAAGCACACACACACACCTTTTATGTATTATTCCCCCTAAAACAATCTCAGCCAGTCTGGATCCAGCCCTGCCACTGCTGATTCAGCAGCACGGCCATTCACGCCAAAGGCTAAAGCAATTAGAGATGAACCAGAGGAAACAACAGCACTTTCCATTTCCTAAATGATGCTGGAGTGTTTTCATGGCTTTGTGTGTTTATAACTGCAGGCTCCCTGTGCCTTCACCCTAATGTTCCCCTCTGCCACTCTGACTTGTAGCCACGAGCAGAGGAACAGATTATACCCTCGACAGTCTGATTATCTCCGTCGTGTTTCTCTGTGCTACTCTATAATTTTACCAGTGATGTCTTAATGCTGACAGAGGGATGCATTTCAGCTAAACTGTCTAAACATTAGTTGTTCTAGACAGGAAAGAGTTCCCCAAGCATCAGAGCGTGAGGAAGACAAATTATCAGACACCAACACCGGGCAATAGGCAATGAAGGAACGGCATGCACACAAACTATACAAAATATACATTATTTTCACAGCTTAAATAGGTTTTTAACTATAACGCTAACCTATTTTAACATTATAGGTTAGTTTAATTTCCTCAGTAAATGCAGATGTTCCTTCCAACTTTGAGTACAGTTGAAAAAAAATGGCTCCAATTTCTTGTCAAGCAAAATTCAGTGATGAGGCAAAAAATACACCAGATGTGCAAAAATTACAGCAGAACAGAAAGAAAATAATTCCTGATGACAACAGAAGGCAAACTGAGGATACTTGTGTTTAAAAGTAGAGGTTCTCCTAGTAAGGTCAGTTTGTTTCCATCACAAATGCATGGAAGAGATTTCAGTTTCTTGAAAGCCCAGGTGAGCGAGATTGATGTGCTCATGTCAAAAGAATTAAGAATGAGATGTTAAGTCTCTGTTCAGACCCAAAAATTTGACTTTCACTTGCTAATCTATTATTTTCTGAGTATTTCAAGTACTTTACTTCTTCAATGCCATTTGTAAAGGAAGGTTGCTGAGGAGACAAACACATGGAGCAGATGTAAGGCTGAGCACATACCATGGATCCTTCAGAGCTTTATCTTTGGAAATGATTTACTTATCCATTTCTCCCTGGAAAAGATTTACTCATCCATTTCCGTCCTGGAAGCAGTGGATTTTATTTTCTACTCAAATAGCAGGGGATTGTGTGGTGGGGTTTTTGGTGCATGAAATACAGACTTGAAAAGGAAAATATTAATACTGCCAAAGAGCATGTCAATATCAAGTAGTGTCCAAGAAAATAAAAAGCTTTAAGATATTAATTCATCCAGCATTGTTCCTTTTCTTGTCTGCAGCTGTTACAAGGAGGTAACATAAGGCAAAAAAACTGTGAAACAAATTATTTATAATTAAATTAAATATGAAGACATAAATGAAGAGGCAGATAAAGATATTTTGAATTATATGCTAATTGTTGCATCAATTGTTTTCAGTATTTTGGAAATGGTGTGTCTGCGGAAGGGAATTAAAAGCTACAGAAGGCACACCTGCATGGCATCCTGGCTGGACAAACAGGGATTTTATCCTAGAGCTTCTTAGGAGCAACTCTTATGTGCACTTAAATTAGAAGACAAAAAGATACTGGCATAAGACCAAATGCAAAAGAATTGGTGCCCAGAATGCCAAAATAAATAAACCAGAAGTGATGATGCCAGAGTAAGCTGGGAAGCATCTTATGTTGATATATGGAGGTATCCCACAAACCTGCAGAGACAGGAGAAGAATTTGGATGCTCCTATTTTGACCTTTTTTTCAAAGGGGAAAAAAAATTTTCTTTGAGAAGACTCTTATCCCAAGTGAGAAACAGACCAAGAAAAAGATGAAAGCAAGTAGTTGAGCACTGGGTATAAAGGTAAAGAAGCCGTTCATTTTTTTAAGTCTAAATTCATTAAGAAAATAAATCTTTCCTAAAAGCATTCCATAGTATGTCCAGATGTCAAGATCTACCGATCAAGATATTTTTAATCTAGTGGTATGTTTTGAGAAATGATCACTAAATCTCAAGTAGGAGATATAATTGATATAATTTACATATATGACTTTTATATTTTAAAAGATTCTGAGGAAGCTGTTATATCAGCTGAAATTTTGTTATTTACACTGAAAATTTCTGTACTAGAAAGAAGATGCACTAGGACAGATTCAAAACAAGGATTTTGGCATCATTTAACTCAAATCACATCTGTTACAGATAGGTAATAAAACCAAAGCTCAGTCTCAGTGAGGAAGAGTCAGCAACATTTCTGGTATCAGTATCAGCAAGTTCTAGGCTGCAGAAGGAAATCATACTACAAGAAGAAAACCTTACCAAGAGGAAGCAGGATTCTCTAAGTCACTGGAGGCTCCAGCCTCCTCCAAGGGTTAGTTTTGTGTTTTTACCTGCAATTCTTTAATAAAAACATGCATGTGAAATGAAAGTGACTTCTTTATTTCCTTTTCCGAAAACAAAAAAGTGACTTTTTAAACAGCAAAATAAATCAAAGCATAAATTTGAATATGAAAATTTGCATATGAAAAACTGATATTAAAGAAAAATACAATAATTAATCTTCCCTCTCTCTCATGATGAATGAAAGAAGTAGGGGTTTTAGAATCAGGTCAGCAGTATGTTATTTGTGCAGCATTGGTGGGCAAACGGAACAAGTGAAAACAAATCCAATTTCTCCTCTGAACTCCTCATGGAACTCTTGTAGGTGTCCACCACGCTCTGAAGAACAACAAAAATCAGAATGTCTGAAGGAGGAAGAAGCTTCCAAACCTCAGAAAAAACCAATTCCTTTTATGCAGCCTTTTTTCTTAAGTTCAGACACCAAAGAAGGAAGTAAGAAATTAAAGAAACCTCACAAATTTCTCTTGTGAGGTTTCTTTCTTCCTACAAAACAGTCTCTGCCCAAAGGCAGAGTGACAAGCTGAGATGTTAATTCAAGAAGACAATCTTCCAAGTACCTGAAACATCAGTGTAATACAAGAGGAATTCTTCTGAGCTTGGTTGCTCTTCAGTCTCTTGGAAGAGCAAACCAGCGCTTCGCCCACAACGTGTTTGACTGGCAGAAAAAGCCCTTGTGCAGCCGGAACACTAAAATGCTGTTAAAATATTCAAGAGAGTCTTACATGAGACATGCAAAACTGGGAGCTTATAGCAGTGATTTATTTGAAAAAAAATATCAAACCCCCGTTGTTGTGAAAAGTTCTAACTTCATCTGAAGTAAGGCAAGTTTCTCACGTAGCACCACCTCCATCAGCTACAGCAGAATCACACTTTGACTCAGTCCCAAGAGAGATTGTCAGGATTGTCTGCATTCAGTTCTCTGAGAAACTGAATCAAGCAGGTAAAAGATATGCTAATTCTGAAGTATTAACATTTTTCAGAAATAACCTATTTCTACACTTCTGAAGCTTACAGACCACTTTAATGCCCCTCCTCCCCTTCTCTGGTTCAGTATTTTCCTTACAGCCACTAATTAACACAACAAAGTGTAGCAAATTGACAGGTAAATTATCCTTTAAGAGCATTAAAATATTTTCCAGATAAACAGTCATATCAAAATATGTTTAAGTGATGATTTTTCTGTGCTAAGTCATGAAAATTATTTCTAAACATCTACATTACAAATTTGCATCCCACCTTGAGGTTTTTTTTTTTTTTAATTTCTTTCACATGATATACCTTTTAGAGTAAGAGAAATCTTCCTTTCCTACTACCCCATGCATTGCCTTCTAAAACAAGCAATATACCAGCCCATACCTGATAGGGTTGAACCTGAACCCAGATGATTATCATCTTTTTGGTGATTATTTATTCCTCCCTCCTCCTCATCTGGCACCAAAGGAAAACCTACATGGAGTGCCAGGATCCTTCTTTACATGTTCAGGCTTTCACCTCTGTCAGACTTGTTTGAGTTTGTGCTAAAAGCACACATGTAGAGCATGTGCACCGTTTTTTGTTTTGAATCCAAGATGAAATAGTAAATGCATGGTACAATGTTGTTAGATCTCCCAAGCTAACAACCATCATATTTCTACAAAAAGGTAGTAACAGTGGACCAGTTTTTCTATTAAACTTCTAAAATATGACAACAATCTGCACAGAGCTGTTTTTCAATACTAAACTATTTTAAGTACAGCATGTTTAAAACCATTTTTATTTTTTCTATGTTTTCTATGCTGTACTATACCTTTTTCTATTTCTATGTTTTCTATGCTGCACTATACCTTTTTCTATTTTTGTTTTTTGTTTTCTGTGCTGCACTATACATCAAAAAAAAAAAAAAAGCAAGTAAGGCCAAGTTTTACCAAGAGCTAAACAAAGCATGCTGGTAAGAATTACCAAAAAAAGTTGCTGTTAAATTAAGAGAGCAATTTCAAGCGCCTTTGACTTTAGATATCCAATTTAAAATTGACCTCAGACATCCAATTCAAAATTAAGTCTGAAGAGAAATAGAAAAAAAAAAAGGTAACTCCCACACCTCATAGTCCCCCGTATTACCTTGAAACAGGACAGAAAAGATGCTCATATCTAAAAACCAGAAGAACATCACTAAGCCATAGCCTCAGAGGCACTCTGTTACTCTTTGCAGCTGGAACTGCTGTCAGACAAACATAAAATTGTAATAAACACACATTTACCCACTGAGGCACATTCATGAACCCTGCTGGGCAATCAGACACGTCACACAGCCTTGCCCACATCTCAAGGGAATTCTATAAACCAAACACTGGTTCAAGATCATGTCTTTCCAGCATTATTTGGTTTGCTGCCTCTGATCTGCCCACAAAAGAGCACACAAACAAGTCAGTAGAAAGCCTGCAACACAGTAAGAGGCCTTTTATTTTTGTTTTGTTACACCACGTGAAGAGCAAGCTTAATTAAAAAGATTTGCTGAAGTAGTGTAATTAATTACAGGACCATTACATAGAACAGTAACTGCTATTGATAATAAAAGATTGCTGCGTGTACCGAGCTAGGAGCCAAGCCAAATACCAAGGAGAAAATACCAAATTTGAATCTCAAACTTTCCTTTTGAAGAAAGGAAAAGTCTTCCCTTTCTTCCCTTTCTAAATATTGAAACAAAGAATAATGTAAAAAAAAAAAAGGGCTTCCTAGTTGAACACCCAAAGCCCACAGAAAAAAAAAATCTCACATTGAAAAGTGCTTCAGGATGTGTCCAATAATATTCCATAAAAGGCCTCAAACCATCCTCGCCTCTGCTATCTCAAAGGAATCCAGGTTTCATTTGGAGCACTATAGCTCCAGAGCATGAATCTCAAAGCAGTCACAGGCAAAATCCTCCTGAGAGGTGGTGGTTTGACTGGCCTCAGGTGAAGTGAGCTGAGCCCAGCATTGCCACAGCTCCAGTGTGTGCTTTAACAAACCAGACACTGAGTGAAAGAACTGCTGCGGTTATCGCTCCAGGCTGCTACAGTTATATCTCACCATGTGCAAAAAGTTATGAAAAAATCTCAGTTCTTCCCCTTCAAGAGTTTATTTGCATGGAGGTATTTCCCCTTGCAGTCTAGAGGACTGGGTTGCACTGCAGAATTGTTGGGGTAAAAAGGCTTTTCCACCATCACAGCAAACATGCAGGTGCCTGACTCAGAGGCACTGAGAAATCTCAGTTATTTAAACACAAGGTTGTGTTTAAAGAAAGGCAATACACCGTGTCACAATATCTGTGTCACCCTCTGCAGATCTGATTCCTGACATTTACACTGAGTCCCATCCTCTGCAGGAAAGAATTTAGAACGCACAAGGATTAATCATTTCTGCTGTTCCCAAATCCCTCTCTGTGATCCAGTACGCACAACAGCTTTGCTACTCTGGCATGAATAACTCAGAGCAACTGAAAACCCTCTAGCTCATAAATGCACTGGACAACTGACCAAACCCTGCTCCCAGCTCCCTTTTTTCACAGTCTATTCCAACCAGACCCAAAAGTTATACACAACATTGCTCTATGAAGAGTCATGACAGCAGCATTTTGCACTCAGGCTTCAGCAATTCATGTCACTTGGTCTGCTGTGGGAATCCACAGAATCAGAAGGTTTTGGGAAAGCTGCAAAAGGCAGGCCTCAGAGACAGCAGAACTGTGAGCAGAGCTAAGCAGCAGCCATGAGATAGGTCAGCAGAAAAATTATTTAAACTGTACAAAAAGCAAGGGCAAATAGAACAATGGTTTGTGTATTAATGCTTGTCTAGAATAACTCTCTAAGCTACAGAAAAGTTTATCTAGCAAGATATTAAGAAGGTTGAAGCTTAATAATGGAGCTCTGTGTGTTGTGTTTTAAGGCTTACAAGTTGATATTGTATTTGAAATAAGCAAGCATTGTTTAACCAAAGGTACGTGTGCTTATAGTGGTTGGATAGAACTACTGTCAATGTGCTTTTGCTTTGTATGATTGGTCAAAAAACTTATAAAGTAAGTTGTGACATTAAGTTCTTGGTCTGCTGCGTGGGAAGTGAGCTGGTGGCATCTTCCCATTGTCATAACCATGTAATGAGACTGATGGTGGCAAATAAAACAGCTCAAGGTGCGTTCCTCAGCAGTTCTGTCCTGTTTGTGATTTGTACAGAGACCCCCGGCTGGTGATACCGGTCTGGGCCAGCCCTGCTGGGTGACGATGGCGGCAGCGCTGCGGGGCCACATCTCCTCGTGCAGAGCCCCGAGTGCTGTCCTGAGGTCCCTGCTGACACCAAGAGACTGAAGAGGGACCACAGGGAAAACCTGCCAGGCGGCCTGGAGGTGTCCAGCCCTGCTTCCAGCCACTGCCAGCAGCACCTGGACTCAGCCCTGCTGCTGCCACCTTCGAGCCAGCTGAGCGGCAAGACCGGGGGGACATGGGGGTTTTGGGTGGTGCAGGGTTTGGAAATCCTGGGATCTGTGTAGATGTGGGGTCAGTCGTGTGCAGGGACAGCTGGAATTTCTGTCACTTGTGTGCAGAGGGGAAAGGACCTGGCAGTGAGGCTTCTGGCGGTGCTTTCCTGCCAGAGAATTGCAAAGTAGTCTGGTTTTGAGGAGGAGGGAATGGGGAGGTGAGAGTTAAACAGGCAAGTTCTTTTTTATTAGAAAGCTCCAGAACTTGTTTTCTTTCTAAGCCTGTTTGGAAGGCTCTGGGATTTTACAGTCCCTGAGAGAAGTACAATTGCTGCCAAGGGAAATGTGCACACAGCTCATACTAACTCAGTCTCCCTTTTTTTTGGCTTTCTCCAGACCTCTCCAGGACAACTGAAGTTGCTTCTGGATTGCTCCCAGGTAAGGAGGCTTCCCCAGCTCTTCTGAGAAAGTAGTCACCACTCCAAGAATTTAGAGACTTTTTACTGAGGCCACAGACCTGTCCACATGCACAGCCCTGTCTTACATTTGTTTTTTGTCAGTCCTGTTATAATAACCTGAAGA
>JAWWMN010000208.1:7902028-7913821 GCA_035047745.1 Catamblyrhynchus diadema | reverse complement strand
AATGTAATATATATCATAAAATAATAAATCAAGCCTTCTGAAACATGGAGTCAGATCCTCATCTCTTCCCTCATCCTTGGACCCCTGTGAACACCATCACACATGGCTCTAAAGCTTGCTGCAGGCTTGGATGCTCAGGCAGTGTCCCAGGTAAAACCCAGTAATGAATGGCCTGATAGTATATCACACTACTATTTAACAAAATTGAGATACAGGAATTATAGCCATAGTTGATCACAGAAATCACTTTTTTCATAATAGCCCTTACACTGAAGATGCAGAGTTAACCTCAAAAATGCTGAAAGTCATTCGGGTGTTTTTTATTCACTTTACTTCATTTGCATACTCATCTTAAAATCTCTCTGATAGTTAAAATATTTATTATTTTATGTTTAAAGTTGAGCTGCAAAGGGTCACAGGACATGAGGAACATGATCATCAATTAAAATTGAAATATTTTCAACATGAGTGCTGGTAGCACCGATTTTCTGGGGTTGTTTTCTAGAGGTGGCTTACCTACCACATAACTTATCCTTCTAACTTTCTCTAACTTTTCTGGGGTTATGCTTTTTGGGAATTACATCTCTGGGATTATGTTTCAGAGGTGTTTCCCTACCACACATCTTTTTCTTCTGTCTAATTTTCCAGTCTTCTTCTCCACCTCCCCCCACTAAGGTGTCATCAAACTCTCCTTCATGCCAGTCACTTTTCAGCTCTCCTTAGGATCACATTCCATCACCTTCTCTCCTCTTCATAAGTTTGGACAGTCTATAGAGGAGAGTAGAGGCAGTGGGAAGGTGTTGTCACATAAATTGCAAGAGTTCTAATGTCAATACATTGCAAAGGTTCCCTATTACTAGAGTTTTGTACCTCCTTGATGTTTCTTGTAAGTAGCTCCTCTAGGCGCTGACTCTTCCTTGTCCTCACAGCAGCCAACTGACTCCAGTTCCCACCAGTCTACTCTTTTATAACACTGTTCTTATTGGCTACAGGTGTGGCCTGTTAACATCAGGCCAGCTCCTAATCTTTAGTAATTGGTTCAGCTGCAACTCTTTAGGGGATAAGATTACATCTTATACCACCTTCATTTACCCATACTGCATTCCCCTACAATTCCCCCTTTTTCTTTTAATTACAGAGTTGCAGCATTTCCAGAAGTACATATTCAAATAATTTAACATTATGACATATTCATATGTTTCATTCAGAACCAGAACCAATAGTTATACAGAAGTTCAGACAACATATTACAGTATGAACATATATATATATGAGTGTTGGTTCAGTTTTGCAGTTTTTCTCAGTTTACAAAGTACTTATCTTCAAAATATTTTATACTCATATTTAACAAACACTAATAGCTGCAATTGATGTATTTTACCAATAGTTTAGTATTCAAATCTTGTTTCCCCAAATCCACAGGGTCATATAGTCAAATCCTGTTTCCCCAAATCCACAGGGTTATATAGTTTAGTCCTGAATCCACAGAGTTCCTGAATCCATGGGATCAAATACTCAAGTCCTATTTCCAGAATCACGTCAGGGTAACCATTTTTTATCATATATAGCGCAAGAGTTCTATTGTCATTACATTGCAAGGGTTCCATATCGCTAGAGTTTCATACCTCCGTGATGTTTCTTGTAGGCAGCTCCTCTAGGCACTGACACTTCCTTGTCCTCACAGCAGCCAACTGACTCCAGTTCCCCTCAACCAACCAATCCACTCTTTTATATCACTGTTCTTATTGGCTACAGGTGTGGCCTGTTAACATCAGGCCTGCTCCTAATCCTTAGTAATTGGTTCAGCTGCAACTCTTTGGGGAATAAGATTACATTCTATACCGCCTTCATTTACCCATACTGTATCCCCCTACAGGAAGGCAGCTCCAGCAGAGCTGCTTTTTGTCTCTCCCACTGCGTTCTGCCAAAGCAGCCAGCCAGGCCACCCTCCTCGAGGGACACGCTGCAGGCAAAGCCTTTCTCTTTTTCTAGAAGGAGCCTGGGAATCAATGTTTGGCTGAGAAAAGCATCACAAGTTAAAACCAATATTATGAATTATACCAGAGATTCAAGGACTTGCATCCTGGATATTTAGAAGTGTGGAGATTTATGACTTTTCTATAAAGCTTTGCTGTGAAGAGACTGGAAACCAAGATTTCATTTTAAAAATGGAAAAGATATCATAACAACTTAGGGAAATCAGTCAAAAAAACCCAAAACAAATAGGAACAGTAAAACTAACATTTCTGTATTTATAGCTTCTTAAAAATAAAAGGCATGCCCAAGCATCAATTCTCATTTTTTCTGTTCTTTGAGAAAGATATTGCATTGATTTCTAAATTTTAAGTAAGATTTTTCATTACAGGTTTAGCTTTGATTAATTTTTTCTAGGCCAAACAGCAGTAGTGAAATTAATAACAGCGCTGCTTTGCTTATAAACAAACTTTAAAACATGCCTCTGATCATAGGCAGTTCCAATGTGAGCATGTATTGGTAAATTTGTGCAGTGGGCTAATCCTGGCTTGATGCCAGGAACCCACCAGAGCCACTCCATCATTCCTTTCTGCAAATGGACAGGGGAGAAAAAGTATATGAAGGTTTCATGGTTTGAGACAGACTGGGAGAGATCACACACCAAATATTGTCCCAGGGAAAACAGACTCAAATTTGGAATATTTATTGGATTTATTAATAACAAAATCAAAGCAGCATAAGGAAAAAGTAAAATATTAAAAACACCTTCCCATTACCTCTCCTTCCTTCTCCACTCTACCTCCCCTGCAGCTGAGCAGAGACAAGGAGGAGGGAGTTTAAGGTCAGACCATTGTATGGTTTCTGCTGCTGCTTAAGGAGGGGAATCCTTCTCATGCTCCAGAATGGGGTCTCTCCCACAGGAAACAATTCTCCATCAACTTCTCCAGTGTGAATCTATCCCACAAGCAACAGCTCTCTGGAAACTGCTGCCAAATGAGTTACTCCTCCCCAGGGTGCTGTCCTTCAGGCATGGCCTGCTCCAGTGTGGATTCCCCACAGGGTCTCAAGTCCTACCAAGAAACCTGCTCCATCATGGGTCATCAGGGGTCTCTGGAGACTGGAGGTGGATCTCTGCATCCCTGTGGATCTCCATGGGCTGCAGGGGCACAGCTTCCTCACCATGGTCACCATCATGGTCTGCAGGGGAATCCCAGCTCTGTCCCTGCAGCACCTCCTGCGCTGACCATGGTGTCCGCAGAGCTGCTCCTCTCACATCTTTTCACCCCTCTCTTTTCTGCCACAATTACAATTGCACAACAACTTTTTTTTTTCTTTTCCCTTTCTTCTCAAATTTATTATCACAGAGATGTTACCACCATTTCTAATTGGCCCAGCTCTGACTAGAGGCACATCCACATTGGAGCCACCTGGCATTGGCTCTGTGGGTCGTGGAGGAAGCTTCCAGCAGCTTCTCACAGAAGCCACCCCTGTAGTGTCCCCTCTTCCCCCCACCCCACAACCAAAACCTGGCCACAGTAACCCAATACAACCCAATTCAACATGTACTACAAAAAATGAAATGCTGGTAAAGTGATTGCAAGTAGGAGGAGAGGATTTCTCAGAAGATTATGACAGGCAACATGCAGTCCTGATTAAAACTGTTTTCTTGCTTGTTATTTGCAAATGCCATAATTTCCCTTTATTTTAGAATCCTGTATATTAAAAAAAAAAATAAAAATAATGACTTCAGGCTTTTAGCACAGAGACATTGAAGCATATGGTAATCCCAGTCCCAAACACTAAAATGTGCCTGTCTGTGCCAAGTCTTAATTACCAGCTCATTAACACTCAGGTGTCAATTGCTGATGGCAAAGGCAGTACTCAGTTGGCCTGGTTTCTGTCATGCACAATGTAATTAAATTGACCTCGGCAAAAGGAGCCCTGTAGTTGTCTGATACCACTTGGACACCCATTGCCTCACTAATCACAATCGTGTAATTTAGTGAATCACAGAGTGTAATGAGGGAAAGGCTCTGGAGAGTACCAAATTGTACTTGCATATGTAATAATGACTTTAAGGACAATTAGGGAAATAGTGGCTGCTCTGTTTTCTTCCAAGCTAATAATGAACTGCAGTAACTACTTGAGTTTCTATTGTTGATTTAAAACTTTAGCTGCTATTTTCTGTTTTAAAATAATGGTTAGAAGTAACTAAAATGTTAAAAAAAAAATTAAATTTTCTGCTGATTTTGGTGGAGGTAGAGGTAATTTTCTTCATAGTAGTTGTGTTTTTGGATTTCTGCTGTGAATGGTGTTGATAATTCAGTGATGTTTTTGTTATTGCTGAGCAATGCTTACAGAGATGGACAGGTAAATTCCCCTGGTAAGGCCTCCAGCTGTGGCACCAGCATCTGCACGTGACTTCACCTTGAGTATTGTGTCCAGTTTTAGGCACCCCAACATAAGAAATATAAAAGGCTTTGTCCTGCTTCTGGCCAGGGCAGAGTTAATTTTTTGCAGTGTCCAGGAGGGGCCATGGCTAGGACCCTGAGTTTATTTATTCTCTACTGCTATTTATTCTGCTTATTTATTCTGCCCAGGGGGTGTGGAGGAGGAGGAAAAGGGTCCCTTTCAGTTGTGCCAGTGGTGAAAAAAGCAGCAAGGGTAGCCCTGGGTTCTGCATGGTGAAAAATCACATGTGAGTATTCACCTCTCTTATACCCTCTGGTATCATTATTGTTTTTTTTGCGTCTGGTTTTATTTCATTGCTGTTTCCAGCAATTGCTCTCATTTCAATCCATGATGTTTACCTTTTATGTCTCCACTTCTTCTCCCTATCCCTCCACAGGAGAAGGGAAGGGGGAGTGGGGAGTTGGCGAGCAGGGTGTGGTTTGGGGCATTACAGTGGGAACACTGCATTGGGGAATAGCATTGCTAAACCATGATCAGCTATGAGAAAATGTTCAAAAAATTAAAATGGTGAAGAGTCTTGAGGGGAAGCTGTAAGAGGAGCAGCTGAATTCACTGAGGAGACTGCAGAGAGGGTCTCATAGCTGGCTACAGCTTCCTGACAAGGGAAAGAGGAGGGGCAGGCACAGATCTCTTCCCTCTGGTGACCAGTGGCAGGACTGCTGCAAGCCACCTCTGAGGCAGGGCAACCAGGTTCATTGTTAAAGAATCCCTGGGATGGATTAAAGGAAAATGATGTTAAATAACCGAGGAACAAATTTCATTAGAACTGCTTTGAAACTGTAGCTGGGAAAATAAAGTTATGGGTTGGAAAAGGGGTGTATAGCCATCCTGGGATGTATGGTCACCCTAACAGAGGAAATTGTGAAGGGAGAAGTAGGGAAAGAACAGGTAGAAGAAGAGCTAGAGGGATATCCCCACACCAGCAATGTGTGTATGATTGTTGTCTGGGCTTGTGACGCACAGTCAAGGTCCATTTGGGGTGGGGATCAATGTACACATCAAAAATTGGGGTTTTTACAACCCCGTTTTTTTCCAGTAAACACCCCAATACCTACCCCAGAAGCAGGGCATGCATCTTCTTGGGAGACTCTGGAAGTCTGGTGGCATCAAGGGGATGGGGGATTGTGTCCATGTCTGTGTGTCCAGGTGTGCCTGGAAAAAGCTTCTGAACTGTCACTGTCATATTTTCTGGAACATTCCCTTCGCCAGGATTTCGTCTCCTGGGAAGCTGAGAAGCCTCAGAGAAAAAGAAAAACAATATTATCTCATTTGCTTCTCCTGCGTTTTGCTGCTTTGGAATGTGGTTGGAGATTGTTTATCCAGTATGTGAATTGTTTTTACTTATTGACCTATCACCGTCCAGCTGTGTCGAGACTCTGGAGAGAGTCATGAGTTTTTCATTATTATCTTTTAGCCTTCTGTCAGTATCCTTTCTCTATTCTTTAGTATAGTTTTGTATAGCATTCTTTTAATAAAATACAATACCATAAAATAATAACTTAGCCTTCTAAGAACATGGAGTCAGATTCATCATTTTCTTCCTGCCACGAGGGACCCTGAAAATACGACACTGAACAAAGATCCTGAGTAAACTTCCTGAGTTTTGAGGCTGCACAAGGTGTGGGAAAGAGACAGATATGAAAACACTGCTACTCTTCAGGATCTATTTCTTAATGACAGTTTCAAAACCAGCTTGTTCAAAGCAAAGTTTAGCCATGAGGTCCAAGTGGTTTACTACAAGGACATGAGGGAATAGCATGAAGATGTTAGGGGAGGTTTAAGCTGTTTCTTCACCCAGAGGTGGTGGGACACTGGAAGAGATTCCCCAGGGCAATCCGTGATCACAGCACCAAGCCTGACAAGGTTCAAGAAGCATTTGGACAATGCTCTCAGGCACATGGTGTGATTCTTGGGGTGTCCTGTGCAGGGTCAGGAACTGGATTTCGATGATCCTTGTATGTCACTTCCAGCTCAGGATATTCTCTGATTCTGTGACCTGATTGATTTGTAGGAACACAATTACTCGGTTTAGCCAAGATTTAAATAATGATGCTTTCTCTTGACAAGACAGAGCTTCTGAACTCTTCAGAGAACTTTCTGCCTTAGGAAGATGAGGTTTTTTAAGACTGAGTTTATTGTATTGAAGTTTTTGTGCCTAAATGAAGCCATCAGCATTTGAAGTCTATGTAATCTTGACCTGCTTCTTGGCCAGGAACCAAGCAGCACTACCAGTCATTCCAGTGCTTCTTCAATTTTAACTTTGCCTGATACAATTTTCTCTTTCCCTGTTTTATTTAGCAGCTTACTGCCATATCCTAATGGGGTCATCTAATGTTGATGTCTAAACTTAAATGGGATCAATCTAGGCTACGACATGCAACAATTCAAACTTGCAAAGTTCCAAAAGGTCAGACACACCTAAACTTGAGTATTTTGTTTCCCACACATCTTTTCTGAAGTACAGCTGAATTTCAGTACCACATAGACTGGGTTCCTACTTCTCATTGTTGGGTATTTTCCCTTGTGGTCCTTTTATTTTTTTTTTGGTTGTCTAAGTCCTGCTACTGCCTTTAATAATCAAACTGTTACAACTGGTTATCCTATGTGCTATTTTTTAAAAAATATTGCTAAACAAAAATCTGATTTTTGTTTATCCACACCCAGTATGGGTAAGAAAGGATATTTTGTCTTTGTACTGATTCATTGCATGCATTTCATTACTCAGCAAATCACACAATATGAAGCAGAATTTTTATTATACGCGTGAGTAACCTTTTTGTATCTACTACAAAATGCCAAATGTATTTTTATGGGGAAATTGAAAGGTGTCAATTTGTAACACATGCTGAAATGTAAAAATTCAAGCCTCTGCTGCAAGTATTTTGAATATAATAAAATCTGCATCTTAGATCTTTCTTTTACACTGACATGAGTGGGATATCTGAGCCCTGGGCTCGTGTATGATTGATTCAGTTGTCACAGTGAATGGTTAAAAAGCCACCACCAAAGAGTGCAAGCCATCTGATGAAGAGTTACTGAACTGGGAGAAGAACAAAGGGAAAGTAAAAACTTTAGTTCTCCAAGAGCGAAGTAAATAGATTTGCTGACAACTTTATGCAAAACACGTAGAAGGAACAAAATAATTTCTAGAGATGTTACAAAATCTAAAGAATAGATGAAAGCATTTTGTGTGATGATGTGTTTATTAAAGATTGTGAATTCTGGAGAAGTGATCCATCTAACAAAGAGAAAGCAATGCTGTGCAGAGATTAGGAACAAAAGGGAAGGATCCTTCTTGAAGAGTGGCAGGCCATCAAGGAAAGCTACTTCCCAGTGAAGTGCTAACAGATGTAACACATGAGACTCTATCAGTTGAAAGTTACACAATCTACAAACAAGTGGAATTCAACATTGTTTCGTGCGTAAGTTCCTACCTGCAAAATATTGCTCAGCATGGATTGCATAAATATGCAGCTGAGGGAGACAGAAAAATCTGTAATGTGTCTTCTGTTTCTTGAACAAAGAAAGCTTAATGTTGAAATAAAGATGATGGAAATGTTGCATCCATAATTGTGGGAGAAAGGAAGTCAGGCTCTTTCTTAATGTAGCAACTTGCTTTTGAGAAACATTGAATATTCCCAGCACCCTTTGACCTGCGATTGCTCAGAACTTTTTTAAATCATTGTTTGGAGGCAATGCCCTGGTTCCAGCCAGGACAGGGTTGATGTCTGCAGTACCCAGGAGTGGGATATGGCCAGGACCTAGAGGGTATTCTATGCCACCTGGTATCATTTTTAGGGGGAACAGAGGAAGAGCTGCCTTACAGTTTGGGGTAGAGGGCTGTGGTTGGGTGTTGTCAGGCTCCTCATGCTACAGTGGTGAGCGTTTGCATGTGATTCTCACCCCCTCCCCTCACACTTTTGTTATTAATATCGTTGCTGTTGCTGTTTATTTCCTTATTTTGTTGCTGCTTCCAGTAAGCTGTTCTTATCTCAACACATGATCTTTTCCTTTTGCGCCTCCAGCTCTGCTGTCCATCCTGCTGCAGGGGAACAGTGAGAGGGAGCAGAGTGAGCAGCCCATGGTTTGGAGTGGTTTCAGCGGGAAAACTAAATTGGAGGATACCACCCATAAACTGCCACAGCCATGAAGCACTTTTTGATAAAAATTACTTCCCACGGCTGATTTCTTTTTGGCTGCGAGTTGTGAGGGATCCACTCTTCAGCCTGAGTACAGACCAAGGGATAGTTTTGTCAGATTAAACCCTTTTCCTGACCTAGAGATGGGGCAACTGAGAGGCGTTTTAAAAACTTTCATTCCATTTTCAGTCTCATGAGAAGGGTGAGGCAATACAGATGTTATAATTCACACCATCACAATCAGAAGCCAACTATTTCCTAATTACAATACACTGTACGTGTTTCTTGGCCTATCAGCTTTAGCCACACCATGCTGTAAATGCTTTAAAGCCAATCATCAAAAATTACCCCTCGTGGGTCTTACTACAATGCATCTTTCATAGTTCTATTTTTCCAAAGTATCTAGTCTTATTTACAAGGCCATCCTTTGAAACTTGTTTCAAGCTCCAGTTCTCTCTCAGCAATGTCTGTCCCATTCCATGGCATTTCCAAGTCAGCGTTTCTTATCTCAAGGTTTGCATACAGGTGCACACTATGTGAGCCTTCTGTCAGGCTTTGAGAATTTTCTACAGATCCATTTCCCACACAGCTCCACAGCAGGAATGGCCTGCTCCCCAGTTCATTCAAAGAAAGGTAGCCAAAGGCAGGCTCCACGCTCAAGTCCCAGCAAAGTGAGCTCACTGTGCAAAGAAGGGGATGGTATTATCCCCCAAACAGGAGAGTTGGCTGCAACCTTCTGAAACTCCAAACTTCTGTTCATTGTTGTAGCTATTGCATGACATAAGCACACGCAAACAAACCTAATAAAAATGCCTAATAAAGTGGCATTTAAAAGTGTTCTCCATTCAGTTTTTGAGAGGCAATACACTATAATGCTGCAGACAGAAGTACTGAGATACAAACACAGAATTTGCCCCATATTCCTCAAACAACATTGTTAGTTACTCATTCACCACCTGTACTCTCCACACCACTCCATTTCTACTTTGTTTTGCCTTCCCTTAAAGAAAGCAAGCCCTAATTTTTGTCTGTGTATGTTTATCTCCTCCAACCCAGACTCTGATCATGACAGCTGCTGGTGATTTAACATACAAATGGCAGCCAGAGATGAGCAGGCCACAGGGCGTCATTTTTATGCTATTTTATCTTTGATTCTGCCCATTCTCAGGGCAATAAAGAGAAAGATGGTACTGATATAATTCAGGGTGATAAGCAGATCCTTCTGACTTGAACAGGCTTCTTCTGATCTTCCACCTTATTTAAGGGTTCAAAGCCTACTACGGTTTTGATCTTTTAGGAAAGACATTTTCTCCCAATTTAGCTTCTGTGTGTTGAAAAAGTGCAGGGGGAATACAACAGGGTGTCAAATTACAAGATCAGGCCAGAGAGATATTCTCACCAGCATCAAGACAGAACAGTGTCTGTTGCTCTCCTCTTTCTTCTCTGGAAGCCCTAAGGGAGCACAAATCCTGGGAATAGGATGGGAGCAAAAAGTGATCTCTACTTCTAATAATACAATCTGGAATGATATAATCTAATGTAGTCTGAATGGCTGATGACAAATTGACAAACTTCTAGTATAATCAGCCTATCTCAAGAATGCAGAGTGATTCATTCAGATGCTTTTTTATATTAGCTCATTTCTTCTTCCCTAAATTGTGAGCTCTGTGCTACGCCTTTGAGAGGGACAATCTCATATCTCATTTTTTAATTCAGTTTGCATTCATTGATTAGTTATTATATATAAATATAGATATTATAATTTTATATTATAATATATATAATATAATACATTACAATATAACATATGATATTATAATATTTATATATAAAATATAATCTATAAAATATATACTTACATATTATATAAAATATATAATATAATATATATGATATAATTATAATACATTTTAATTTTATAATTATAAATATATATTTATAATAATAAAATATATATTTTATATAGAATATAAAATATAACTTATAATATAAGTTATATTTTATACCCATATATATATATACTTATAAAATAGAAATATACCATTGTAGTTCTACATAGATATTTGGTATTTTGATGAATGAATCAATTTGCCCTCTTTACAATGGACTTGTCAGGGCAAGATGTTAACCTGTAGTGGGCTAAGACCCTACATTTATGCTCCTTGGTTTATTTGGATAAAACAGGAATTGAAGTAGGATTTTACCTGCACGCCAACAAGTGCACAGAACTCTTTAAATGAAATTCTTTTCATATGTCTCCCATCATCTTATTTTTTCAAAGTACTTGGTCAGGCCAATTTAAATGTCTCAGAAAGGGTAGAAATTGGGTAAAAAGGAAGACAGAACTCTGTTACATGTCAGCAAGATTTTCCTTTGTATGAGCAAGCCAGGACCAATTATGTAAAGACAAGACCTCAAGTAATATTAGTGACAACATATGCACAGGAAACATTCTTGTTTGATTTATTTGAAACAACTAGTATTTTGCAATCTAAATACTCTAGTATTTCATAAGAATATAACAGCAAATAAATAAAATTATCAAAACAAAGCTGCATCTTAAAATGAAATATTCTTTTTCCACCACGTTTGGGATCTCCCTTTCACAATGGAAGCATATCATGCCTGCTTTATTACAATCCCTAGCAACAGGTTAGGTCAACTGTATTGGTAACGGCTTCAAAGTGCTGATCCTGCTGCAAGGAAAGAGATTTGGGAGCAATGACTGCCTCATGTCAGGGTGCTCTGGGGATGGGGCCTCCCCAAGGGTGGCAGGACAGGGTCTATCCCACTCTCCCAAGCAGAGAGCAGGTGGAGACCACCCCAACCCTGGGCACTGAGGGGTGGGCAAATCCTCTATTCTACCAGCAGTTCTGTGAGCCACATTCTTACTTTGTGTCTTGTCAGTGCCTTTGCAGTTTATGATGCTGGAGTGCAGGCACTTGTTCCAGGGAAGCAACTCAACTGGTATGGCAATTTTGTTGTCATCAACAGGATGACTCAGGACAGACCTTGCAGGAAATGTACTCAATTGTCCAGAATCTCTGAACTTTTCAACACTTGGTGAGTAAATACCAAGTAAGTCCCTCCCATCAATGCATTCTCTTAGTGTAGCATTTTTAGACTGCCCTTTGTCGCAGACATCTTTTATGGAAAATCCTTTCCTTAGGATTTTTCTTCCTGAGAAGCTGAGAGGCCTCAGGAACAA
>JAWWMN010000208.1:7875696-7901928 GCA_035047745.1 Catamblyrhynchus diadema | reverse complement strand
TATCATAAAATAATAAATCAAGCCTTCTGAAACATGGAGTCAGATCCTCATCTCTTCCCTCATCCAAGAACCCCTGTGAACACCGTCACAGCCCTTGCCACTGCTACGTCCAAATATTTTCTGGTAAGACATTCATCTACATGACCAGCATTTCAGGGGCGGTTTATTCTTGATTTCTCCCTTTGGAAGAAGAGAAAGCTCTCTGTTATACACCTACTGCCACTCTCTGTGTCATCTACAAACAGCTACTGAGCAAAACTTCTTGCACAGTATCACACACTCACTGGAGAGCAAGCAAATGAGTCTGTATTTAATCAGTGGTAAGCCATGGGAGGTGGCAAATGTGCAAGAGGTGTTGAAATGCTCTTGCAGACTGCAGCAGTAGAAAAGGAGAGAATCCTCCAACTTGCTGTTTAGAAATTCTTCCAGGCTGGCTGTGGATGCAGAAATCACATGAGGTGGAAAGAAATGAATACAGATTTCTCACATCCTGGGAAAATATTCCAGAAATCATACCATCTGCCCAGGGAACCTTAGGTATCTAGTCTTTAACACCTTGACAAACATCTTAACAAAAACAGGATACTGTTTTTAGGTGTTTGCAGAAAAAAAGTATTGAGCAGAAAACTACCAGACAAAGAAATGCTGCCAGAGGCCCTTTTTATGCCATATGATCATAGTATTTGCTCATAATCTTGGCTGCTGAGGACAAATGCTTCTTTAATATGATGGGCTCTAAACCCAATTTCCTTTTCCCAACCCTCCCTAATCATCAAATCCAAAAGGATTTAGGCTCTGAGTGGAAAGATGAAGAGCTCTTCATTTTTCCCTTTGAAGCTGTCCCATTTTGGAAAGAATAATTATATATTCTTTTGACAGAGAGACCAAGGGCACCAAATTGCATATTGCTCTCCAGACTGCTAGTTAGCTCATTAACCTGGATGTGGGGAGAGCTCAGCATGGTAACACCCGTGTGATTTTACATTATTTTCTTGCATAATGATTGTTGTGGTGGTTTTTTTTATCTTATTATTTTGATTTAGGAATTAGGTTTTGTACCCACCTCTGCAGTATGAAGTTTCTCAGTTGTGCCTCAGGAAAATAAGGATAGTGATGCAGGCATCTGTCATAACACTGGACTATATTTTGGTTACTAATAAAGAATATGAAACCACACAGAACAGCAGCAAATAAATCTGTTTTTAAAAATCTATCTTAAAAAATCTATCAATAAAAATATCCATCTTTAAAATATTTTTTTTTCAATTTCAATATATTTTCCAGTGCTGAAAGTTATATTTGGGATGAGAACACCAGATGTTTTGAGTTTGTTTATTTTTCCCCCTGAAGCTTTAAATCTGTGAATATTAGCAACGTGTTCAATAAAGCAGTAGATTTAAATCTGTGAATGAAGAATTAAACACCTAAAAAGTTTGCATGCAAACAGTGGTTTCCAGTTTACTCCAGACAGAAAGGAAACAGGAAAGCAATTTCCCTAGTCCAGTGAATCAAAGTGCAGACTTCAAATATTTTCTGTTACTACATTTTATGTCCTTCTTGAACAGTGGTAGGTCTGGAAATTATTTATATAAGAAAAGAAAAACAGCTAGCTACTTGATTTTGCCTCAGTGTTTTCCTAATTAAGGGGTACTTCTTAGGTCAGACTTAATTAATAGAACAAAACTGTATTTCTTTAATAATAAAATTAAATTAATTCCCTGTGTTGTAACACAGGAAGTGACAACAGGAATCAAAGTAGAAAAATTAAACCTGGGAGCTTTAATCACAGTTTCTATATGATAAGGGCTGCTTGAACTCCATCTATAATTATAAAGGAAAATTTAAGTTAGACTGGTTAGTTTATTACTTAACTATTCCTAATGACAGGGACCCTTCAAAAATAGCTGACATAAATGGTCAAAAGCACGGTGAAGTATCATCCTTTAAAAAGTTGTATTTGAAGAAGAATATATATTAATACATCTGGAAGTAAATCTGTAAATTCTTAAATTTTCACAATAGGATGAGCAAGGTTCCAGAATGTTCCTGTCCCCAGGGAAGTGCTGGATGCCAGGATTGCCCCCCTTCCCATCCCCTGGAAAGAGGTGAAAGAAAAATATGATCCCTCCCATATATACCTCAGCCATTTTATTTCAGCTTAGCTGTGATCTAATGTAAATGTGTACCTGCAGTGCCAAGAAAGAGATTTATTTTTTGTTTTGGGGGTTTGGTTGCTTGTTTGTTTAATTTTCAACGGATCGTTTCAGGCAGCTCAGTGAGGTTTAATGATGTTATTACAAGGTATATTGCATTTTCCCCCTAGATTATATTAATTACCTATCTTTAACTTCCAGCACAGTCTCTCTTTTCTTTCTTTGTTGACAGCCAGAATATAAATCAAACAGAGCCTCTCTCAAAAACTGAATGGCTGTGAGCTCCAAGGGCATCATTTAGCCTCATCTTCAGGGGGTTGAGAATGAGAATGTTTGCTGGCATTCTTTTTTTTTTTTTTTTTTTTTTTTTTAATATAGCACAAACCACAATGAATATGTTGCTCTCATGGTGAAATCCTTCTCCTTTTGTGATATTTATATTCCTGAACAAAACACTATTTAAGTATCAATTAATGATGTCTGTGAGACTAGGAAGAGCAGAGAATATTCTCTTTCTCTCTTTTTTTTTCCACATAGGAACAGCACCACACCACTGCTTTTCCACCAGCATCCCAAAACATTTCAGCCTTAAATTATTCTGATACCTGGTTAGAAAAGCTGTAGTGATGGGCATGGAATTACTAGGCAATTTGGACATCAGGCTTCATCTAGGTCATTTTTCCAGATTATTCTCAACAAATGAGAATTCTCCACTGAGGTGAACGTGCAAACCATTCAGAGGGCTGCTTTTATACTCCAAGTATGTTAGACCAGCAGCGATGATAGAAAACATCTTTCAGCCAAGTCTGAAAGAAGATAATGTTCTTAGGATCTGTTTGTTACCTTCCAGAGCAAAACCTTCTGAAACATCCATGAGGTTGAGGTTGCTTTTTTTTTGCTTGTTTTGCTCACATTTTCAACCAACAACTAGGGCAGTGTAAGAATACTCTGTTCCAATTAAGTTTTAGTTGTCTGAACTTCTGCAATTTAAAAACATGAATCTGTCTTTTCAGGACTCCATTTCTGTCTTTATCTTAATAGAAAACCTAAACATTTATATTACTTCATTTATATTCTGTGTTATTTTGCTTTGAGATAAAATTATCAGAAATATCTGTTTTACATTGACACATAGCCATGTCCAAAGTTTCAAATTTCCAAACTGGATTGTGCAGCTTTTTTAAAAGTAAAGCCAGTGAAGTTTCCCTTTTTCTGATGTCAAATAATTTTATTGCAGGCTGCTCTTGCTTAAAAATGCATAAAGAAAGAAACGAAAACTTCCTTTTGCTCTCCTTCGTATCACTGCAACTTGGGCCACTGCCTTTAATGGAATTAGGCTCTGATGCATATAAAATACAGCTCAGTTTTGCAGCCTGAACGTTTGGATCCAAGATTTCTATAAATTAAGGTTGGTTTGGTTACATTCCCTTTATCACGTAGTGCTAAGTCTTTGTCATGCAATACATCGCTCTCCAGGGTTAGCGCAAATCAAAGATGAGTTACCCAAAATGTGCTTCTAAGTTGAGCATCAGATGAACTTTAATCTTTGAAAGCATTTGAAAGCATTCACTTTTCTTAAATGTTTGACTTAACTGTTTTTTTCCATATTGTATGATATAGATCAGTATTTCAGTATAAATTCACCTATTTGTCTAAGTCTCTCTTCCACAGGAATGGTAAACATTATCTCAATCCTGCTTGCAATTTTTGATATCTTCTGCTTGCCTAAAGTGGTTACCATCCAGAGGACACTTTAATCAGTGCTGACACAGTGAACAAGAAAGCTTTATCACAGCACCTTTCATCTTGACTCAGCAAGATTTACAGCAGTTGCATTTATACAGTTTTTTGACAGGATGCTTCCTAAGTGAAGCGTTTGCCTTCTGGAGAGCTACACCCACAGAGATTTCATTTTTCTTGATGTCTGTCAATATCATGAACTTTATTAACAAATTCAAATTCAAAAACAATTTCAGTTCAAGAAATCTGTCCAAGTTAGTTCTTGCTTATTTCTTACATATGAGGATATCTACAAAAACACAGATGCTCAACAATGGATTGTAATGGCTGTGTATATTTGTTTATATATATATATATATGTGTATCCATTTCTTAGAGACAAAATAAAATGAAGGAGCTCTTTAAGAAGAATTTGATCAATGATTGTAGGGATCAGTGCAAAGGATTTGACTCACAGTTTCAGAATTTGTCATAGCACAATATTATAATAAAGTCCTACTGGCTGTCTTTTACATTACTGCAAACAGAACAGAATGAACAACTTTCTACCCTTTATAGACATCTGATGCCAATTTTTTGCAATCAAATTGCAATACCTAAATGCATATCAAAGATGCTTATTTTGGCCCCTACACCTTTGTACATGTTTTAATTCACAAGTCCAAATGCCATAAAACTTGAGACTAGAAGAACATGGAACAGTGGCAGGTTACGATCGGCTTTCTCCAGGTAAGACATACAAATATTTAACAGCCTTGCAAAATTGCAATTGCAATTTATCAGCCTAGGAAGACTATCTATTTATCCACCCTTTACCCTGAGGAATGATATTACTTTAAAAAAAAAATGAAAAAAAAAAACTTCTATGAGCAGGAAACATTTTGAAAATGAAAAAAGAAAAAAAGGAGTTGTGTGCTTGATTGTGGGTACAACACATGAAGAAGGGGCTGAATTCAATTCTTGAATGCAAAACTCCATTCTACACTAAGGAACAAGTCTAGTTTTGTAGTACCCTAACATGTGTTTCTACCCTTTTGTTTACATTTACTGATAGGAGCTGTAAGAAAAAAATCCCATGGCAACTTCCCAGAATTTGAACTATAGTTACACACACACACACACACACACACACATGTATCTTCCCCACAACTATATAGAGTCTATAATGCAGGAATCTTTACAAATTGTATTTATCTGTGTATTTAATTTCACCTAATTTTCCAACAACAGTAATAAAAAAAAAAACAAAATACTACTTAAATTACTACACCTTGTTCCAGTAATTTAAGAATACGTTAATGGAAATACCTTCCTTCAATAGGCATGTTAGCAAAAACTTGCTTTAGAAAATTGGAATTCAATTTCAAGTAGTGAAATGTTTTAGTATTTAGAAGTTTTGGAAGAAACTAAAGTTTGATTTTGAAGAATTTGAATAGGCAAGCTGCTTAGAAATCTATTGCTACATATCTAAATCAGGAGTTTAAAAAAGAAAAAAAAAAGGATTCACAGACCTGATTCCATATTGTTATCTTTTATAAGACCCTGTCTTCTCTGCTTGAACTCTGATTTACTCCATAGACAGTTATTCTCACAGGCAGCTTGTTCTATTATGCTCATAAATGGTAAATTGAGACATTAAATATTGCTTCAAATAACTAATTGAAGGATAGAACATTCTTATCCCTACAGCTGTGCAGATTAACCCCTCCAAAGCTCAGCATGCCCCACCAGGAACATTACAGAACAACAGGACTGAGAGCTTTCTCCGTGTTTTTTCTCTGAGGCAACTTTAAGTACACTTATATCATCCCTTACAGGCGGGGTTTTTTTTTGGTTTTTTTTTTGCACTGTCCTTGAAAACCTACAATGGAGGAGATTCCAAAACCTTCCTCACCTCAGTTTTATGGGCATCAATCTTTCCCCTTAATACCCAACCTAAACATTTCCTGATCACTTTCAGTTCACTGTTGGGTCCAATATACAGATGAGAGTCCCTCAATATTTGCATCAGAGGAGGAGGCACGCACACACTGAGAGAGGTCTGAAGGCATTTACAGACCTGTCCCTGCTCCCAGCAGTGTCATGGAATATTTGGGAGATGCTGAACAAGGCAATTTCAAAAGGAGGTGGCCAGCTGCCCACTGAAACAAAGAAACAGCGCAAACTGAGCCTCTGCACTGCCCAGTTTGCCCTCCTCTTGGGACAGCAGCTATGCACTGGGATTTAATGCGTCCCAAGGCTTGTGCCAGCAAATGTCAGTGCACCAAAACTCACAGGGAGCAAGGGAAATCAGCAGGAGCTGCAGCTTCATCTCAAAAGCTCGGGCTGTAGCACTTCAGTTCTTCCTTTTCCTTGGCACTTCTGCATCCTACCATGACTCCTTCTAGGACCTCTCTAGGATGAACTGAGTTCATCCCAGTGAACTCAGAAGGATTTCTGTGTATATATGGACCAATGCCAATGATATTTAACATTAAATTAGAATAAAAAAAAGATTAATAAATCTGTATGTATATCATACTCCATGGAAAGAGTTCCGTTTTGGGAATGAATGACAGGACATGATATGGTTAATAATTTTTGGAAAAAAATGAAAAAAATGGCATGCAAAATGTGAAGAGAGTTTCATTAAATAGAAACACTTTGGCTGTCCATGAAATAGAAAGTAAAACAATTTCCTTTTCCTCCCAAAGACCAAAAAACAACCATAAATTACAATATATGTCTGTATTAAAAACTTAATTAGAAACAGGTTTCAGAATGGCAAGGACTTTCTTGCTTTAAAAGAGGAAACAAGAATTTAGCAATCTCCTTTAAATGAATTATTTGTCACAAATTCCATTGCTTTTTTTCATAAAATAAATGAAGGCTGTAAGCAAATAAAAGGTCTGCTACCTAGAGCAGGAGGAACATTTCACTGTCGTATTTGCTCCAATCAATAGCTATTGAAGTTGTTTGGGGGATTTTTGAACTAGGTTTTTTATAACACACATTTTTAAAAGGATCTCATGAAAAAATTTGTCGTTATACAAACGTGCTAGGTGTGCACATTAAAGTCTTTAATGAGCATGTTATTTTGTTTGGAATATTAAATTAACAATGGCAGGGCCCAGTCCACTAGTTGTACGAAGAACTCGTGGAATTTGATCAGGAATGTTGGATTCCCTGGGTATATTTGGATCCACAGCAAGATGGCTTTCATACAGGTGATTTATATACTCCTATCTAATAGAAATGCCATTATAGAGAACAAAAAAACCCCAGAACCAACAAACAAAGATAAACCCAAATTCTGTTATGACATAGCAGTGACCTCTCACACATTCATCCCATGGCAGCATTGGTGGGGACAACAGAATTCCAAAATAATGGCATGATCCAAATCCCACTGCAACCAATGAAACATTTGCTCTTGTTTTACTTAATATTGAATCATCAGAAGGAACTGGTTTGAATTTGGCTAGGCATTGGCTGACAACAAGGTGTGCTCTCATTTGCTTTCATTATTTGATGTATTAAGGTACGGTAAGGGAAAAAAAATCACAGCACAAAAAAAAAAAAAAAGAAAAAATTTTACTAGATTTTTACATTTAGTAGATGGTACTTAATCTCCATGGACATGAAAGTAGTTTTAAACTTTACCTTTGAAATTTTACTTTTTTTTAATATTTCATAGAAAAGAAACACTCTAAGATACTGTTTCAGACCACAGAATTATTACAGAACATAAAGATTATATGCAAGGGCTTAATCCTTTTCCCAACAAAGATGGGGGCCAACACCATTTGAACTCCCATGGGACACGGGTCAGCTGAGAATGTGCCATGTTCCTAATTGGAAATCTCCTTTGTGATAAAAGAGTCTGGCATACGCTTTGCCTTTGTAATTTGAATTCTATCAACAACTATTCCTAGCCACAAGAGAAATATTTTTAGGCAATATATTTGTATAGTTTCACAAAACTATGTTAAAGAGAGATGTGTGGGTGTTTGTGTGTGTGTGTATGTATTTATGTATGTATGTATACATATTTATGAGCTTGGGATGATTTTCTTAAAATACTTAACTTCACTTACATTATATCTTACATTGCAAAATGTACAGACACTCAGTGTTCTTTTTAACAACATATACAGGTGAATTTATAGAGCCTTAGAAAAGATTTTTGTGATTCCAAATTAAAAACCATAGAAACATAATCAAAATAATGGAGAGTGGTTTATACCTCTGATAGTACATAGCGCTCATTGGGGTAATATTGACAGCTGCATCTTTGGCATTGAAAATTCCTCACAACTTTTTAGACAAAATGTTGTTGCTTACAGCTTTGCTTTTTTTTTTTTTTTTTTTTAAACAAGAAAAACAGGATCGACCAAAATACGAATTTTGGGGAAGTACTATTAAAGGTTTATTTTATTTTTGTTTTTAGCAAGGATAGCTTAGGAACCCTGAATTATCTTCTCGCTTTAGTGTATGGTGTAGACTGTATGAATCCATTTAAAAATCAACTAAGTTGTACCACGTTTTTCGGAAAATTATATATAATATAATATATATATATTTTATATTTATTTAGAAGCTTTGAAATAGTACAGTAAACACTTTGCAACACGGTGTATAAACTACAGAAATGTCTTTGATAATTTTGTGGGTCTTCAGATTAACAACGTTTTTATGACCCACTGGTGAAAAGAACATGATCACAATCTCTCTTGTAAAGTTGGAATAGTTTGGGGAACACTTGATCACACAAAAATAATATAAAACAGTCAAGTTTAAAACAGTGATATTGCATTTATAATGCACATCTCTTTTATCTGTACGATTGGCTTTTTGTGGTGAATATAAACATCTAAAGGGCTCAGTGACATTTTGGAGAGAGAAAGATATATAGTGCTGTAAACAGGCACACACTGATCAGAGAGGCAAGATCAGTTGCCTCTGAAGTTTCTACAGTTCTACACATTTCAACTCATTTCTCAGGCCTGCTGAGAGCAATTAGGTCCTATTGTTGGCCAGGATGTCTCCAACAGCACACAAATCCTTCAGTTACACAGAACTGGATGGCCAAGATAATGAAGTTGAAAGCTGATGCTTTTTTGTTGGTCGACTTTCTTTTGTGCAAATCATGCTGCTTCAGGTAAGTCCTGTAGAAGTGACTAGCATATCCTTTTCCGTGCTGCAGGAAAGAAAGAAAGACACTTCTGAGAGGAGCAAAAATAAAAAAAATTCAGTCTCCAACAGTTCTTAGGTTTAGGGTTTCTTAGGGTGTAAAGAAACAATCAAAACTTGTCACAAACTGACGCTGGAAATTCCCATTATAGCAAACAGTTTAATGTTGATTTACTTTTCAGAGAAAGCCTCTTTTTGAGGCTTGATAGCCTGAATACCAAATTTCATAGGCTGTTTTATTATTCTGTCTAACTTGTCATGGCAAATATTCCAATGTGCCTGTACAGAATCAGTATAAGGATAAGGCAAATATTCAGACTTACAGGTGAAGTATTACTCAAATGTTACAGGCTAATTTTCCCCTAGTTCAGCTTGTTTTTCGAAGCAAGATCTAGAATGCCCCCTAAAATTCAGAAGCTAGTTTTCCTTCTCTTTCAAAGTGAACTATTATCCTCATCACTAAATGACCCTTCAGTCTGGTTTGACAGATGAAAAAATGGTGCATTAGTGCTACAATTCAAATTTCAGCATTTACTGTCAGACTGAAAATTAACTCATGTTACACAGATGAAGAAGGTCAATGCATTAGCAAAGCCATATCCTAATCCACCAGCTGCAGTAGCTGCATTACCTCAAGACACTGGCTAATTTAACTGTAATTGGGAGCAAAAGTAACAAGTGATTTGTACCAGCATTCAGGAAGACCCCAGGTTAAATTCTGATCTCAGTCACACATTAAACCAACGAACTAACTCACTTACTCGAGTATTATAATTAGCATCAGCACCACTCTTATCTGGTAAAACTTAGAGTGATAAAATCAGGTGTTACCTTAGCTCCAAATCAACTAAATCCCTACCTGAAATTCAGTCTGCTTCTCTGTGTGAAGTTCTACAGCTGAAACGAAAAGGAATCTCAACTTTCAAATGGATCTTTGAATCGTGTACAGGTTGATGCTCGCGTGGTGACACATAAGCACATCCAGTCTCCGTTCCATTTAACATGAATATATACTTTAGCCATACTTATTTCCTAGATATATATTCACCAGTAAAGGTATGAAATCTGGGTACTGTATCACAAGGAAGATTACTTACAGGAAAATGTTACTGTGGGTGTTGGATGTTTGTCTAATCTAACCTGCCTATGCTACAGGGTGCACACAGGAAAATGTGAAAAACATTTCTGCATAAGCTGTCGGTTCAACATACAGAAATTTGCCAGATGTGTTGTTAAAACATCTAATAGATGAGGTTTTCAATGTTTCAGTTCTGTAGCAAATTAGTAGCAGAATGAGAAAGGATTTTTTAAAGCTTCTGCAAGATGTTTTTTAAACAATGCTTTTAAGAATAATGAGATCAGAACCTTCATGATGCAGTGAATGATCAGATTAATCCAGTATCCAAATATCTTTTAAAGTATATTTTTTTAATATTACAAGAAACAATCATTCCATTAATGGTAGAAAAAAAATAACAATACTTATATTGGATCTTTAAAACTTTTTTTCCCAAAGTTCAGTCATAATTTCAGTTCTCTTGTGAATATTTAGGTATAGTTGTCTAGATTGGTGTCTGCCACTGGGGAACTCGTGCTGCACTGCAGACACAGCAGGACTTTGCTGGGAGAAAGATAAGCAGAGATGCAGCTGAGGCAAACACTGCGTTTGTGCAGCACCACTGCCCCACTCCTGTCTGACACAGTGTACTGATGTGGCACCATCTCCCAGATAATGCAGAGACTGAGTTACTGGCTGTGTCTGGCCTTCTGCCAGGTAAATTGATGCATTTGGAAATTTTTAATCTCCAGTTAACATGCTTATATTACAAAACAATCAAGCCCTTTTATAGCAATAACTAAATATTATGCATTTAAGTTGCAGAACTACTGCAACTCTCCCCACCTACAAAAATTGTTGTACCAAATCTTAAAATATCCTCTGCCAACACATAAAAAGCATTGGATTTTAAAGGCAACTTTTGGCTTTTTTTCTGGTTCTGCACAGAAATTTATGCGCAAGCAAATCTCTGCATGTCTATACCAGTTTCCGTCTTTTTACAGATGGGGAATATAAATCAGAGAGGTTAAATGGAAAGGAGGGTGGACTCAACTTAAAAAAGAGAGCAATGAAAGTTCTGACGTCTGTTTCCAGTTCTCTGTGTGTGCATGCATGTGTGTTCATAAATAAGCTTTTAAATAACAAACACTAAGCCTCTCTGTATCACAATTTCTCCATCTGTAAAATGGGAATAATATTGCTTACCTATCTCCTAGAGGTGCAGGAAGGTTTAAATCACTATTCTTTATAATCCACTTTGAGATCCAGAGATGGCAAGTGCTATAGAAATGGAAGTATCACAGTCAGTGTAAGAGCTGGAACAAGAACACCATTATTTCTGGTGCCTAATATCTCCTCTGAGATCACAGCTCTCTCTTGCATCCCTATTTTATCACCTGCTCCAAACTCTTAAACTAGTACACAGGGAACCTTCAAGTCTGTGTGACTATGGGTAGTCAGAAAAAAGGCTTTAATCACAAGCAGTTCCATAATTCTGATAATGTAATTTATACTAATTGTACACATATTCTAATACTATTTGAGGTGAGCAAGATGATTAAAGATTCACAAGCATTCCAATTAAAATTCTTAGGGTACAGGATTGGTGCTGTATCGATCCTTCCCGGAACAACAAAGACTCTGAGCATTACAGTAAGAGTACTTAGTGCATACAATTTATATGGAATAAAATAAGATAAATAAAATAAAATAATAAAATAAAATAAAATATAAAATAAAATAAGAACTGGCAAAAATATATTAAGATTCATTTGTTGCTCAAGACACCCTAATAAGCCTCCCATCCACAGTGAGCTAGTTCTGTGTAGACTGATAAGGGAAGACATGTAAAGACATCAGTGGTAGTTGAACAAAAAAAATAAATTAAAAATATTAACACAATAAACAGGAAAGAGAAAGTGAAGTATGCAGTAATTATTCCTAGCTCATGGACCAGAAATGAACAGAAAATACTGTAAAGCCCTTGTCTCTTTAATAAATCTTTCTCTCACCCTGTTGCAAATCATCCAAACTCGATGTTGGATTACTACTTTATAGCTGTGAGTACAGGCAGGAGTATTTCCTCTTACGGAAAAGCCTAGAAGGGATTGCCTGTTCTTGGAATACCTTCAAACTCTCCAAATCAAATTTTGCTGCTGCTTAGCAGTGCTAGCTAATCTAAAGGGGACAGAGAAAGGGCTCAGTGCTTCCCTCCACAGCTGGCAACCAAAGCAGCAAAAGAAAACCCATACTATAAACCCATCCTATACCTTTTATAACCATTGTCACTTTCCCTCTGGACTGTGTTTAAGAGCTCCATAAGCTCCCACAGCATTACTCCTGCTCTTAACAGAACAACTGCTGAGTCCCCCTAGAAGTGCCAACAGCCTAAAGATCCAAAGGAACTGCTAGACAATAAAATTGCCAAAGAATATAAAATACCAGGCATGCTGTTGCTGTTACAGATATACTCCTGACCCCCCTTCACTTAGGAGAAAGATGACATAAACCCCTTTCTTTTAAATCAAAACCCCCTGCAACAGCAGAACAGGGGTAAAGCCACTATGTAAACTCTTTTCTCGTTTCAGATCTGCATTCCTTAAGTTCAGACAATATCCAAGCAATATTTGCCTTCACACAGGCTTTCACAGAGGGGCTTTTGTGCAAGCACTCAACTCAGTGTCTCCTCTGGTGGGTGCCCTGTACAAGCTGTGTGCCTCAGCATGCCACACAGACCAAGCCTTCCCCACAGAACGGAGCAGATGATGAAGGAGCACAGGATGCTGTAACCTCCCGCATATCATTCAGAAACGGCCCACTTGCAGTGAGCAATGATTTAAAAAAGGAATTAATCACCTCATATGCATTACGGCAAGGTTGGTTTTAAATCTGCATTGTTAATTTTAACTGTCCTTCATATTTTGATGGTTTCCCTTACAGTCTACATGTTAACTGTAGCATATGAAGCATGGCTCTTCACCAAGTCCCATCAGCTTCACCAGAACCAGAAAATGATAATTCTGGTGACCAACCAACCAACCAACCAGACTGCAAGTTCAGCACTCCTGCTCTAAATCCACCCACGCAAATAGAGACCAAAACCTAAGCAGTGGTAGAATGCATTCTGTCAGAAATAACCTGGCTGTTCCTGTTAGCTTGGAGCTCAGATATCAGCAAGGATGTTTTTGGTTTTTTTTGGAAAGAGGTCAACAAGTGAATGGGAATGCAGAGCAAACTGCCATAGCTCCCTCACCCTTCGTAGTGGTGCATCCAGGTAAAGGGTGAGACACACGGCTGGGGCTGGGGCTGGGGGATGGAGGATGGGGATTACTCTGCTGCCACCCATGTTCTGTGGATAAAAAAGCATTCCAGTCACTGCAAGTGTCAATTCAGTATATTTTGCAATCCATAAAGTCTTTTTTTTTTTTCTTTTAAAAGTGATCTATTACTTAAAGCAGTTTGCTAAAGCATTGCTAATAATATTTTATGAGTATTCCATCAATGGCATTATAAAAAGAGAGTGTCTTGTCCAGGCCAATAAACTTTGGTACACAAATATAAAAATAACATTTTACTCATATATCTTTTCCTCATGAATTAGTTTAAGGGGAACTTTTTTCCTTTTCTTTCAAGGCTTTAGTGCAGAGATTTTGTTCTTCAAATCTATATTCTGTAGAGAAATCTTGGATAAAACACCTTGCATTTCCAGATGCCCATGTTTAATTTTACACAATTAATGTGGGTTTAACTTTTTACGCAGCTATTGTGGGTTTAATCTTTTACACAATTAATGTGGGTTTAATTTTACACAATTAATGTGATACTTTTGAACTCTGCATTATATCACATAGTTCGGGGGGGGGGGGAAGAAAAGAGGAAAGATGGAACATACTTATTTTTGCATAAATATTTAAATAAGATCAAATCTCCCCTAATGTCAATGAGTCTGCTGGCTTTGGTGATCATTGTCTGTGTGCTTTAGATGTGTCTGAAGGGCCCTGAAGGCCACTAAAGGTGTTAGGTGACAATGAGACCACGTTCTGCCTGTTGAATTTTGGCATGTGACAACACAGGCAGGGCAGGAGAAGCTCCTGCACGTGAACCTGTCATTTGCCCCAGGGTAGAATTTCCCCCCCATGATAACAATATGGCATTCAGGATGGCTGAAATGTTCCTTCTGGCATCTGCAAAATCCTAGATATAAATATTGTTTCTAAAATAAACCGACAGCATTCGGACTGATGGGTGCAATTACCCAGATTTCATGTGAAACAAGAAAACCAATTGTGAGCACCGGGTCTTCAGGCTGTGAATAAATGAGAGTAGGCCAAAATGCAAAAGTTTTTATTGCTGCACTGAAAGTTTTCTGGAAACAGGCTTGATTTGAGCTAAATAAATAATCTCCACAGGCCATTAAAATCTTTCCTTCATTTGAGAGTATATATTTATTCTTGGAACAAATATGATTACGGAAAAAAAAACCCTGTCTTTTCTTTTAAAAAAACTATGCAACCACATATACTGTGCTTTTCTTTCTCCTTTCATTGAGTGCATAAAATTTCCATGTCTATATTCATTTAAATCAGTTCAAGAAAGAAGGATTCTCAACCATGCCAAAATTTGACTGTGCTGGATACTGCACTGACCACAATGCATTAAACCTGACAAGTAGTGTTACCCACTCCAGGAAAAGGGGGAGAGAGTTTTGTCCTTTGCACTTAAGTACAAAACTGCCACTTTTCAAATTTGAACATCATGTTCCAGACCAACAACAGATTATCATTATTTTCAGAAAAACATTCTTGACCAAACTGCTGATTTACACATATTGCCACTTCTTTTAGCTTTGAGATTGGAAAATACATACTTAAAGGGTATTTAGGTATTTTCAGTGTTTAGAACATGCAACTATTTTGTTCTGGGAAGTGAGATGCCTGATACAAATGCTGACACATCATGACAGCCACTGAAATAATGTTTCTCTGGTGCTAATGGGTGACCTGAGATTTATTTGCTACCTGGACTTTGCGAATCCTCTGGAAAGGAAAAAAAAAAAAAAAGGGGGAAAAAAAGCAAAAAAAAAACCCAAAGCTTTTCAGTTCTTAAGAACAACTACCCAATTCCCAGTTCATGTAAGCAGTGACCTTAATCAACATGTGCTTTACATCAAGCACATGACTAAGAGGGATTGACTTTTGAATCAAGCCCTGGATTTTGTCATCAATGTTCTGCTGCACACAGGATACTTTCATGTGCACTTGATTTTCTGTTCTAAATGCAGAGAATTTTTCTTTTCCACCCCCAGCAACAGCCAGAGGCACAGTAGATGTCAGATTTGATTTATCTCTGGCTCTGATTATTTGCTACCCAAACAATGCTTTTTAGTTACTACAACTCAGCAGAGAAAAGCACTAAGCTGTATTCTATAATGCACCATAAAAACACAAAAGACCATTTTTTTTCCACAAGATACAGTGGGAATAAAGCTTCTTTGTCTTTCTGTACTATTATAACCATATTATCTACCTGAAAACACTAAAGAGAATGCATGACATCACCACTGAAGTCAGAGAACCACAGAATATTTAAATTTGCAAGAGTTCTTATAGTTATGTTCTGTGCTAAGGTCTATTAAATAACTCCCAAATTACTCCTGATGTATGTCAAACTTAAAGCACAGAGCATATTCCCTAAGAATATTTCCAAATTCTCTGTCAACAACTTATTCTACTTGCATACATGTTGTAGTACCAATTCACATTCTTTGCAACTCACTAAAAGCTAACAATTTTGGTATCATGCTTAATAAAACTCCTATTTGATTCCTTTCTTAATTTTTTTAATAAAAATTGCTTATATGTATGTATGCAACAGTAATTTCTTCTCCTCAATCTTCTTTTCCTTTTCTCCATTTGTTTTTCTTCCTTGTTTTAAAAATTCACCATTTTTATTGCATTCTTACAAAATCTGCAGTACACATTTCCTTCAGCTGACAAGCCTGGAAATGAGCATTTCCGTTTGAGGGTTAACCAATGCAGAACACATTAAGGGCCAGCTACAATGTGACTTAAAATTTTCAGAGCCCTGGGGAGAAGGGGAGGGATAGCAACCATTCCTCCTAAATTGCTCATAAGTGCCTCAGTTCCCTATAGATTCCAGGGAGAAGCAGACATGTAGATCACCATTTGGGGGCCTTCAGAGGTGTCTAAATTATTCATGCAGGGTTTGGCCTGAAATAATTAAAATTTACTTGTTCTTACATGAGGTAACATGCATTACAGCATTACATCAGCATCGCACTATGAATTCCTATCTAATTTATCTTTGCCATGATGTTTTTTTCCAACATTCCTCTTTCCTAGCAGGGATTAGCTGGCATCAGGACCTGACAAGCATGTTCCCACTCTTTTTCTGAATGTTTTACTCTCTGTTTCTAAAGCACACTGCTTGTCATGAGCAGCACACACTCTGATTTCAGGGAGTCTTTCCCAGTTCACCAAGATAACACACTTAAGTGCAAAAAAGCCTTCTCACAAGCCTTTCAAAGCTTCTCTGTTCCAAAATCACATATTGGCTTGTTTCTATCCATAAATGAAGTTTGCCCACCACCATTCTTTAGAGTTAAGACTACCAGAATGGAATGATTTGTGCCCACATCATTAAAATTCCTCAGCCATATCAAGCAATCTACGTGGGCCACAGCATGTGAACATATTCAATCTGCTTCCAGGAGTGGTCCCTGGCACCATGTCCCAGACTTTTTAGGGACAAAAAAGCTGCTTGAAACAGGTTAAAGACAGGCCAGAGACTGTGAGAGTACAGACCATGACCATCCAGTGGTGGAAAGGATCCTGTTTAATTCATCAGAGTGGCCATAAAGAAGCGTGGAAGTACAAAGCACACAGTCCTTTATCTCAAGTGGAGCAGAAAAAAGTTATTACTGCATCTCATTTGTAAGGTAGAACTTTTTTAGATCTCAGTTCCTATCAATACCCACAGCTGTGTGCAGCTCTATTCAATTGTCATCTAAATTCCAATTGAGCACAGATGGATGTTAAATTAAAGCCCAAACAGTCAACTAAAAAAGTCAAAAAGTGACAGAATTTTACTCTGACAAAAGATGAATTCACACTATCAGCATCTATAAAGTCCCTTATGAATAAAGAAAGGTTGTGTTCAAGCAGTTTCATAATGGATCTTTTTTCCAGGGCTGAATGCAGCTGTGATGCTGAAGGTGAAAAAGATAAAGCCAGAAGATTCAGCTCACTTGCCAAACCAAGAATCTGTCATCCCTGAACTTCTTTGGGGGATCTACTCTGCATCCTTTATTTTTCCTTTCTAAGCCATGTTACTTCTGATGGCCTGTGAAAATGCCATGTAAAGTAACACCCTTTACACATATGAGATAGGTTCATGTGTATGCAAAAAATGCAGATTTACTCCTGCAAGTACTCATGCAAGCATGTGATTTTCAGGCAGAATCTAGGAAATAAATTCTGAACATTTGCTTCTCCATGTCCACTGTATTTTTTTCAACCAAAAAAGACCATTTTCCTAACAAAGAAAGAAATCAAATTACCTCAGAAGAGTTTGGATTTTCAGTGAGTCCACATAATATTTAGTTTTTCCAACAGGTATTGAACTTAAAAATAATATTCTTATTGTATCTCCTACCTCCTCTCCAAAAAGGTACCCAATACCTAATTTTTCACTTTTCTGACCTCGCCATACTATGTTTCTAAAACAAATATATTCACAGCTACTTCCCAGCAGCAGTCATCAGACTACTAGCATGGAAATGTGGATTCTCAGTGGTTAATGCACAAATAAAGCTGTTTACAGGCTTGCCAGACAAACAGCAACACCGATCCCTACAGCGTGCTTGTCCAAACGTGATAAACAGATGCGCTTCCCCACCTCACTGCTTATTTGTTGCACTCTTTAAATGGCTTTCCCTATGTTTTCCCACTTAGGTGAAGGCAAGAAAAAGTCAGAAAAAGGAAAGGAAAACCCTCTAAAAATTAAAGCAGTGGAAATGACCATGGAAAATCACAGTTATTTTTGTACAGGAAAAGACCCAAAGCAAGCATAATTGCCTCTGCTCTGCAGGCCAAGGAGTTCCTTGGGCAGAGGCACACAGAGAGGAAAAGATTTGCTGTGCACAGACCCAGGATCAGGCACACATTCAATTCTCCAGCTCCTGACTGTCACAGCAAGGAGGTTTTGTACACTGGAGAACAGCATTTATTTATAATGAATAGAATTTTGCCTATCAAAAATAAATAACTTCACTGCCTCTGAAAATTTTAACTGCAAACATCTCCACGCTTCCCAGAGGGATTCGTGTCCCTAAGTGGCTAAATTGCTTTTGGCATAGGATTTAAATTGATGGGACAAAAGGCATTTTGGAATTTTAAACCAGCATAACACACTAATCTTAAGAATTACTCTAAAGTTTCAAGCAAGCTTTCTGCTAGGTTTTTTTGGGCTTCTTCATACTCCACTGGTGGGAACACAGAAAATGGTATCTCATAATTTAAAAAGAAAAATCTCCACAGATGGTATATGCACAGCACACATAAGCACTGCCAAAACTGACCTAAATGAATAAATATAGCAGCAGTCTGAGATAGCTAAGATACATGAGACTTCTATGCATTCCAGTCAGAAGTGGCAAATACAGATTTTTACAGCCATTAGAGGAAAAACAAGCAGTTGAAATTCTGTATTTTTAAGACTAATTAAAAGTATAATTTTCTTTCAAATAAAACTCACTAATTTTTTCTAACTTTTTCCAATTACTTTCCTGCACTGTAGCTGGAAAGAGCTCTAGAGTTATTTAAGATAAAAGATATTATGTAAACTCAAGGATGGGCACAATTTTTAATCAGTATTTTGTACAGTGGCAGACAATTTTTTTCCAAGACCGCAGTTACACAAACAGATTGAAGCAAATAGTATTTAATAGCTATCACCTGTGGTTTAAAAGTAAAAGAACACATATTTCACTTTTTTATATTCACTATTTCCATAAAAAAGGATTAAAATAATGTAATTTATAGGCTTTATTGGGCTACAGCCAAGTTTTCTTTGCACATTTATACATTCCTTTCTAATCTGGCTTTCTGAACTATCCATTTCCTTTCTATTGCTGCAATAATGCTCTGTGAGTGTTCTTCCCCTTGAGCAGGAGCTGCAAGAGGAATATATTCAGAAGAAGAACGTGAACCAGTCGTGAGTGTAAGACAAAAATGCCTTTCAGAAGTTATGCAATAAACACTGAACAGCTGAATCATCAGAAGTGGTTTACTCAAGATCACAAAGAACCTACTATTATGAGTAAAAGTACATCAAGAGTCTTGATCTCCCTCAATTATATTGTAATTAGCACACACGTTTAAGTTTTATTTCAGGTGCAGGAAGTTTCCTGTAAGATTTGTTTACCTAACAGGGGTGATGTATCTGAAGTGGCAAACTTGAGGTGTGAGGAAATAAATCTCAGCATTTCAAATACAGCAAATATGGGAATGCTCTACTAGACTTTTTAGAAAGGAAAAAAAAAATTCCTTTAGGTTTCTTAGCATGATTAGATGGTGGCCCTTCAACTCATCCTCTGTTTCTGCTGAGCAATTTTGCACGTGCAGAAATCAGAGCTGCGGCCTGTCCCAGGGATAAACCCCTGAATATGAATCAGGAGCTTCACTGTGGCAGCATATCCACATAGTTTTAACTCTTTTTGACCACAAAACGGTATTATTCACAAAGGAACAACTTTTTACTGTGCACACATAACTTGTTTATTCATGCCAATGAAAAAAAATTGTTTCAAAAATTTTGCTTTGTACAACTTTTTTTAATCCAGCTTGATGATGTTTTCTTCTCAGGCCAAGAACTCCAATTTACTGGAGCTAATTTCTTGGGTTTTACTTCTGTGCCTTTTGACTTCAAGAGGGTGTGAAAATCACAAACTGAATTAAAAAACCCATTATTGAAGGGATCAGACAGCTCACAAATTTATACCTGATATGTATTAGAAATCACGTAGGCTAATTTTAAAAGGAAAAATGTAGGCAGGCCTCATTTTTTAAAATTAATCAAGTGTCCCATTCCAAAAAGAGCTCTTATTGATGTTTATGTAAATGGAAAACTATTATGTCCATTGCAGCTGTGATAAAACTACCCAAATGATTCCCAGAAATGAGATGTAACTAAACAAATAAAAAATAAAAGAAACATCTTCTTCCATCATATTGACTGTACCAAAGCATAATTTCTCTCTCCCTCTTTTTTTTTTTTTGGCAAGTTGTTTCAAGACAGTGAAGACTTCTTGCTTAAAACATCTTTTCAAATATTTATGTTCGACATCAGCAGAAAATGTTGTGTTACAAATCCTGGCACACAGAATTGGGCCTTTATGATCCCAACTAGGTCAAAATACACACAATAAATATTTACATGCACTTTTTTTTTTATTCCTTTGAAAAATAATCAAAGGATTGTGAGGCACTTCTTGTCCTGGTATAAATAAATGAACATTTTTCTCCTCTAGGTCATTTATTCTAATCTAATTCAGGTGTGTGGATAATAACTATAAGCTAAACTGTGCTTTGTGTCAGCTCTGTGGTAGTTTATTTTAAATACATTAATGGTCCAATTCATAAACATTGAACAACTGTTCAAGAAGAAAGGGATTCTTTCCCCCTTCCCAATTCACCTTGCTTAGACACCAACTCTTTGGGTAAGAGCCCAGATTTTTTTATCCTCTGTGTCCTACCTAACATGATAGAATCCTGATTCATACATGAAATATGCTGATGGCGGTGGCAATACTTTCTATGATTATGATACCAGTGAGGATGAAAATGCCTGAGTGTATGTAGAAAATGTTGCAGAGCTAACGAGGGGGCTACTTTAGAACACAATCATTATTCCAGAATGTCTACCTGCATGAACACTGTTATTTCATGCAGGAAATTGTGCCCTTATGTAGTTTATTTTAACCTGCTTTCAAAGGAGATTAGGCTTTGCCAAAGTAATTTTTTTTAGAGCAAAACAAGCATTTCTACATAGAAAGTTCAGGTGTTATGGCAATCTTTGACTGGTTTTGTATATTGAAAAAATCCAAACCCTTTAATAGGAAGAAAAATTATTCTGTCGCTAATGTCAGTATGAAACTTCAGGAAAGCTCTAAAGCATTATAAAATTATTGCCCATCTAGAGTGAACCAGAAATTGTATTTTAAAAAAAATGAAAGTTATTTCTTGTTAATTATAGACCAAAATACTCCTGAGGTAAATTTAATGGTGCTGTTTCCACTGCTATCATCTCAGGACCTTGTTCAAAGTATTATAAATAGAGCAGAATCAGACGGATCAGGTATTCAGTGTGGAGACAGTCTCTGTTATATATCCTACAGAATCTGGTCCAACAGAGTTTGAATCTTGGATTAGGGGTTTTGGGAACTACAGCAATATTATTTCTAAAAATAATGGCTAATATAACCACCACTGAAAAAAAAAAATTTGTTATAAATGGTTAGAATTGAATAGGAATTCAAGGAATTCTTTAAAATATAGGAATTCTTTAAAAGCTACATTTTATTTTCCTCACCAGTGTTATTTCCCTTATTTTATTTTCTCCAGTGAAGTTCAGAATTTCTTTCATGTTTTATGAACATTCAAGTCATTATGAAAATTTCTTAACTGTCTGCAGAAAGGCACTGTTCAAACCACGTGGATGAACAACAAGTACTAAGTGTTAGTTGCACAGTAAGAAAAATATGTAAGTTAGGAGAATCCTGGAGTCACTCTATGAGAAAACTATTTTCAAAACCTCTACAATTTACTGATCCAATCATAACTTTGTAATTTTTACTCATAGCAATTCCATAAAACTTACAGAAATAACTATATTCTTCAAAATATATTATTTAAGTACGTAGAAATCTACTTACATTACATTTCATTCAGAATAATACATAGAATATGAATGTTTATGTGGAAATTGGTGTATGAGTAAGTCCAATGGCTTAAGTGAAAATTCGATGATGGAACAAAAATAAAATATGAGATTTGTATACTTTCCTACATAACAATTTGTAATATAGCTGCTGTTTTCACTTAACCAAGCAATGACCTAAACCTCCAACCGCAAAGAACCAAATATCCAAATTCCCACTACATGGAGCCTTCAGCTTCAATCATGCTGCACAAGTTCAACAGGTTACTGCAATTTATGTCAAATTGGTATCATTTTATCAAATGTGTGTGATTTACGTGTATTTTATCAAATGTGGATGATCAGTTCGTGACCCTGCTGCCCTGCAGTTGTTTCCCTGCCTTGCTGCTCTCTTGCTGTTGAGCCCAGCAAACAAACGCACACAGTTTACTTCCTCAGTTCTCATGTAGCCTCCTTCACTTCCTATCCCTATCACAGCTTGCCTACATTAATTAGTAGCAAGCTTTTGGTATGACTTTGCACAGAGTTATTTTCAGTATTGTTGCTGCTGTGCCATGCGTTTCTATGGAATGAATAGACTGTCTAGAGGAACACAGTGACACGATCTGTGTAGGGGTTTTGTAGCACTTTTTTTCAGTGTATTTTCAATTCAGTTCCCCTTTTTACAACCTGGTATTTTATTTCCTTCTTGCTGGCTTTGTGCATTGTGGGAAACTTCTCAGGGAGCTATTCCACGGTCTTTTTTTTTTCCTAAGGATGAATTCAAATTTCTCGGGCTAACATGCACCACCTTCTTGATCTTTCTGAAGGTTCTGCACTGAATGGAGGAATCCCAGAGCAGACACACTCCTGTGGCACCATGAAAGCTCCACCTAGAGCTACCAGCTAACCTCTGGAGCCACTGCCTAAGGGCACAGCCCCAGGGATTGAGCTCCTCAGCATTCCCAGGGTGCTGGCAGGGCTCTGCAGCTTTGCATTCCAGAGCCAGGTACCTGGGAGGGAGATGAGGCTAGCCCACATTTCACTGCACATCAGGGGTGTGCGCTACTTGAGAGCCAGTGCTCCCAAACCCCTTCATGACATCTGCAGACACTGCCCCCTTTTTCTGATTGCTGTTTCTAGATAATTAATTTTTTTTTTCAAACTCCATGGATTTCTGCATGAACGCTTGGGGGACTCTGCTTCTGCTGAAATGTTCCATTTATCCTCATGATTTTTTCCTCTTAGGCACAGAGTCTGGTAAGGCTTTGACCTATGACAACACTTGATTATTTTAGGAGCTTCTTCTACTACACAGAAGCTGTGCTAAAGGGTTTTTTTTGACAGTTCAAATACACTCTATTGATTAATTCTCTATCAAAATTCTAATAGATTGACAATCTTCCCGCATTACTTTCAGATGCCAGCTACCTTGTTCCTAAAACCCCGAAATTACAAATGTATGTCTTATGCTGAGGCTTCTCATTGGTCTCTAATTCACAATGTTTTCTAGAACATTTTTACGTGAAAAACACAACTCCTGACATTCTTTGGTTACTAGCTCTTAATAAAAGCTGAAAATTAAAGAAACACATAACCCACGTACTCCTTTCTATTTATTTTAGTCAATTTTTTCAACAACATCCTCTTCCATTTTTCACACATTTATTTAAAATGGTTACCTGGGATGGGTGCCTTCCTAGCTATGCCTGCCTTTTTCTGTCCCTCCTTGGGTAAATACAAATGCAAAGACACAGTTTAGAATCTCTGCCACATCCTTGTCCTCACTAACTGCTGCTCAAGAAACTCACCAGCTCTCTCCGACCTTACTACACCTGGTATTTTGAAGTTATCTATATCGTTTGCATCCCTTTGGTATTTTGCTCTAAGGTGTCCCTTTTATTTTCACTAATTACTATCCTCAAAGTCACTAGCTAGAATTTCTGCTCTTTTCTGATCATTTGTTTAGAATCTTTTTTTTTTTAAGACACCTTTTAAATTCAAATAGTTTTTGCATTCTGCAATACACTTTTTATTCTTTGCTGCTTATTTTTCATATGGCCATTTTCAAACATGCTTCAACTCCTTATAGTGTTTTTGCTTAATATGAGGGTTCTGTTTCATGCATTTTAATTATTTCTTTTAAAAAGTCATTCTGCAGACAAACTGATTTTGACATGGTCTTCTGTGTTAAGAAGTTGAATTTAATTTTATTTTTAATTGCAATTACTTGGTGAATCAACTAAGGTCCCTTCCTAAATCTACTTCCTCTTATATACTTTTCTTACCTCATTTATTTAATACATTTTTATTATTAAATTATTTACTCATTTCTACAATTAGTGCTCACTTTCTTTTTGTTGTTCTTGTTCTTTGCTATAAAATTATAATCTAAAATACAAAAAAAAAGAAAAGAAAAAAAACAAAACAAAACTCATCAAATAAGGGAAAATAAACGAGAGAAGCATTACTCTTGTTTTGTAGAAATTTTAGTTTTGAGGTTCAAGAAAAAAAAGCAAAACTAAATCTGGATTCTCAAGTGTGGATTATGTAATAACACTCATTTATATTGGTGACTTCTGATTTTTACTTCCAATTGCTTATGCCCTTGTGCCAGGAAAGCACAAGATGTACATCAATGTCTCTATGTAAAGACATTGTTCAACAAAACTACTTATGTTAATGTTACAAAATTTAAAATCCCTAAACTATCAATAAAACAAGTATGCCATTGCTATTTGAAATTAAACTCCCAGGCCTAGAACAAATCAGAGCAGAACTACCACTGTGGTGTCACCAGGTAACAATCATCACTGCAACATCCATACTGCACCAGAACCCGGCTGTGGTTGGACCATCTAAAGATGCTACCAAACTTGTTAAATTAAAATTAACTGAGGTGATAGTGATGAAATAAGTGCTGCTAGATTGTGCCTTAGTGCTGAAGAATGTTTTGCAGAAATAAATGATGAAAGATCAGTTCAGCAAAGACTGAAATTTGTTAGGCCGTACTGAAATTTCACACTGGTCTTTAGAATATGACTGGATGATTGGCACATGATATTTTAGCCCAAAATAAATAATTTAGCTACAAAACAAGCTGATTGTCTCAGGACAATCTCAGGTTTTTAGGAGGGGCTTTCACAGATCAGAACTGATAGCCAAATTTAAAGTTGTCAGTAAAGTGAATCTAAAGAGAAGAGTGGCACAAAGACCTCTCCTAAATGAATGAAAATACCAGGACAGCCAATTTAGAAGGGAGAACTGAGCTGTCTGTGCTGAGAATGATCTGTACCAAAGATCTTCACATATCAGGACTGCCAGCACACCACCCCTCAGAACAACTAAATGCTTTAGGAAAATAAATAAATTAATACCATTCAGATGGATTCTTTTCTCTTTTACCCCCAATCTGCTGTCCTAAAAGACCTCTGTTGCTTTAAAACATGGTTGATATTGCATTGTTTATGTCTTTGGCTTATTTGGATGAGATAAACATCATAAACTCTCGAAGTAAAGGAAATTACAGTCTCTAATAAAATACAGAATGCATCAAATAGAATGAAAAAGACATATTAGATCAAAGTGCTATTCAAGGGTTCTACAGCTGGCTCAGACTCCAAAAGGAATTATGAAGGTCTCTGAGATCTGTCACACTCTTTCATGCCACATAACCATAGTCAAAAGGTGACTAAAGAAAGAGGCAAGATTTTGGAATGAGACAGAAGGCACAGAGGAGTGCTGACAAGAGTCAATACTATGTAGGCTGAAAGATGATCACACCAAAGGCTCTTCCTCCTTCCAAACTATGTAAACAGCTACTTCAAAATAATATACATACTGTTTATTCACAAGATACTTCTCAATTATAGAAAGAAGCTCCCAGAAGCTCTCTCAATTTAATTCTAGTCATAGAAAACACTAGCCTGGCAACACCAATGTTTAAACCATCTACTAAAGAAAATTTTGGAAATAATCCAGCATCAGAAAACAAAACTGAGCGACTCCCTTGTGACATTCACATTCTCTGAAAAAATCCCTTTGCCCAGGATTTTTCTCCTGAGAAGCTGAAAGGACTCAGAGAAAAGAAAAACAGTTCTTATCTCATTTGCTTCTCCTGTGTTTTGCTCATGTGGAATGTGTTTGGAGATTGTTTACCCACAGGTGATTGTT
>JAWWMN010000208.1:7830356-7852906 GCA_035047745.1 Catamblyrhynchus diadema | reverse complement strand
TTTTTTTTTTTTTTTTTTTTTTTTTTTTTTTTTTTTTTTTTTTTTTTTTTTTTTTTTTTTTTTTTTTTGTTGTTGTTTTTTTTTGTTGTTTTTTTTTTTTATCTCCCTATTGCACTGTTTTTGACAGAAGATTGACTTGTGAGGGACAGAGCAGTAAACATTGTTTATACATCCTGCTGAGACTAAAAGATTCCTCTTTGGTCACTTCAGAAGAGTGATTGGAAGAGGCTTCCCCATGTTGGGGTGGAGTTTTCAAGTCTTGCATCCACATTTTGCTCTGGAACTTTAAGAGGGTAATGGAGTAGCAAATTAGCCTGTATTTATCTTGGATTTATGTATTTAACATCCTAATATATACCTCAGAACATCACAGTCCTCTGTTGGAGTATGTCTTGCTATGAATAATTAGTATTATCACTGTCAGGATTTTGTTACTAATACAGTCTTGTTGCATTTGGTCATTGAGACATAAAATATTTCCAAACTCATGTTATGACTTGATTTATCCCAGTTCTTGGATTGCAGGCTTTTTCCAGTGGTGCCTGAGGCTTGCTGGGTTAAATGATGTCTGAGGAAGGCTTTAGCGTTCACTGCTTGACTGCTTTATGTGGAATTAAATGAGCTTAATGATACAGTATTATGGGTAGTGATGAGCAAAATAGAACTACAGTGTACAACACTGATTAAATTACTGTATTTTTCTTAAGCTGAAGTTCTACATCAAGATTTATAAGTTGATTCATGTTAGTCATGCATGAAAGCCTGTCTGAATTAGATTCTCAATGCCGCTATAGATTATGCTTAGAGAATTCTGATAAGTGTATAATCTTTGAGGTCATCTTCAGTAAGATCTGATGCAAGTAAATTAATAGAAGAAGAGGTTTGAATTCCACTTTTTTCCCCACTCCAAAACATTTAGGAACGGTGCACTGTCAAAGTTATACATGTGTTATAAGATATGCACTATTGATTCTCCTAAAATGCCAGGTGTGGCTGGTTTCTGTGGTTCAGGAGATGTAGCAAGGATATTAAGATCATTCAGGTGCTGTGTGTTCATGACTTTAATAAACACATGACAGCTTTTATTAGCTGAGGTTTCAAACCCCAGTGTGAAAAAGGGAGGGATGGTGCTAAGTGAGGCAGAAACTGGAAGGGGTTGAGCTATTGCTTGTTTGCTTTGCTTGTTTGTTGCAACACTACTCAAGCATAACTTTCTTCATGACCTTTTAAATTATTTGGTACTTGATGATGTACTTCATTTGAGAGTGTGTCTCTAGCCTTGAGATTTTAAGTGGTCATTGCAAAGGAATTTTGATGTGCAGGCAGTTAATAGATTTTGATTCTGTGGAAATGCTGTGGGGCAGCTCAGTCATTTGGTTTTTGACACTGGCTGCATTGTGACATTCAAGTTTTACTGGATTAAAGCAGCTGAAACTTGTTATGTGTTGACTGCTATTTCCTTTTTTTGTGTTACTCCTACTGAACAACAGGTTTTAATTCTGTTAATGCATGGCAGTACTGTATTTTGGATTTGTAAATCACTTTCTTGCATCTATAGAAAAAACAATTTTTTTTTCTGCTTATGAATCTTTTGTGGGTTGAACCTGACTTTTAAACTTCACTTCAAATTTTCTTTGAATATACCTACATAATTCTTGATTATATCTTACTTGCATGTAATTTATTTCAGACATTCCCACTATTAGCATAGGTACAGATAATTATGAGCCAGCTAACTCAAAGAAAGGAATGGATATGTGATAATTTACCTTTCAAAAAATCTTCTATTCTTCTCCTAAAGCTTGCACTAATAATTTCCTCTTTCAGGAAGGGAGAATTATTTTTTTCTTTGTAGCTTTTTTTTCTTCTTGAGAAACAATTTCCAATTCTATAGCTTATGGAGTTCCCATTAGTGTATGAACTAATCAAATAAGTATTGTTTCTTTTCAGTTGTTGTGCCATTTCTTTAACTAGCTATGCATTCCCATCTAATGGCTATTTCTTTTGAAGCTCACTTGAGAAAGATTTGTTGAGTGGAGGATCTGTTTGTGAAGTTCCAGTTAAGACTGAAATTTCAATAGAGTTTCCTGAATACAGAGATCTATTAGGAAAATGCTGACCAATATATTGCAAATATAGTTCCCTAGTAAAATGCTGAAAATATCCTACATGCTGCTGCATGCTCTTGTTGGCATTTGTACAAATACAGTATACAAGGGGAAAAAGGAATCTGTCACTGTAAGATATTACTTCCAAGAAATGCAATAACTATCCTTTTTCAACACTTTGGAAGAAATGAAGATAGCAGTTAAGTCATCTCAACTGTGTTAACAATTGAGACACACCTGAAAAATAAATCTCATTCAACTCTAAGGTGCCTAACTTTGACATTATAGTTTCAGACAATCACATGGAGAACAGCACAGGGTTTAATTTAATTGGTTTGTGTTGGAGAAGGCTGCTACAAGATACTCTGGAGCTGATTGCCCAACAGCCTTAAACACAACATAATTCTTTTCACAGAGTGGGTGGGAAATACCATCACTGCTGACATGATTTTGTTTTACACTTGGTTTGCACATATGCAGGTGTTGACATAAGGTCCAGAGCAAAATAAAGGATGGTGTTCTGAAAAGTAGCATAAAGAGAAATAAGATGCTCAGCACGGATCAGGTAATTGCACAGCTAGGACTGTAGGACAGGTAGCTTCTCTGGTTGAATATGAAGTCTGACTTTGTTTATAACATAACAAAGCACATCACTTTTTCAATATTAATTTATTGTGCATGAGTAAAAAAATGTAATCCACATGACAACTGATTTTTGTTAATGTTTTCTTTAAGGGAGGAAATAAGAGATCTGGATTCATACTGGTTCTCTATAAATCAGATTAGTTTTGCTCTAATTGTTTTCTTTTTAATGTGCCTTTCTCGAGGTCATCTGACTTCTGCTGTTTTAAAATCACTGAGAGGGTGAACTGTTTTCTGTCTTGATCTCTCAGTTTCTCTTTGTAATAGAAACCTTAAAGAAAACATAGTTTTTTTCTTAACTTGACTATTAAAATTCTGTTAATTTTGAAAATATAGCATCTAAATATCAGAAATGTGAGTGAAACTTTTATCTGGTATGGTGTGGTTTTAAGTTTTTAATTAAAAGTATACTTTCACCAAGTTCAAAATGGTAGGAAAAAGAGTACTGTATAAACTAGGCGGCCAAAACTGCTAGGGGAAAAAAAAAAAGTATAACAAAAAGATTAATTTTTTTTTCTTTGAGGGCTTCAAATTCAGATTATTTGCCAGTAAATGTTGATCCAGTCAGCCACCAGCTTCTTGGCACGCAAAAGTCTCAAGTCTGGTGATCACCAACTCACATCCCCCACACCAAAAAAAAACCCACCTTGCCACAAACCCATATTTTATGTATGTCTTGATTCCTCAGTGGTGGGAGGACCATGGAGAAGGTGCAATCAGAAGGCCTGGAAGAAAATGAGGAGTAGCAAACAAGCCTGAGTCAGAGTTTAGTATTCTGTTGCCTACAGCGCAAAGAGGTCAAAGGAAAGAACAATCAAACAGTGAAAGAGACCTCAGATCACAAGTTCATGTATTATGAAAGCTAAAGTGTAGATAGCACACACTTCAGTGAAGGTGCAATGATCAGTACACACCATTATGTGTGCACAATGCAAATTGCCTTGAACCCTGTGTGAGAAGTAGTGAGCTGTTTTTGAAGAAAAATAATGAATACACTTTAGAAAGGTACTGACATGCCTATACATCACTGAAACAGGAGGCAGAACACAAAACAAATTAATGATTATTTGTAAACCTAATAAGGAAATGTCAAGGACAGCTAGTGCACCAGAGAGTATATGAATGGGAATGGAAGAAAAGGTAAAGCTAACTAAGAAAACTACAGGAGAATTACTGTAGTAATCATTATAACTGTATATAAAGAGAATTTAGGATTAACAGAAAGACTAACAACTCCTGGTTTTGTAATATTTGGGATGTTAGTCAAAAACTTAAATGTTGTAATTCTCTACTGTCCAAAATAAGGACCTTTCAGATGGTGAAAGTGTAGAAAGAGAAAAAAACTTTTATGAACCTTGGTTGCTTGTGTGGATGTGGGAATGGAACCACCCGACCTTGTGCAAAACTATTTATTGTGAAAAAACATTCTCAAATGCTAACCTTAAGGTAAGCCTACTTTATGAAGGTTTTTTATTTCTTGGCCAATGGCTGAGGCACTGTTTTAAAATGTAAAAAAAAAAAAAAACAAAAAAACTTGCAAAACAATAGTCATAGCTTTTCTTCTTTGGAGGAAATGTTGTGTGTTCTGCTCCTGCACATGGTAGAGTATCTCTGATCTCTCATGTCTCAGGCTTCTTGGGAGAAGAAGAGAACAAGGAATAGTAGCCAAGACTGGAAATCCATATACACTTCCTCTCTTGTGTTTCTTAAAAGTCCTTATTTTACTGTGGAGACTTGCTTTTGGAAGAGGACCCAAAAGAAATGCTTTTTCATTGGGAAAACTAAATTTCTTTGCAACTGTAACCTTCTCAGGGAATGGACCACGTTTTGCCGTCTTCTAAAATAATATCAGAAAGAAAATGGTATTTTAAGACTGCTTCATTTTGTCCTCACCAGAGAACATTTTCTTCCCCATTTAAAATCACAAAGTTTGTAAACTTTATCTTTTCTGCTTTAATATCAATCTCTAATAATGAGGTAAGAGAAATTTTGCAATTTGTCTATTTTCAGCCTCAAATTTCAACTGGCTCTGGTTATAGCCTAATGAAATTCAAATAGCTGGACTGAAGGTTAGAAGGGCGATGACACAAGAAGCTGATATTAATAATGTATGTGGGCAAATAGACTTGCAGTAGCAGTTCCAACAGCGTGGAACAAGTTACAAAGAGAGGTCTGTCTCAATATGACCTGCACTAGGAAACAGGATTGAAACTCAAGGTCTGCAAGTTTCAAAACACAGCTTTCCTGTCTGCTGAGCTCCTGTCTAGTAAAAGCCATTCCCCGCTGTGCAGCAAATGCCCACATCATTTCATGACAATCTGGCCAAATAAGCAGTTACAGATTTTCCCCCTTCTGAAGCTGTCAGCCTTACCAAGTGTGATGTGGGGACTGGATCAGTATCTGTGCTTGATCATTTGTCACAGTGGAAATAACCAGTTTTTGTACTGGTTTGGTGACAAAGCAATAGCAAAGGATGCGAGCTAAATTACCCCATGATCCAGAAAACATGAAACTGCCTCATGTTTTATGCTTCTTTGGCACAAAAGGATTTGTAGTTCCATTAATTGAGCATGGATTTCCACCTGGCTAAATGATCGTCAAATACAAAGCAAGACCTGCATGCTGCTTTAGGTCCTTTATTAATAATAATACTAGTTTCTTTTTTAGATAAAGATTTCCAGCTTCCTGCATTGTTTATCCTAGAATCTGTCAATGACCTGAAAGGAGGATAATCTTGTCTGTTATCTTCTCTTTAAAGTCCAAGAAAAATGAATGCATCAGATAAAGCTCATGTCTTACATGATTGTTTTTGCGTCAAGTTTTGGGTACACCCATGCCATATTCTGGATATATTCAGCTGAGGATTCATTGGTAAGATTGTCTTCAAGTCTTCTTAAACTCCCCTCCTGCTCATGCTGCCCACTCCTCCACCCCTCAGGATTTGCTTGTGTCAGTTTTTCTTCCAAACACCTGACAAGTGTCTCATATAGTGAATTAAGATAAAATGGTAATTTTGAAAGACCTGAATTAGTTAGCATACTTTGCATTTTGATAAAGTGCTTCAGAGATTAAGAAAAAGTTGGCATTTACTGGGGCAAGCCTAGAAATTAAGTTATGATCTTTATTGGTGGGCAACCATTTATCAGCCGGCTTCAATGGTTTCCAGACTTTATAAAGTGACAAATCAAGGCAATTCTTGCACAGATAACACTTGAACAGAGTATTTAGTCACTGTTGTCTACTTTGATCCATCAGACTTTGATGCAGGTAGTTGATCTGATGGCAAGTACAGCCTGTGTTTTGTTTATAGGAAAAAAGATATTATAGTCTTGCATTGCAGCATTCTCCCAAAAGCTTTATTGGTTCTGTTTGTTGCTCAGTGGATTTATGAGGTCTCTCTTGCTACATCATCCTCCTGACTCAGCAGTATCTGCTGTAAAGATGAATGATGTTGCACCAGAATAGACTCTGACCCGAGAACAGCCTTGCATTGTGTGCCGCCAAAAGAGCAAGTGTAGTCTCTGAATGCTTTTAGCTATGTAATTTCTTCAACAGTACTCCTGTTACTCTGTGCCCCTGGAAAGGACTGGAAGAAGATTATCTGCCTTTCACAGAAGAAAGCATTACAAGTATCAAATGTGTGCTGTTCTCTTGGTGATGTTATTTGGCTGTTCAGCACTGCCTGCAAGATGCCTTGTCCTGTGGATGTAAGTAATCTTTTTCAAACAGTAAAAGTTAGATCACCAGTTTCCCTGCACTCTTCTAAGTGGTGTATCACCAAGTAAAAATTCTGGAGTGTTAACAGCATCTTATAACAAGCAGCCTGTTCTGGTATGTGTGCTGCTACTGTCACGCTAGACAGTTCTTTGGTAGCTAAGCCACCATTGAAGGAGAGGAGACAAGTCACTCTTTATCTTATCCCTGAGTTTATAGTTAATTTAATCCAGGAAAGATGCTCACATATTTGCCCAAAGGCAAAAGGCAAGCAGGGGCTAGCATCTGGATTTGCTCAGTCCACTAACAAGCAGTCCCCATTTAAAAAAAGATACGCATGTCCTCCTGGTCTGTCTTTATGGTCTTCTCCTACCAGACTTCAGCACATTTCCTGCCCTCTGGGGAGCTGACTAGACGGATATGTCATTGCATTTAGCATGGTGGTGTGCTGAGATCATGAATCCTGCTGAGAGGAGCCTTCAAAGCTCAGGTGAAGCAATTCACTCAGTATCACTATCCAGAATTTGGGAATCTTGCTGGCCTGCATTTCAGCCCAGTGCATGGACAGAGGGAGTGTATTAGAGGCATGGTTTCAGCTTTTCTTGCATAAGAGAGCTGTTGCAGGGTTTTTTTGGAAGTAGCTCTGGTTCAGCAGTAGCTCCTCAGGATCAGGTGCCATTTGCAGGGGTGAGAAGCAACACTTGCCTGGGATGTGGGAAAAACAGGAACCATTAGCTTTCAGTGGTTTTTGAGCCATTCTGCCCTTCACTAGTCATACTTGATGTTGTTTTCTTATTTATCTTTGTTAACTTGCTTCATTACTCTTGTATTTTTTTCACTGCCGGTTGTTTAAAGATGCTTCCATTCATGGAAAATGAAAATAAATTCTGAATTCCTAATGTAACCTTTCCTAAACTAAGAAGCCAGTCATGGGATACAGCTCTCAAAGCATCTTTAAAGATTTCTCTCCTGCTGCCCTGCTGCTGTCCTTGCTCTGATGTTTATTCTGTTGGTGAGGTTGAAGCCTCATTATCACTACGGAGTGAATCTCAGAGTTTATGATAAATAATTTCGTGGAAACCTCAGGGCAGCAATAAAACAAAAAAGAAAGCAGAATGTTAGGGGTTGTTGAGAAACAAACAAACAACAAAAGAGTACATCATGTACTAATCCCAGGTTTGCCTGCATTTCATTGGATACCATATGTAGCACTGGTTCCTGCTGATTTGAAAAGGATACAGGGCATCAGCAATAGGTTCAGAGAGGGACAGCAATAAACTGTAAAGCTATGATCCAGTTTCTGTTTAAGGAACAACCAAATGTGGATAAACAGTTTCACAGTTGTAGAGAGATGATAGACAAAAATTGCATATGGGTTCAGAGCATATTTTTGAATCCACAGGCATTTTTTCTTTTAATTAAGGGTCATTAAAGGACAATATTTTTTCATATGTAATGAACAAATTCCTTACTGTGAGAGTAGTGAGGCACTGGCACAGGTCACCCAGAAAAGCCTCATCCTGTAAATATTCAAGGGCTAGTTGGACAGGACTTTGAGCAGCCTGGTCCAGTGGAAGTTGTACCTGTCCATGATGGCAGGGTTAGAACTTGAAGATCTTTAAGGTGCCTTTTAACCCAAACTATTCTATGATTCTGTGATTTATTTTTTTTTCAAGAGAGAAAAATGTCTGGAACTCTCAATGATTATTTTTCATTCCTTTGATGATGTTTTGTTACATAAAGGGAAGTCTGATAGAACAGAAAAAATCCTGTCAATTTAAAAATTAAAATACTAACCAATTACATATTGGCAAAACCAGCTAAATTTAAATTGGGTAGCTAGTTGCTGTAGCCTCAGGCTGATGCATCAAGTAGTTTGATAATTATTTTCCTGCTTGTCAGAAATGGAGAAGTGCTAAAGGCAAGCTCTGTACCGTGTAACACACATGCATGAGTTCCACATTTGTACTGGCTCACATGCAGACAGACTGCTCTGGAAAAATTAATGATGCCAAACTCTTACAGCAATTGTCTTCTAAACAGGGCTGTTAAATAAGGCAAGTCGTGCCTTGAGAGTGATTTGTTTGTTTGGGGAAGGGGGAGTGTGGGGGCAGGAATCAACTCTGATTTGGGTGATATTTAAAAATTTTCCTCTGGATTTTGGAGGAACAATGCTAGGAAAGTAGTTTTTCCAGCCTCAGCTTCTCAGCACTAAGTGACTTTTTTTCTTTAGTTTCAGAGTGCATACAATAAGCATATCTTGTGTTTACATTTGGAACCAACTAAGCTAGTTTCAACATATCCCAATTCTGTTCATCTCCACCACAGATGCAGCCCACGCCATTCTCAAATCTGTCTGGTAGCTTTGATTTCCACAGACATTTCTAAATAAATTAAAATTTAAAAGTCTGTTTTTTTTTTTTTTTTTTTTTCTGGTCTTTTTTTTTGAATATAGATAGTGCTTTGCTTGAAAATAAATAATTCCCATTGACATAGAGCTGCTGGAATTGCCAAGATGTTCAATGTTTTTGGGACAGGAATGTCCCTCCAGCCTTGAATTCCTCCTAAAAGTCCTTATAAAGAAATCCTGTTGTACCACTGAGACTCAGTGCATCGGGTGAGGTTTGTTAACAGGATTTAATGCTTTTAACAAAACCAAAATTACACTGAAATCCCTTGCAGAAAAAAAATGTTCTGTTCGTGGTGTGTAATGCTGCAGATCGTGCGATGTTGTGCAGTTCCGAGTGTCAAAAGACACCAACCCCGAGGGCTTGAGATGCAAAAGCAAGACAGAGCAGACCTGGGTCTGGGTGTGACTTGCAGCATGCTCCCTGGGAAAGGCTGGGAGCTGTGGAACCAGTGATTCATGTATACTACTTATAAACTTTTTTTTTTTTTTGTAATATTGCTTAATTCATTAATTACTATAATCGCTTACTTAATGATAGGGTAGTGAAACTTGATCTGTTTATGCCTATGAAATTGAAAATTGCATGCTATGGCATACCTGTCTGCAGCTAGGAAATGTTTTACACTGTTTGTGTTATTGGATTTCAAAGATTATTTTATTGAAATGATGATAATTTAGGTTGTGGCATTAGTTCTTAATAAGGTACTAAAGTAATATTGCTAATTAGAGACTAAGAGAATGGGATTAGAATCCAAAATGGGGATCAGAGTTCAGAACAGGTAATTTGGATCTGGTATAGCCTGAAAATTGATATGCTGTATCTGCAAGACTTTCAGCTCAAAGAGTAGGATATTGAAATTGTCTCTTGATCAGAAACTCACAAACACTGTGTGTTGAGGGGTAGGAGGAGGGGAAGGGAAGTCATGTGTGGCTGGTCTGAAATCAAGTTTATGTAGATGAATTCACAAGAGGTGAGCATGGCTGTTCACATGAGCCTGCTGTCTGTAAATTCAGGTGAGGGGCTCAAAGTTGTGTTGTATTTTATCTGTTTCTACTGTGTTTAAGAGCAGACGTTTAGTACATAGTTCAAAGATTCTTGTGGACAACGTAGGTGAAGTTTGGGAAGATGATCCCCACAATTTACTTGTTCAAAGAGGCGAAGGTTGCAAAGAGAGAGACCTAAAAAGATTTTTTAATGAAACAGGTTTAGGGAGAAAAGGAGAAGGAAAATGAAGAGAGATTCATGAGAAAAACAGAGGTATTTTTATTCCTCAAGCAGGATGTGGTTGGTGTATTAATGTAGCAATTCAGAAGTGTGTTCAATTAAAATGTGTTGTTGGAACTCAAATGATGTTGGAACAGATGAGTTTTTAAAAAATTATTCCAATACCAAAAGTTTTAATTATCTGGTGCGAATAAAATGCAACTTTTGCTCAGTTACTCTTATTAAGGAAGGAAGTTAAAAAGAAAGTCTTCAAAGGATGAGTAATTTGGTTAAATCAATTAAGAGCTGGATAGCACAACCCCTCTGCCTCTATGTTTTTATGAAAACAGGTACATTTATTTATCCTTTCAAATGTGTAGCTTGTCTAACTTTCCAGGGAAAGAACATGTATCATGCAGTGCATGTACTGAAACAAAAGGGTATTTGATCATTATGTGCAGAAAAAAACTGTCCCTCAAACCATCCACTTAACACCAAATCTGTGGTGGCATTCGCAGGGGTCCCAGGATGAGGGAGGAGATGAGAATCTTGACTCCATGTTTCAGAAGGCTGATTTATTATTTTATGATATAAATTATATTAAAAGAAAATTATATACTAAAAGAAAAGAGAAAGGAGACATTAGAAGGCTAGCAAAGGAAAAGAATGGAATGGAATGATAATAAAATCTTGTCACTGCTCACAGCCTCGACACAGGTGGCTGCTATTGGTCATCAAGTAAAAACAATTTCACATGCTGGGTAAACAATTCTCCAAATCACATTCCAAAGCAGCAAAGCATGGAGAAGCTGAAGCTTCTCAGGAGAAAAGATCCTGGCAAAAGGATTTTTCATAAAATATGTCAGTGACAGCAAATCCTGCTCACAAAATTGCTGAACAATTTCAAGGGGTGATAGTCGATGTGTAAAAGTTGCTCCAATCCATGGTGAACGGTGGCTGGTTTAAGCAGTCAGTTTCCAGTGGGAGATCTGGAATTGGATCTAAACTTCCAATATGATGTAGGTGGAGAATTGGACACCTCTGCCTGCAGCACTGGGTCAGTTCATGTCATGCTGACCCAGGCATTGCTGAACTTACCAGAGGGAAGTGCTAACCGTGGGAATGGATGTTGAAACTCCCGTAAAGCTAAAATTTAGATCCCTTTCTTCATTCCTCTGAGGGATGCACTTTCATCTTGTGACTGACCAAACAGTCATTTTCTGGATATTGATGTATAGTCTGTTTTTTTCTCACTTTGTTTTGTGTCTTTAGTGGATTGAGAGATTTCGGAATGCGAGCATGTGCTCCCCTTCCTCTTTTCCACCCCTTCCCCTGCTTAATTCACCAAATGTAGCTCACTGGTTAGCATGCTTTTGCAGGATGTGAAATCGAGGTGCCAGTTTCTTCAGGAAGGGAGTTTGCCATTGTTTGTTTGTTTGCTTTTAATTTTTTGCCTATAAACTATTTTGCTGAGTTAGTCTGTGGTATTTCCTAGCTCTTGAATTTAATTTTGTTATGAAGAGCAGAGCAACATCAAAGATTAATTGGGCCAAACACACATTGCTCTCCCTTCCCAGGGAAGTGTCCTGATTATGAAGTATAGGTCTGTTTCCTTCATTTTATTCTTCAAGGATTACTTATTAATATGACTGAAATTATTTATTCAATATGAAATGAAATGCATGCTTTAGGATGCAAACCTACATAGCTACCAAATGACAAAGTGGTTAGAGCTTTCTCCCTCTGGCCCATTGCTTCTTTAGCTATTAGACATTATAATAATTTTAATAATAGGGTTAGGCAATAATTCTGCCTTAGAGATGTCCCTTATTTAGTTTTTAGGATGACTTCCCCAGGCTGAGGATCATGTTTATATTGGTTTCCTCTAGCAGAGGATAATCCTTACTGTACAATATCAGGATGAAAGTGATCCTTGCCTTGGATCACTTGTGTCCTTCACAAAAGGAAATCATGGGCGAAGTATCTGTTGACAATAATCAGGTTTCTCAAGAGCAAGGTGGAGAAATTAGGCCTGGCTCATGCTTAGCAGAGGAAGAGATGAGAGCTCAGATCAATTAATGAGAAAACATGAGCTTCCTCCTAGAAGTAAAAGCAATTTATATATATATTTTTGGGATGGTTTATCTGATCAGGTTTATCAAATAAATGCTTTACTCTTTACCTTCTTAAGAAGATGACATTATATACTTGAACACCATTATATTAAAATATAGCATTATGTAAGGTTACTTATAACACAGATGACAGTTTTTATAGTTTTTGTAACTCCTTGCAGTGTTTTTATGGAAGTGACCTTGCTGAGTCAGATCTTTGTCTTCAAATGTCAGCAAAGAGACAGAAAACCCCCTATGAAAATTTGCATGAAATTTCAATTCCACCAATGAGATCCATTGCCCTTTAAAGTCACTGTGATTACAAAAGTTAAGTCTGTCCAAATATAGTAATGGTGGAAGTTATGAATCCTGTCCCCTAAATATCTTACTTTGGAAATAAATCAATTAATGTGTTTCTGATCCAAAAGACATGCTGTTTTATTAATTAGTGTACAAGGAATTGTTAGGCCAGATGATTATGTTCAATTAAGCATAATGAAAGTAATTAACATAGCTTCTGGTTTTAGGTGGTTGAATTAATAATGCCATTAAATGCTTCTGTTGTGATACTGCTTGTTCTAGCAGAGAAAAAAGTTTAAAAGGAAAGAGGCAAAAGTGGTTTTTTTCTGTTTCTCTTTCAGTGAGCAAAATAATTTCTCCATCATTGTAACATATGCAGAATAGTTTACATTTCTTTTGTAATTGCTAGTGCTTATAAGCACACTGTATTAAAATGCATTTTAAAATTTTGCATCATATCCTTTAAAATATTTAATTACGACGTTGTTTCAAAGTGCCAGTCACAATGAAGGGAGTGTACTTCAAAGTAAGCAAGATTTATTTACCAAACACCTCATGCCCTGTTATGAAGGTCTAGAAAAGGGCCTGTAGCCTACAACAAATACTGTTTGCAAAGGAAGTGGTTCCAAGTAAGGATTTCCTCTGGGTGTTACCGTGTCTTTCTGGCTTCTGCTGCTTTGTTTTGAGGAGATGGCAGTGGAAAGTTGTTTCTCATGGATTCACAGAGGGTAATTTTATGCCTCAGAGTTCCTAAGCCACCAAATAAAGAAGAAACTTGTGATGAACCAGCTTTGGAAGTATTTAATTTCTCTAGTTGTATTTAAATGAGGCAAAATGAAATTTTTCAGCATAACCAATTGCTGTCATAATTATTTCTCTAGGTCTTTTTACTGCACAGAATGGAATATAGGGGTTGTGGAGGGGATGTGTTCACTTCCCTTGGCAGTAAGTTGTACTCCTAAAGTTCATAAGGTGCACTGATCCAACACTCTTAGCAGATCAGTCTCTTCAGAAAATGCACTGGGCACAGTCTTAGAAAAGACTTGGCAGAACACATTGCCCTGCCCTATATTCATAAGCAATGTATTCCTACTTTAAAAAAATCTGAGCAGCAAAATCTCGATTTAAGGAACATATAAATTGGAATTTCAGGATATAACTACATAGGTATGTAGAAATAGGATAGAGAACTATACCAACCAGCAATAAAAAAACCCAAATTTTTTCTCATGGTGATTAATCCTGCAAGTAACCTCTGTTTTCATAGGCCCAGTAAAATGCAGGGCAAATGTCATTTGAACAATTTCCATTTGTTTGACATTTTTATGAGAAATATTTCAGCCTTTTCTGCTCTACAGCTAGTGATACTGCATCTCCTGTCACTAATACATAAAATCAAACTCTAGATTCTTTAAAATTGAAGATAAAATCGACCTGTTATCCTTGCTGCTATATGAGATTTGTCTTCAACATCTGCTCTAAATATGCACCTGGTAAGAACAGTTGCCTCTGTATTGGCTTAGAAGTGACAATTGACCAGAGCTTTTCCTCTGCCTTCCTTTGCTGTGCAAGAATGAAATTTCAGCCTCTGCTAGATGGATTTTCCCACAGCTGTTACCAGCTTGCAACACATCTTTCTGTTGTTGCTGCAGCTGTGGGTGTCCTGTAGCTGGCTCTTGTAGAGCTCAGTGCAAACCATCAGCTCAGTTTTTCTGTGAAAGGACAAGAAGTGCTTGCATGTACTTTCTTTTTTTGCTTCAGCTACTTGTGGAGGACTTGTGATGCATGGACAATAAATGTCTCCAAAAGCAGCCCTATCTCAAGTGAGCTGTTGCTGGAGAAGTTCTGGGGTTTTTTTTGTTTTTTTTTTAGGAATGATCTGTAACATGAGCTAATCACTTTGTTTGTATGAGGTCTTTTCACAGCAAAGCCAGAAAGATAAAGCCCTAAAGCAATTATTGTACATTTTGCTGCTTCTATTCCCTCTACATCCTTGCTCTCCCAACAGAGACCATATTATGCTCTTTTTCCTTACTGCTGAGAAGCTCAAAACTATGATACTGTTCTAACTTTATGAGCTTAAAAAAGTGGCCAAAAGACATGCAAATGAGAGACAGAAAATCTTTTCAGTATTGCAGAAAGTGTACAAAATTATTCTGCTATAATTGGGTAGTTGAACTGAAGGAAGAAAGCGGTGATTCAGAGATAAAAGTGGCAGAGGCACACTCTTGTAGATGCTCCTACTTCCATTTTTTCCCCATCCCAGTCAGGGGGAATTGGCAGCAGAGGGATGGAGCTCAACTTTGTGCTTCACGTGTGATATTTCTAAGCAATACCAAGATAAAGTGATGCAGAGAAGTGTCTTTTAATGGCACACATTTCCCTGATGCATCCCAGATTTCATAAACATTGGATTTGCTATCTACTTGAGCTTAGTTTGAAATAGTAAGGCTTGAAATGTCTATGAAATGTCTAATTCAGCTTTGGGTTTGATTTTTTCTATTTAACGACACAAAAGCTCTGTAATTATAGCAAAGAAATTTTTGTTATTAGGGAAAGATGGTGGGAGACTGTTAAATTATTGTACCAAATGAATAGAAAACAAGAAAAGACACTACTAGAAAACCTACCCAGGCTGTTATGTTATAGAACTGCTTTTTTGCCCTTGAAAGATATTTGATGAGCTTGTGTCTTTTATGCAACTAAAACATTGCAAATGCAGAATTCTAGTATTGATACTGAAATGCTTAATATCAGATGAATATGCTTGTTACTAAAGGAAACTTAATTTGGTAGTATGCCCTGGTGGGATCTTAAATAGATTTTATTTTTAAAACGCTGTCATAAAAAAATATAGCTCAGTGTCTTTAAACTAATCTCTAAAACTTCCATCCTCAAACTGTGTGTTACAGGATACTAATTTTTTACAAAAAAAATCCTATCTCTTCTCCTGTATGTACATAATATTAGAAAAGCAATGATGATGAGTTCTTCAACTGTTCCTGTCTGCAGAGCCAATCCTTTGAACTTCACAGCTGGCATTAGCTCCTTATTCTATGCAAAAGTGAAACTTAAACACAGCAGCTGCATTGCAGGTTGTGATGCTGCATGACTTTCTCACCAGTTCCACTCTGAGACCTGTAGTCCTCTCAAACAGAATTATTTTCTTATTATTTTTCCATGAGTTATCATATAAACTTTGGTATGGTGTTTCTTGGATTGACATGGAAATTCCCTTCAATAGCCTGTGATGCAGAGACGTGCTTGCATAGCAGTAACATGAAAATAATGAACCTTGCCTCTGATTTCATCATAAGACCCTCCTAACCAGCTCAAGAGATGTGTTTCAGCTGCATGCCACCAAAGCCTGCACAGCTGAGGAGATGCTGCAAAATTAAGTAAAGGGAAAAAAAAAAAACAAACCCAGGAAATAAATCAGAAGTACTTCAATTACCTGAGTGCATGAAGCTAAGGTAGTGAAAGTAATGTGAAATGCATTAAATGAGGTCAGAGGTATGATTTTCTTGAAGCTACTTGGTGTGTCAGAAGTGCTTTAAAGAACTTTCAGTTTGCCTTTGACATTGTTGCAATAATTTAAGAAGAAAAATGCCCAAGCTTTCTGGTTCTTGTCACTGAATATGGTTTCTGCAGATCCTTGTGTGTGGTGGTGCTCACAGGGGTCCCAGGACGAGGGAAGAGATGAGGATCTTGACTCCATGTTTCAGAAGGCTGATTTATTATTTCATGATATATATTAAAGGAAAATGATATATTAAAACTATACTGAAAGAATAGAAGAAAGGCTTGAAAGGAATAGAAAGGAACGATAATAAAATCTTGTCACTGCTCGCAGCCTCGATGCAGGTGGCTGCAATTGGACATCAAGTAAAAACAATTTCATATGCTAGGTTAATGTAATTCTCCAAATCACATTCCAAAGCAGCAAAACATGGAGGAGCTGAAACTTCTCAGCTTCTCAGGAGAAAAAAATCTTAATGAAAGGTTTTGTCATAAAATATGTCTGTGACACTTGTGAATTCCTCAGGTGGAGGATCTGTACAATGGGAGTCAAAGGAGGTCCCTGGTGTCTCTTTTGACAACCAAACAGGATATGTCCAGTACAGATGTTCAGATAATTGAAATTCATCATGCATCTGTAAAGGTGACAGCACAAAGCACTATGGTAGAGTCTACAGGCTGCAGCCAAGCCCTTTAAAGGTCTCCTCTATCAGCATGAAAGGTTAGTGTGGTGTTCTGCAGGGTTCTACATCTACCTTTTATGGTGTCAACTGCCACAGAACTGAGAAGAGAGAAAAAAAAGAGGAAATTTCATTAGAGGAAGGGATGGGGTAAGACATCTGGTGGAGGAAGGTGGGAGAATTTTCCATTTGTATGCAAGGAAACTTTCAAATCAAAGGGTCACTGCAACCTTTAAAAGGGGATTTTTTAATAGCTCAGTGTACTCAAAGTTCATGCAGCAAGAGACTTTTCACAGGTGATCTGCTGCTCCTGGGCCAGTTTTTATGCAGAATGAGCAAGATCAACTCCAGAAGCTGGGCTTAATATACTCATCTGAGTTCTGGCCAGTGCTGGTTTCTTTTCTGCAGAGCTGGGTCTGCTTCAGCATCAGAGGCAGCAGCTGTTGGGCTGCTCTGCTGTCAGCAGCAGACACCAGTGCAGTGATGTGGAATTACCATCAAATGCCTCAGACAGTGACATGGGCACATCCTTTGTTCTTCCCTGGCAGCCGCCCAGAGGCCATTAGTCCATGATGGAAAGGAGGAGGACTTGGCAGTGATTTGAATTGTATGTTGACAGAAGGCACATCAACAACTCTTTATTTCCAGAGTCTTCTTGGGTAGCTCTGAATATATCTTTCCTGTCATGAAAATGTAGCTGATTATGATCTTGAATCTAGGGAGAGAGGATGCTGCATATTGATGTTTCTAAGTGCCCCTCTTTGCTGTTTTGCCCTCCTCATCAAAAATAAATGTAATTTAAAATTAAAACGATACATTAGTGAAATTTTATTAAATTTAATTTGATTTAATTTAAAATAAAATTGCTGAAAAGTTAGATTAACATAAAAAATGCATAATAAAATATTTAAACGGCAGAAGTCCTTAGGGAGAAGTACTATCATAACCCTCCTTTTCCTTCTCTTCTACCCATCCTTTCCCCAATGACTGCATCTTGTGTACTCAGATTCTTTAAGAAATGATGCACTTGAAAGAGTAACAGGCTTTTCTGTATGCCAGTAACTGTAAAAACATGCATTTGAAAATGAGGAAACTGATATGTAAAGGTTCAATGAGTTCTTCAAAGAACAAATTAAGCTGGTGTTAGTCATTATGTATCATTGCTTATACCCATGGAAGTGGGTGTATCTATCATGCTCCCATTCCTAAATAAATGTATAGCTAGACATCTAACAGGAGCAGCTGTAAATGCAATATTTACTGTTAAGGTTTTTGGGGGGTGAAAATCTGCATATCACAGACTTCCACAAATGTAAGCACAAGATAATCCTTCATCAGAATTACTCATAATGATTGTGAAGAGATCTGAATTTTTATATTGCTCCTGTCCCTGTTGTGAGTTTCTTATGGATAAGCTGATAGTTTCAGTTTTTAAATGTGTCAGGCCACCATTTTTTATACTGATGAGTAACAGAGGTTGTTCTCTGGCAATAGTTACCTTTATCTTTCAGGGCATATAAAGCATTAACTAATATTCTTGAGGTGAAAATTTATTGTGCTGTTGTTTAAAGCTTTGAGTATTTTCAAGAAAATTCCTCTAGCTGCCTATTAGAATGAAAAAAAAAATGCTTGGTCAACATTGTGGAATACATTTTGATTGCCAGTTATTTTATAATTGCATTAATATTGTTAAAATTATTTTAGAGCAGATTTAGGGTTCTGCCTTTAAAATCTTGCTTGTAAAAAAATGTGAATCAGTGTAAGGAAGGTCTGGCATGTTTTTGATGTAACTGAGCCTACCACTCATTCTTCCTTGGTTGGCTTAGGATAATTATTTGGACCTAGTTTCACCACAGATCCAAGATGTGCATAAAAGTTCATAATAACATGTGATAGAATGCTTTAGGGCTGTGAGTTAATCTTTCCTTCTATGTTTTGGTGATCTGAATTCTTGTCTGTTCCAAATAAAATCCCTTTTAAGCAAAATATGAAGAAAGAATACAGCCATTAGTTGAAATGTTAAAAGCAGTTTATTATTTAACTAATATTTTTTTCTGTTTTGGTGGGTTTTTTTCAATGTCCTTCCTGTTTCATAAATGTTACAAATTTGCCTTTAAAGCAACCCAATGATAAAATATTTCTCAGAGGGGAAAGGACAAGGTTTGGGGACTCCACACTTAAGACTTGTGAATTAGGAGGAGCACTGATTATTAACTTGAGGTCAGGAGTCATTCAAAAGGCATTTAAAAATTCAAGAAGGGGTGAGAGTGAGGTTCAAAAATGAGAGCATTATTAATTTCAGTTATATACATATATATATGTATATATATATAGGTATTTCTATTTTCATGTGGCTGATGTAGAAGCCAAAACATCATAGGCTTAATCTTAGTTCTTGCTTTTGTACTGAAGCACGGTGTATGGTGCACAGGGCTAAGTTCCTTGCTGGCTCAAACTGAGCAGAGTCCAAAAGCACAGCTTTTCCAAGGCAATACAAAGGGAAATCTATGGCATGGCATCCAGTAAAACTTGAATTTTGATCATCTTAATATTAGCTAAAAATCTTCTTTTTTCCTTTTTTTTTTTTTTTAATTACTTGAAATGCAGGATTTTGTGGATTATTTTGAAAACATTCAAGTGTTCTTTTAGCTTTTAATCTTCCTTTGTCCTCCCTGTCCCAGTTACCCTGACAGTAGCATTGTATTCCATTTATTAGTTTCATTTTAGGATGTTTTTTTCCTAAGGAATAAGTTCAAGGTTTACCAACCACTCTTTATCCTTACATCTGTTTCCTTCCTCAAGTGAAACAACTGGTAAGCTTTACATGCCAAGAAGACAGTTTGAACATAATTGCATCAAAATGTGCCCTTTCATCAAATGAACTAGTTTAAAAAAATTTCATCATGTTTAAGAAAATCAGTGTCAAGCTTCATCTAACTTCTGTAACAGAAACAAAACTGAATACTAAAGTTTGTTCATTTCTTTTAAGGCATGTTACTGGGATAACTGCTCTGCAAGTGGTCTGGGATATCGGTTTTGTCCTCAGCAGCCTTAATTGTATGACTTTCTACTTGTTTCTTAGTGTTCAGGCATCACAACACAGATTACCATCAGTTACTGCCTCATTAATGCCTCCTGGTTGGATACAAAGTGAGGAGAAAGAGGTAGACCTTGCTTTAGATGTGTTATTTATATTCTTGCTTTCTTTGGAGAATTGGTGGATACCAAATTCTTGGCTCTCAAACTGTAGCTCAGAGGAGGCAAGGCTGGAGCTGAAATGCTTTGCCATGGTCCTGTGCCAAACAGGGGTTTGGCAGAGAAATTAACCTGCAAACACTTTTTTTTGGTGAAATAATGCTATTCTGAACCAGAACTTTCTTATACGGTGCTGGAAAGAGTAGCTTGCTTTTACTTTCAACTTTTTACTTTCGACTTTTTACTTTTCTTAGCTGTGCTTGTATTCTTCTGCCTTTCTTTGTGAATTTGGAGAAGAAGGTACGACTTTCCACTTACACCACTTATAACAAATCAGAGCATGTTGTAGAATCATAGGATGGTTTGATTTGAAAGGGACCCTAAGGATGATCCAGTTCCAACCCCTCTTCCAATGGGCAGGGACACCTTCCACTAGGCCACGTGTAGTAGACTAGTTTGGAGAAATGTCTCAAAGGTGGTTTTCTTTTTTCATTTGTTTTACTGGAACTGTTTCATTCTGTTTCTGCTCTACACTAGTGTTTTAAGAATGCTCAAAGCATTTTGAGTCCAGAACAGAGAGATTTTTCCTTCCTGTGCATCAGCTGCTGTTTGAGGTGTAAATGAGCAACTTTCAGCCTTGACTGTTGACAACTTTTCATGTAGGTATAACTTCATGACTGTAAATTCATGAAATACAGGGACCAGAAACCACAGTCTTATATTATAAAGGAAAAAAGTTTTCCAGCAAAACTGAAAACATGTGCTTTTGATTCTTGGAAAATGTTAAAGTAGTGGAAGGTACAATTACACTTAAAAGATTTTAGGGGGCTTTTTGAAGAAAATTTCAAAGCTCAAATGGAGACTTGAAAACTTGCTGTCCTTTTACAGAAAAGGCTCGACATTTGCATAGAAAAGTATTCTTTGTTAAACATAGAAAGAGCAAAGAAATAAACCATTATCTTGTGCCACTGTGTAAGATGCCATTACGTTATGCTTCAAGAAATGACAGCAGATGAATGGAAGGAAGAAATTGGAAGAGCTAGAGATGGCAGTCCATGAAAATTGTGCAAGGGAAAATGGAGTGACTGAGTTAAAGAACAGGGAAATAATTTCTTCTCTAAGCTCATGCATTAAAAGAGAAAATCTGAATTGAAACTCAACTGAAGCTTTTCAGATGGCATAGCTCGTTTTACCTTTTTTCAATCTAGACTTCAAATAATAGTTCAAAATGAAGCATTTTAAAATGCTGTACTTTACATTTTAGACTAAGGTGAAAGCAAAGGATGGAATTTCTTGCTGTTATCTTGGCAGCTCTGCTTGTTACAGCTCTGACTGTGTTCTCATGTTAGATGACTATTTTGAGATTGCAAAGCAATGTGGAATGAGGAGATAACTTGCCTTTCACAAAAAAATTAAGGCAAGAACATGAGACAAAATTTTAAAACAACATGTTGAAAATTGCAGGCCATTTCAAAATTGGAAGATAAAAAGAAAAATAGGGTAATTTTTCATTAGTTTTTCTGAATTACAAATAACTTTTTTTCTTTTTTTCTTCCTTTTTCTTTAAGGAAATTAAAAAATAAACCTTGCAGTGCTCTTTCAAGTGTATCTTCTTCTGCTTTTGCTTGCAGGTCAAAATTGAAATTACATTGAACAAGATATTTTGTCATGAGCTAGTGGCCTGGATAACCTTATTTAGAAGTGGTACAGTTTAATAGAAATAAATGGTCTTTATTCTCCAATCTGTCTGTTTGGAGGGAATAGAGGTTATCATTTCAATGCAATTCCTACATAAACCTAAAGTAGAAAAAATAAAATGGTAAAACTAAACTAAAGGAACTTAAAGTTCACCTTAGAGAAAATATTTGTCAAAGCAGCATCAAAGTCTGCAGTGTCATGAACTGATACTGAGAGAGATTCTTTCCTGAAGAAAGGCATTATATCTGAGATGTCTTTTCTCTTCCATGCCTTCTTTGAAATACTTTACTTTCATAAAAGCTAGAGATCCATATTTCATTTCAGGGACACACAACCTGATGTCCATCAAAAGTTTCCATTTTTTTAGATTAAAGTGGAAGTTTTGAAACAGGACACCTGTTTATATATATATTTTTTTTTTAGTGCCTGCATGGCTTTATTTTTCCTTTAGTTCTGAGAATCACAAAATTGTTAAGATTGGAAAAGATCTTTTAGATCATCAGATCCAACCATCAACCCAGCACCACCACCATGTTATCCACTAAACAGTGTCCTGAAGTACCATATCCAAGCATTTTTTGAACATTTCCAAAAATGGTGAATCCACCCCTTCCCTGGGCAGCCTTTGCCAGTGCTTGCCAACCCTTTCCATGAAGAAGTTTTTCGTAATGCCTAATCAAAACCTCCCTTGGTGCAACCTGGCACTATCCTGTATTTTGGTTATATGGCATTCTACAGCAAGGAGTCAGTTTTGTTTCCTGCTTGCACCTTGCTTGGCTAGTGTTGTGTTGTTATTTTGTTTTTTTTTAAAGTTTTTAAAAAGTTTTTGATGTTTACATTTTTGTAATAGAGTTTTTTATGCTTTTTTTAATGTAAATAATTATTGTTTTGTGTCACAGACATCTTTTATGAAAAATCCTTTCCTTAGGATTTTTCCTCCTGAGAAGCTGAGAGGCCTCAGGAACA
>JAWWMN010000208.1:7782932-7803061 GCA_035047745.1 Catamblyrhynchus diadema | reverse complement strand
GCATTCCACAGCAGCAGATAATCAATGTTTACATTTTGTTCCTGAGGCCTCTCAGCTTCTCAGGAGGAAAATCCTAAGGAAAGGATTTTTGATAAAAGATGTCTGTGACACAAAGGCACACCAACCTTGCTGTTTGGGGAGATTTCCTGTACTCAGCCCTTTGATGAGAGGTATATTTTGTGCTCAACTTACACAACTTGCTTCCACTCCAATTGTCTGTGTGGAGGTGGGAATGTTTTCCATTTTCCACGCGTGGCTGTGTCTTGCTGTGCTCACTCTGCATGCTCCCTGTGGCTACCTGTGATTGTAGTTAGTGGAAACTATTGGAGCACTTTCAGGATTGTACTTCTCATTTTAATTAGTTGCTGTCATTTTTCACACTGCTAATAAATCACTTCAAATATATTGCTTGGGGTTGCGGTTATGTTTGAGACATAAATCTTTTGTTAAGAGATTAGTGAGTCATCTATCCCATGGCCCTCATTGCCACCCATTAGACAGTTATAATAAAGCTTTCTCCACTACAGATCCATGAGTCTTCTCCTTCAGGGATTGCAGGATAGCCAGGTGGTGTCTGGAGCAGCAGGATGATGGGATTGTGGAGGGATGATGCAAAGCAATCTCCTTTCTGAGACTTTTTCATGGAAACTTCACAGTACAACTGTCAGTTGTGGTGTTTTATCTCAGAGCCAAAAGAAGGACCAGGGGCATGGATGAACAGAAGTAATTTTAGTTTCTGATAGGTAGAAAGTATGTCTGAAATCTGCAAAAAATATGGTGTTTTCTTACTGCTGATGCAGGACCTCTGTGCTCGCTTTTTGTCTTCACAGAGACTGCATGTAGGATAACATATATTATCTACTTTGGCATAAAGATTTAACTGATTGAACTTGCTCCAAATTGTTGCATAAAGACACTTGAGTCCAAATCTCCTGTTTATAAACTCAAAGTCTCCAAGGAAAATTTTAGTTGCAGTGGACTGAATGCATATGCAAACTGTATCTCAAAAAAAAAAAATTAATTCAAAACCAATCAATTTTCAATTTTCAATTCCAATTCCTACAAAATTTCTCTACAGAGAAAATTGAATATTTAGATTTCACAACAATTGTGAAAAAAGTAAGAATTTAAGAGACACATTTTTATAAATTATTTTTAAAAGCTTTTAAATTGCTATTATTATGTCATGAAATAATTTAGTGAGTACTATACAATATGACTCCCAACACACATTTGAAAGAGAAGAGAGGTGAAAGCTGATGGTATCCAAGCAAAGTGAAGTGCAGGAGAGTTTAACTTAATAGAACAGCTCTTCTTAAAAACCTAGCACCATTTCTTATATGCATAAATATACAGAGAGCAAGTGTAAACATTGAGTTTGATGACCTCTTTAGCTGGTTTCAAGGTTTTCCTTAAAAGATTGAAAATACATGTAAACCCCTGTATATATTGAGCTAAATTCTGTTAATTACAGATTAAAAATCCTTTTATTTTTTTCCTGGTTGCCTAGAAGAGGAGGTTGAAGTGAAACCTGTGGGCACAGAGGGCAAGATGAACAAAGGAAGTCCTTTTCTCACTACTGCAAATATGACTTTTTCCTATCAAGAATCAAATTTACTTAAAGGTAACACTTATTTTTATAATCTTCAACATCTCTTAAAGTCTGTGGTAGTCATCAAATAATTCTTACTGCTACCTATTTTAAAATATCAAGCATAAATTTGTGATTTGGATTTAATGCTTTACAGTAACAAGTACACTTGGCCTTTTGATTAGTGCTGTGGTTAAATTGGAGCAGAAAAACACAACAACTTAAAATAAAAGTTGCTAAAAATGTTAGAATGCTTATTCCTAATACATCTTACTAGTAAAAAAAGGCAGAGTAAAGCAAAATATTCTTCATTCTTAATTGAAGGTAGTCATGTCCTCAATCCAGATTAAGGAAATACTACAGATTAGGTAGAAATTTTAAGGTGAAAGAAGTTCATTACAGGAAAGTGTTGTTGAGTTCAATGTTTACAAATGCTCTCTGCATATTTATGCATAGAATAAAGGGTGATAGTATACATATATATATATAAAAGAACACTTATTATGTTATTAGGTAAGGGTATCTAGGAACTGAGACACCTGAGACACTACCATTTTTGTAAAACCACATGACAACACCAGAGCTCCACAAGCCAGAAAATGCATCCCAATTTAAATAGGTAAGTTCTGTGTAAATAAACTGCCACCAAAGCAAAATGAAAAATCCTCTGAGTCAAGAAATGTTATGAGATCTGCAGTTCCATGACAAAGATACAGGAAGACATGATGTATTAGGTGGCAGAACTTCAGGCCTGATAAGGAGAAATAATAATTGAATCTCTCTATAGAGGCAGCAGCTCATTCCCTCAAAAAATAGAAAAAAATAAAAATATTTTGAGCTATCCAGGTAAGTTGCTACAATTCTTCACACAGCATTGCTCCAGAAAAGCTAGCTACACCTTAGACTGATCTGTACAACATCATTTTCACCAATTTCAAATCTTCTGGTGTGTGACTCTCCCCAGTAGAGGGATTTAAAAAAACCCCCAAAACCGTACACTAAGTATTCTACTCTATCACAGTCTGTTCTTGAGAGAAGTTAGCCTAATAAATATGCAAGAAATTAGACAGCAATAAGGAGATCTGATAGAGTAGGAAAAGATGAAATGCTGTCTGCCAGCACTTGGATTTTGGTCAAAATCCTAGCAGAGTTAGAGCCATGAATCCAGTGGAGCAACCTGCAGCTCATCTATTTATCTTATTTTATCAGAAGTGTTATCAGAGTGTGACTCCTAAAGAGGGAGAACATTGTTGATCTGCTCTAAGTAATGACTTTGTTGAGGATCATCTACAAAAATACATGTAGTCCCTCAGCTGTTCTACACAGACTTTACATACAAGAGGAAACACACCAGAAAATAATATTTATTCAGTGTCAGAGTGCTGTTTATGAAGCTCTGTGTTTATGAAGATATTTAATATGCCTAAGTGCCATTGATTTAGGAGTAAAAATCAACTCTCTGGTGTTTTGTGCAGTCTGAAATGTGGCCTTCAAAGCTGGATGGAGTAAAGAGGTTGATGGCTATTGACTCTCTGGTGTCTCCTAACATGTGCAATTAAGGAGGTCACAATAAGGGACAACTGCAAGAGGTCATGGCCTTTGCTGAATTCACAGAGGGCTGTGGCCAGGTCACTGTGTAGGGCCACTTTAAAGTGGAATTCTGTCACAAAAATGAGGTCTAATGCAAAAGCATTGATTGATGCTATTAACTTGAAAATTAAGAATATGTCTGATTGCAGAGAGAAGTGAGCACAATGCAAACACAGCCAAGGAATTCTTAGATGTTTTTAGAAAACTTCATAGCCTAGAATAAATATAAACTTCAGGGGAATAAATATTAATTTCTAATGGGAAATGTTTTTACATGCTTGGACAGGGAAGATTGTCTAGCTGCATGAAGATTTTTGGATAAAAAACAAGATAAACATTTGATCCTTCAAGAGACTCCTGCCTCAGAAAGGGCAGAACTTATGACAGGAGGTATTTGCAGGCCATTGCAGCTACAATTTCACCTACAGATATTCCAGGGGGCAGGGTATTTAAAAGCATTTTTCCTTGAGTTTTCCTTTTCCAGGATCCTGATGTTCCCCGCCCTGCGCATAGGAACCATGTCTACTGAATGAAAGTGAGAATAATCGATTCTACTCTGTATAATCTTATTACTAAAATAATTTCTGTATTACAATTAATATTGCTTTTAATGATTCTTCAACTAATTTCAGTGCTGTCACTTTCTGAACTTCATCTCATGTGTGTTTTTCTGATAATCTTTAGAGAAAGCTTTTATTGTCTCTCTGCTTTTATTTACACCCAGAGATTTAAAGAGATAATTTTCTATCCTATTTCAATGGTTATCTTGGAGTAGGGGATGCCTCCTGTGTGTACATATGTAGTAGCCACTCCTCTGTCTCATGGGCTTTTCCTTTGCTAACACTTCAATTATTTACTTTTAACCCACAGTAAGGTTTTCTGAATTTTCCTGTTATTGTCCCAAACAGAACATTTTGATTCACTGGAACATTTTAATACATGTAGCCTCATACACTTCTCATTATTTCTCATTATTTCATTTTGCTGAGTTTTGCTTTTTATCTTTCTTGCCACTTTCTAGAAACACTCTTAAATTACCTGCCTGCTGAATCCCAGTTTGGTGCCCTCTGTTCTTTCTTTGATTGATGCATCTTACTGATTTTTATGTGTGCTGGCTGCTTGTTTTTGTTTGGTTTTTGTTTTCCCTGTTTCTTCCTGTCCCCTTCCTGAGGACTTTATTCTTTCTTGCCAATTTAAAGTCCTTTTGTCCAGAGACATTAGTGTTCTCTCTCAGCAAACTGGTGACCATGATACTCAAAAAAAATTTATCAACACTTCGAAACTTTTGCTTTGTGTTTCTAAGCCCCCCCCCACTTTTAGCCTCTGATTTACCACCACTATTGTGGGAGTTTTGGGGTTTATTTAACCTTGACAGTGGCAGTGAATCACCTATGACGTTAAGCAGATTACACTGAACCTAACTATGTTGTACTTTGGGGAATTACAAACCACAAATTCCTCTGGTGGATTCCTAGGTCTGGGGTTTAATGAAGCAGCAGTATTTTCTGGCTGGCTTCAGGACTGTGCTGTGGCATCACTCTTGGAGCACCTGAAGGGGGAATGTCAGTGATCTATCCTTGCTCCATGTCTCCCAGCTTCCTACTATTGCTCTTCTGCACTGGCTCCCAATGTTTGCTATGTTATAATAAACATTTTCTATGTCATGTGCTTTATATAAAGATCATAAAATACTGCCTATGCAAAAGGGGTGAGCTGAGGTTACTCAGCTAACCTTGATTTTTTTTCATTCCCCCCTCCCATTGTCTAACTTGTGAAACTTTTCCTTTGCAGTTCTGTAAATGTTATTTTAATGTAATTTGTGCCTAACATATATATTATAGCTAAGTCTATCTAATAAGCAGTTGGGAATAATATATGTAGATTTTTCTATTTTAAATTCTTTTCTGTAAGTCAGCAGAGTGAAATTCATTAACTTGATATGCATCTTTTTCAGTCTTTTCAGTAACCATTCACCAAAGAATGGGCTTAGGAGTGTATTTATATGGTAAATGTACTGATACTGCTTACTTTAATAAAAAGTTCATCTTTTTAATGCTTTTCCATATATACACATTTGGCTCTTTTGGAAAGGGACTTGTAATCTAATCTTCTTTCTTCTCATTTTAGCAGAATTATTACTTATAAACTAACATAGATTAGTTGCAAGTATTAAAAGAAGACTATTTATTTGTGTAGCACTTGAAAAACACTTGAGCAAACTATTTATTAAAAAGAGTGACGTTTACTATAATACTTTAAAGAGTAATGACTATTGAGTTCTGGTGGGTTTTTTGGTTCGTTTGGGTTTTTTATGGGGGAATATTCAAATAGAAATTATGCAATGAATGCATATGAAAAAACCTGTTTGATAGAGAGCTTTAGTAATGCTTAATGGAGTTTTTGCTTTCCTGAGAGTGATAGCACAGCGTGTAGTATATAACTGACTAATGGAGATTTGCCACTCAAGTAAGTCAATCAAAAATGTAATTTAGCTGGAAACTCTCATGGAAACAGCTCTGCCTCTTGTATCTCTCCCAATTAAATACAGTGTGATGATGATTGCATATGTATCACTAATAGGGTTGTTGGGAGAATTTCTGATAAAGCTTTTGATGGGGACACAAAAATGTAAGTTTTGAATCTTCTGAATTAAAAAATCAAACCACTGACCACATAGGACATTTCAAACAATTTTCAAATGGACAGTATCCTTATTCAAAATGCTTTTCATTTTGAATATATTTCACCCAGAGTAAGGCAGAGTGGGGTGTGGGGTTTTTTGATCTATTTTCTTTTAAAATCGTTCGCAAAATCATCGCATTCTGAAATAGATTTGTGATTTATATTCTAGAACAAATAAGAACATCCACTTAGCAGCTTTACCACCTTCAACTGTCTCTGCAAAGTCTTCATGATGGTGCTGCTGGTGAGTCTCATAAGGCAGAAAGAACACCATCTACTTTAAGTAAGACCAGTATAAATACCTCAAAAAAAAAAAACTGGCAGTTACTTGTAGCACATCAAGCAACCTTGGCATGATTCCAGCCCTTCTTCTGGCACTGAAGTGGCTTACTAACCCTGTGTGGAGAGGTGTGTCAGAGGTGAATGTTCACCAAGTGACACCAGCCTGAAGAACCTGAGAATGCACAAAACTTTGGGCATATCTTCCAAGCATTAGATGTCTCTCAGACCAAAGCTATCAGAAATTAATTTTTCCTATACTGCTGATGCCTCGGGTTTTAGCTTTTATATTTTTTAGGTTTTGTACTGCTGATCTCCATATGAGGGGATGGTGAGCTCTCTTCACAGAGTAGGGAGACAAAACAATTCCTGCTCTAGCTGGGGACCAAGGACAACAATTGAAATCTCAGGCCCATGAGCACAAACAACGTGAACTGAAGAGAGAAAAATAAGAAAGATGGGACTTTATAACCTAAAGCTGTACCTGGACAATTAACTCCAATATGCAAATGGACCAGAACTTACAAAAGTGAGAGACCCCGTGACCAGCTGTCCATTTTGTGCCCATTTTGGGTTCATCTTGTGTGTAGCCCTGGCTGGGCTCTTGTGCTGCCCAAGGTGGATCCACTGAGGCCTTTTAATAAATCCTTACTTTATTCTTTAACTCTGTCCAGCCTCTGTTCTGGGTCAGCCTTCACAGGGCATCACGGCACCAAAAGCCCCCTGCAGAAACTCCATGGACAAAGTCAGATAGCCACTAATTGCCTTTTACAATTAATTTATGAAGGTAAAATGTGTGCACTTGCCAGAAGCGTGGTATCTCATAAAAGGAAGACTGCATTTCTGAGCTTTCAGCCCTGATTTTTAAGTAGGAACTAGAAAAAAAAAAAAAAAAAAGAAAAAAAGAAAAGTATATTCATAGCTAACATTCACAGCTGTACTTGACATTAAAACCATCAAGATACTGGCTCCCTGGTATCTGGCCTTTCTCTCCAGCTGGAACCTCTGCCTGGGCCCTCTGTCCCATCAGACCTACTGAACTTATTATTGCTTTGCATGTTTCCCTCTGCTCTGCTGCTACTAACCACCATTTTCTTTTGAATTGGATAAATAATTGCCATAATAATTCTCAACTTTGAGTTTATTGGTTTTATTTTAGGTCTGAGGAAAGACTCGTACGCCCCAAATCTTGTCTGCTTCACCCAGTAAGTGCAACAAAAAGGAGAGAAGAAGTCCTCACAAAGTTTGACTTTTTCTGAAGCATAGATGGAATATGTGTATTTCCACAAAATTGCCTCTTAAAGTGCACTTCTATAAAATGAGTACTGCATGTCTTTGAAAATTCATCACTGTTTCACTGTATTCAGTTAAATACTTTGTACAAAACACAAATCACTTTCTGGTTGAAAAGATTTGATGATGAAAACTCATTTGATCCTTTTAGCACAGATTGCAGCAAGTTTATGATATTGCTATTTTTGTATATCTTCTTTTTGCTGTTGTTTACAGATGAAATAACCTCCCAAGTTACAGCTGAAATGAGCAAAACTATTCCTGCCAAGTTTTGACAGAGTAAATACACCTGTGATTGAAGAAATATAGGTGTTCACACACCTCTTTTAATTTTCTAATATCCCTTGTCAATTAGAATGATGTGCATCTTTTAAATATATGGTTGTGAGCTCTGTTTGGTGTTTGCTTTTTTATTATGTGTCTATACATATATATATATATATGTGTACATATATATATAGAATCATCATGCTTTATGCTTATTATACAAAATTCTTGCTTGGGCAAAATGAGGAACACAATCACAGGTGAAGCTGGGAAATTATTGTTACTCCAGTAAATGACTTAACAGCATAATAGTCTGATTTATTAGTTACAATAGTATGTATTAATAATTCAAATTAATATAGGAAAAAATCATAATGGAATTATATTGCTTTTTGGGGGAAATTAAAAGTCCTTTCTAGAAACCGTCTGGGTTCAAAGACTGGTGGCTTCAGCCTTCCTGAAAGAAGGAGATGGACTCAGAATGAGCTATCAGCATCCAGTCATAACTGGGAGGCATATGGTCTTGTCTTAAGGGGTTTCTTCCATTTTCTGGGAGAAGGCAGATGATAGCCCTGACCTCCACAGACTTCATTTTTGGAATTTTTTTTTGAGCACAGCTTAGGTGCTCACTTTTGTCCTTAGTTCCTAACCATTGACTTTTTGTTGGGTTTACCTGAGCAATGGAAGGCTGAAATCCCATAGTGACCTCTGAATTACAGCTATGGTTTCTGCCAGATCCCCTGCTCCTCTGGTACTGTTCTGCACCCTTTTGCACTTAATTTCATTCTAGAAACATGAGTCGCTGCTTGTTATCACTGTAGACCAAAGGAAATCTAAAAAAAAAAAGTAGTTGGTAGTTAGCTGACCACCCCACAACTGCTAACACAAATACTATTTTTTTTCTTTTTTTTTTTTAAGGCTAAAATCAGCTCAAGTGAAGACAAACCATACAAGTCCTGAGACCCTGAGCTGTCAGGTGAGTGGCCTTTAGTAATGGAAAAATTGTTTTGTTTATCATAAAGATGTTGGGAAAGTTCAACCAAGCCAAAGCAAAATAACACTGCAGTGATAAGGTGACCTCCTGTGAACTGCCTGTATAGCAGAGACCAACCTCTGTCCTTGTTCAGGTCTAGTAAAAAAAAAAATAAATTCAAAAAATAAGATTTTATCATATCTTCCATGTAGTTCACTTATCATATTGTGATGCTGGTCTCTAGTATACTTTTAATGGGTGTGGGGAAAGTATTTTATAAAACTGAGTTCACTTCTAAATTAAATACAGGAGTTTGTGAAGAACTACTCCAACAGTGAAAAAACAGCTGCCAGCGAGTGTTAGGAAACAAGACATGGGGGTTTTAAACACTGACTTGTTGAATGATGTTGACAAATAATTATTAAAAAAAAAAAAAAAGACAAAAACAAAACTCAAAAAACCACCAAGACCATCTTAATCCAGACAAAGAAATTCCAACCCCAACAGAATTTTCAAAAGAGGTCAACGGTTGGACTTGATGATCTCATGGGTCTTTTCTGACCTAATTGATGTTGTGATATGGTGACATCAGTGGGCTAAAAGAAGACAACTTTCTTTTAATATTTTATTTTCTGCTACAAGTTCCTGTCTGTAGAACTAACCTGCCATGTATGATATGGTGCTTAAGCAGTCTTTGTTTCTAAAAAGAGACAGACCTTTAGTGTGGTCTTTTACAAGAAATAGCATAATTACTAGGTAGGGTGTGAAGGGGGGTTAAGTTTTTAAGCAACCATGGAGTGAATGGGAATGAAAAGTAGACAGTGAAAATTTTAGTCTTTCATGGAAGGAAATTCTTATGGTTTTGATAGCCCAAAGACAACTGTGCTAGAGCTTAAATGGGTCTTGAGAATAAGAATAGCAATAGCTGCGTGACCACAGTTGGAATATTTTCATTATTTTTCACTACCCACAGGTAAAGTGCATTAGAAATAAACTACCTTGAGATTTCAACAGAAAAATACCATTTGTTGTCTCTGGGTCTTCTGCAAATCTGCTGGTATCAAGCTTAGGAGACATGCTGTGCTGACATTCCTTACCCTCTGTCTCATACCATTAGTGACTTAAAAGAATTTCTCTGGAAAAATAAACTGTAATTGCAACTGTTCAGTGCCCACCTGAGAAAATTACTTTTACTATTAAAACTGAATGGCTCAAAAAGGTTCAGCACATTCCTATTTTACCATGTATCTGAACAAGACCTACAAAGTAAAGGAACAGGCAGGAATAGCATCTCATAGTACATTTATATTTAAACCTATCAGTTTTTTTTTTTTCCCCCCTTTAAATCTATTAATCTCCTCTGTTCTTATGTACTTTCTTTGTATCTCTCTCCTTTCTCTTCTTCAGTGCTGTTGTGTGACTTCCAGATTCTTTTAATACTGGTTTAACATCAATGAGTCAGAATTCATTTTTGTTTCCTTAATAAAGACCTTGTTTTTAAGTGTTCTCAGCATTACAAATTAGAGTCACATTTTCGCAGATGCTGAGATTCTTCAGCTTTCCGTGCCCTGGTTTTGAAAATATTTTAAATGCCTATGTGGTTTGCCTTGGAGTGTAAATCTGTCCCTCAAAGGAGGATCTTAAAATTGAGCATTCCCATTAGTGGCTTTTTCAAGGCCAGCTTTAATGAAGATGTTCCTTTCACAGAGATTTTAAAAGAAAGTGCCACAGAAATATGAAAGCTTTCTTCTAATAACTAAAAAAAAATAAAAAAAAAAATCTAGAAAGTAGCCATGAACTGAAAGATTTTTACTGCTTCCCCCACCACCACCTCCCTTGCTCTAAGAAATGCAGCTATTCCCTGAGAAACTTTGTAGTTGGAGGCCCATTTACAGTAATAGCTTCAGCCAGTCCTAATGATCATTCAGAAGAGCAGATGTAATAATGGTTTCCAGGAGGAGATCTGTTTGGGCTCCTAAACTTGCAGATGGATATAGTCCTTTCAGAAAAACAGGAATCTGGTCTCCTAACATGTTGTCTGAGGATGTGGAAAAACCACACCAGCTCTAATTTGCACTGCCAAAGCAAAAGTCAGGGCAATGAGGGTGAAATAGCAGTATTTTAGGAAAGCCTGATTTCCATACCATTGTAGAAAGAGAAAATGGATACAAAGGATTCGTGTCAGTTGTGGCTGGTTTTCTTTTCCCTTTCTGAGGCACAGAAAGATCAAAAGCCCTGAGGCAGGCCAAAACCCCTGAGGGAGCCCAAAAGCAGATTTCAGGCCTGTTTTGATGTTTCTTGTCATGGTTGGAGGAGAGAGGAGGAGCTGCAGAGATCCAGGACTGTCTTTTTGCTGTGTTTGCTGTTTGGGCAGTGTAGCTGAGAGGCTTTGGTGTGGCATTTGCCATCTGAGCAGGATAAAATACGTGTTTTGGGGATGGTAGGACTGTCCCAGAGCTGCATGTGCCACGATGGTGCATCTTCACTTGACCTTGCTGGGGACAGGGCAAGACACAGAATCATAGAACGTTTTGGGTTGGAAAGGACCTGCCAAAGGTCAACTATTCCAAGCCCCTGGCATGGGCAAGGACACCTTTCACTAGACTAGGATGCTCAAATCCCTATCCAATGTGGCCTTGAACCCTTCCAGGGTAGAGCACCCACAGCTTTTCTGAGTGGCCTGTGCCAGTGTCTCACCACCCTAGTAGTGAGGAATTTCTTCCCAATGTTCAACATAACTTACCCACTGACATTCCCCCTTGTTCTATCACTGCATGCCCCTGTAAAAAGTCCCTCTGTGGTTCTCTTGTAGTGTCCCTCTTGTGATTCTCTTGCCTTCAGTGGACAATCTAAGGTCTCCCCAGAACCTTCACTTTTCTAGGCTGAGCGACTCAGCCTGGCTTCACAGCTCAGGTGTCCTACCCCTCTGACCATTTCTGTGTCCCTCCTCTGGAGCTGCTTCCCCAGGTCCATGTCCTTCGTGTTCTGAGGAGCCCAGAGCTGGATGCAGTACTCCTGCAAAGTGCCACCTTGACTTCTGTGGCACCCCAGCCCTGGCCCCATCAGCATGTCAGCCTGGCACAAGCCACAGGATCACTGGGTCTGTGTTTTGTTGTGGGTATTTTGCTGTTTCTTTGTTGAGGCAGAAATTCTTCCAATGAAACATCTGACTGCTGAGCTGTGTGTCCCAGCTGGCAAAAGAAAGTCAACTTCTTATTACCCAGCAATGAACTCTGTTAACATCTTGTTAGGGTTGAGAAATACCCAGATAATTGTACATCCCCAGTTTTCCCTTGCTCTATTAGTTGTTGTGTCATGGCATGAAACGAGACACTCTGTCCCTTGAAGGATCTTGGGCTAGTATTTTTCACATGCATAAAAATGTGCCAGAAAATTACTCTGTCATAGTTTACATAATTCTGAGTGGGTTGGAATCTACTGCCAAAGCCTACGTGCCTTGCGCAACTTTAAGTTGCCCTAGGATGTTGGAAATGTTTTTATGGAGACTGGAAACATGAAAAATGCACTGAGGGGGGACCAGAAGCCTTGTGGAAAGGCAGTGGAGTCCAGGCAGGGTGCCCAAATTGTGCCTGAAATGGAACAACATACTCGGCTTTTGTGAACGACATCCCATCCTAGGTGCACACACAAGCAATACACTGTAGACGCAAGCATGATTGTAAACTTATGTCAGTTCTGATGCAAAACAACAGAAATTAATGTTCCTTATTTTCTGATGAAAGTACTGAGGCACCAAGGGAGTTTGCCACCCGTAAAATCGCTACAAGACGCAGTCCTCACCACAGTTTATTCCAGCAGCCCGAGTTGCTTCTCACTGTAGACTCTGAAAAGCTGTTATTTCCCAAATGTATCCAAAATAAGTCTGAACATGTTTGCCTGTAATGCAACAAGGTGAGCTTAATTGCAGGAAGCTTTAGAAGTGTTCAGCTCATGTGCTGCTGACACAGCAGGGGTGGGTCGGTCTGAAGGGAAGGGGAGCGGCGAGGACAATCCCTGTGTGGGAACCACCTTCAGAACAAAACCTGAAACTTCAAAGCAGGGGGAAAAAAACAAAAAAAAAACCAACAAAACAAAAACCCCACACAACAACCAACCCCCTGTAACACTTCTAAAATGTTATAATAAATGGAGTGAAAATAACATGCACATTTACATTTCTTTGTTCTTATTTGCAGTTTGACTTAATGTCAGGAGATTGCCAAAGTTTCAGCATCAGCATCTGTGCTCACCAGCTTCAACAAGATTTAGAAGAAAGAAAAGAAAGAAAAAAGCAGTTTATATTTTGTAAGTTACCTGTGCTCATGTGCAGCTTACATACAGGGGCGTTGATGTATGCAATAGAGAATTAATTTTAAGCAGAGCTGCAGCTTGAGATGTGTTTCCCAACTTGGAGACCTGGTTTTGGGCCCAAAATTGATGAATGCTTTAGTGCTAATCCTTTGTGTCATTTTTAACAGCACCAAAACCCTGATTAATGTGGTATCTAAAGAATGAAAATGGGTCCTCCCCCCTAGCTTTTACTACTTTAATAGACATTTACTATAGTTTTAAATAAAATTTTATCAGCAAAGATCAGCAAAATTCTCATGGTACAGAGCCCTTTTAATTTTCATGTAGAACCAACTTCTGTAAGAGTGTTTTTACCAGGATTTCCAAATTTCTTTTAAACACAATATTTGAGGTTTAGATTGTTTTATTAGCAGTCAAACATTTTTTATTTGTACTATTTATTATGTCAAACAGACAGAGAAGTGTTTTTAACATCCAGCTGTGCTTCAATTCATTCTTGATCTGATTAAGGGGATCTGTTGCGTTTTGTCAGTATAGAACCATTAGCTAAGAACTTTTTTAAAAAGTGCTTTTCAGGTAGTCTAATTACTAAATTCAGATAGTCTTTATAAAAGAGATGCATTTTATTCCTTTTATATGATATTCCACTATAAATTAAAATGAAATCTGTTGGTCTGCAGCTCCTTTTTTTAATATTTCTTCATGTTTAAAAAACATCTACTCCTTTTTATTTTTATTTATAAGAATGACATTTTTATAATTTTAACTAGTGAGGACTTAACATCATCCAGTGCAAAGATATAATGAAAAAATATATTCTTGACCACCACGTCATGTTGCTTTGAATTTCAGGGTCATTTTCTTTAAATATTATGATATGAATCATCTCCATTTACACTGATAATAAAATGCTTTCTGGTGTTCTCAGACTCAAAAATTTATGAAAAGGAAAAAACATGATGCAGACACAAAAACACAAGTTTGTGAAACTGGAACATCCTGTACCATTACTTGAGATAAAGTTCCCAGTTAAAATTTAAAATATTGCTGAAATTATTTCCTGAGGAAGTTATTTTGGGATTTTACGGTTAACTACACTTGAATAAAACCTATTCCTGTGAACAGCAATATTTTAAGTATTTTAAAATGCTCCAACTTTAAATAAATTGATGACCAGTGAGATCATCCCTAGACATTCAATAGCAGTGGTGTTACAGGAGTGTCACTGAGACAGTAATAATGATATCATCACACTAGCAAGCAAAGTGTATTCTGTATGACTCACTGCTGCTTTTTTATAGAAGTTTTAGCTTCAGAAATGAGTATGTGATATGATTGGCTTGGTGGATGAGCATAGAAAACAGAGAGACAGAAATATTAAAAAAAATCCATATAATTTCTAATTTTTTTTTTTTCTAAGTTTCAAGATGCTGCCTGAAATCCAGACTTGCCACAAACTGAACAGGTAACACAGTAATTTTTCTTGTTCAACTCTTCTGTGGAAGTAAGTTTTAAGTTATGTTCATGGGTGGCACAGTTTAACTCAAGAACCTGACAACAAAGGGAATCTGGCAAAGGAGTTGCTTAAGAAGGATTTATATGTTTATAAATATGTTTATAAATGTGTTTACATGTTGTAGTAAATACTTCCCAGCTTTCATATTGTAATTACTACTTCAAACTGCTGCTTGAAAAGCAGTTGGTCATTATTACATTGAGACATGGTTTTGGTTTGTTTTCTTTCTGGTGTAATCTCTTCCAATTATACAGGGATATATATATATATATATACACACATTTATATGCATGAAACATTTCCCTTTAATTTAGATATATACTTATATTATATATGTATGAAATATTTATTTTAATTTTTTGGTTACAGTCATCATGCAAATTCCTGTGCTTATTGCATGACCCAGTTCACTGAACTGGAAAGAGAGGTGATTTTGTCACTTGGAGTTGCTCTTGGTTTATTACCTCACCATGCAGAGTGTGCACAAGCACTATGTGTGGCTTTATGGAGTGGGAAAAGAGTGAACAAGACAGACTATTTGAGTAACAGCAGAATTTGAAGAATGTACACAGACCTGTCCTGCTTTGCCCTGGGTTAATCTTGAATGCTTTCGACAGTAATGCAGAAGAGGCCTGGGAGTGCAGCTCTGATTATGTGGCCCAAAACACTGCTTTTATTTATTTTAATCCCATGTACTGAATTCATCATGCAGCTCTTCTGCCACAGGGAGAGCTGACAGATAGGATTTCCCCCCCATTTTCTCCCACAGAAACTCTGAACTATAATCTTTTTACTTGCCTAGGTAATAGTGTGTGATTTTTCCCAGACACTTAAGCTGCTATAAATCAAGTAAGTACATGTGTGTCAGAGGAAGACATAACCCTTTATTTATGAATGTGTTAGAAGAACTGTCAGAAAAGGGATATTGATTCTGGTTTTGTACAGGGAACTGATGAGAACAACCAATCAATGTAACATAGGGAGAACTTAACGTTGGTATGAAATATTTAGGTTGTAGAGAAGTATAAAAATTAAGAAAATTTCCAATGGACAACAGCAACATATTTTTTTGCTAAAGAGAAGATGAAAAGCAGAGATTGGTGATTAAAAAAAAGTAAAATGAAAGAGTAGAAGAAACTAATATATTGAGAAACTAATATATCATGAAGACTGTTACATAAAGGCCCTGTCCATTGATATATTTTGATTAGAATATTTTGACTAAGAGAGCACAATTCTGAGCATCTGTTTACCAAATTGTATTCTATAGTGTGCAAGCCTGGATTTTGTTTTACTCAAGCACTCTTGAGTGCTTAACTGAGAGAAATTAATAAACAATTGCAAAAGTACTTAAATTGGTCATTAAATGTTGTGTAAGTAAAGAGAAAATACACCTTAACATAATATGGGTTTAGGAAAAGAAAAATGCCAAAGCCAAACACCAAGATCTCAACAACTATTTAAAAAATCATCTGCAACACTTTTTTTTTTTCCTTGAGTTTTTTCTTACTGTACTACTGCCCTTTTCAAGCTCAGTTTGTTAAAATCTTGGAGCAAATGAGGTGTTTTGTTGGATCTAATTGTCTTTTGTTAAGAACTAATTATGTGTACTTGAAATATCTTTATGGTTGATGGCACTGAGGGTAAAAGAATTACCCTATGATATCAATAGCCAACCAAATTAAGCACAGGGCCTACTTGTATTCCACCTGCTGGAGCATTGGAACAGCTATCTGCCAAAAAGATGGAGTTCATTGAAGTCTTTCAAAATGAATTAAAACTTGAGTCATGGAGTATTTGACAATAGTAATTTTTGTGTGTAAATTTTATAACTGACAAAATACAACTTAGGTGCATATGGTGTTTACTATTACAATTGGCTAACAATTATCTGAGGATTTTGGTGTTGAAGTAGTGGCCTTTCCATATTTCTGAAATTTATGCCCCAAAAGCAGAGTGTACAATAAAGAAATAAAGAGTGGTTTTCCTAATTTGGCTGCAGAGTTCAACATTGTAAAAGAAAGTTTCTGCTTAAATAGCAAAATCATAGAATCAGAGGATGGTTTGGGTTGGAAGGAACCTCAGATTCCACCTGGCTGCCATGGGCAGGGACACCTTCCAGTAGACCAGGTTGTTCAAGGTCCCATCCAGACCAGCACTGAACACTTCCAGGGGAAGTCTTCACAGGAGAAGTGCCCCAGACCTTTCATCATCTTGGTGGCCTCCACTGGATTTGCTCCAGCAGGTCCTGATGCTGGCTGGTGTTTCTACTATCACAGAATGGGTCGGTCAGAAGAGACCGCAGTGGGTCATCTGGTCCAACCTCCCTGCTCAAACAGGGTCATCCTAAAGCACATTGTACAGGATTGCACCCAGACATTTCTGGAATATCTCCAGTGGGAATATCTCTACAACCTCTCTGGGCAAGCTGTTCCAGTGCACAGTCACCCACACAGTAAAGCAGTTCCTCCTCAGGTGGAACTTCCTGAGGTTTCTGCCCACGTCCTCCTGTTCCATTGCCTAGCGCCACTGAGCAGAGCCTGATCCATCCTCCTGGCCTTTCAGATTCTCATGGACACTGGTGAGGTCCCTTCTCAGTCACCATTTCTTAAGTCAGCCCCAGCTCCCTCAGCTTTTCCTCCTAAGAGAGATATTCCATCCCTTCATCACCTTCCATCTTTGCTGGATCTGTTGCAGGAGCTCCACGTCTTTCTTGGAGTGCGTGGCCCCGAGCTGCTCCAGATGCAGCCTCACAAGGGCTGACCCTCTAATTGCTGAGCTTCCTAAGGAATCCTGCTGTGCTTTTTGAATACTCACAGGGTGATGTTACCCTGGAAGAAACAACATCATAATTCTGTTTTGCTCTAGGGCTGAACATGAATCTCGTGGCTCAGGTCTGCCACAGGCAGGGGGGAGGAGATGCCCACCACCACGTGTCCTGCTCGTACAAAACATGGCCTTATTTTTCATCAGAAGAAACTGTTTTGCTCATGTCCTGTTTAACTGAAGCAAACACTTGATTTTAATAGGATTTAGATGTGCGTTCAAGCACTTTGGACCGAGTCTTAAAAACAGAATCTGTACCCAATCTCAGATGCTTCTGGTCAGTCTGCTGCCTGCTTGTCCTCAGCATCTGCTGCAAGGGACAATGCACGTTATTAAAATAAAGCTTTAGGGAAAAAAAAAAAGAAAAAAATTGAATTTTTTGTCTTTCACAACACTTCTAATGGGCAGAAAGGGAAAGTTTAAAAAAATATGATGAACCAAGAGGGCTGAGTACTGATCTGAAGAGTTTTGTGAGGTACACTAAGGATCTGATATCTCAAATATCTTGTCATAGTCCATGATCAAGGAAGTTCAGTTTTACTGTGAAAGATAGAGACACAAGGTGTTTGCAATAATCATTTTAGGAGGGTTGGTGCAGAGAGGAAGGTAGAAAACTTCCAGAAGTTGAACTTCAGAATAAATAGCTACAGTCCAAAGGGAAATATGAATTTCCCTGTGGATTTTTTAGATAGGCTGCTTCTTCCAGTAATATTCACCTGGATCAAGAGCTGATTCAACTGAAAATTACTCTTAAGTTGTTGTCATTGTTGTTTTAACAAGCCATTGCTAGAAAAACTTTTTTGTTTTTGGCATTAAAGAAAAAAGTAACATTTTGCAATAAAAAAATATCACAATGTGGATTTAGAAATTTAAAATAAAAAATCTCTGGAAATATTCAACCTTAAAGGTAAGACTTTAAAAGATAAGAGGTTTAGGTCAAATTTGGATTATCTTTCCAAGTGGAATATCCTTAGGCCTTTTTAAAAACCATGAAATTTTCCCTCCTCTTACACTGCACTCATGTGCAAAAATGACCATGCTGTGACTTGGAGAAAATAATTTCTGTTAAACAAGATCATTATTGACTATAATGTTTCACAATGAATGGTCTTCCTAAAGTGATATTCTAGCAGTGCAGTATTTGTTATGCCCTTCATTAATTTGTTAACATTAATTCTAATGACTGAATTTGTTCTTTAATTTAATAACAGTACTAATGGAAGGGAGAGAGAGATGCATTTTCTAATAATTTGAATAAATCAACGTGAAAGATAATTTGAGATATTAGGTATAGATCGAAGAAAATAATTATACTTAAACATGTATTTCTCACACTGTTTTCCATTAAAATAATGAAAAATACTAAATAAATGCTAAAACAAAGCAAATGTGGTTTTGCTGCCAAAGCTGAAGTTTTAATGTTTTGTGTTAAAATATACAAAACTGGGGCAAATGTGTTAAAATAAGCATCTGCTATCACAATTAATGATTAATAGTAGCCTCTATCTTCAGTCATGAGTATTCTTTGCTATGTGCATAGTGAAACTTGATAGAGATTGTCCTTGGAAATAGGCTGGAAACTGAAATAACTTCAGAAAAGGAAAATGTCGATATCTTTGTAAACAGAATGTGATAGCCATCAAAGAGACAAAAAAGACGTAAAAGGAGAATAGGTTGTGTGTAAGTTACAAGGAACATGCAAATATTAAACAAGTCTGCTACCCACGTCTGAACTATGGAGAATCTTGGATGTTTCTCTTTACATTGGGTGTCTGAGCACCCACTGAGGATTGCCCTGGGATGTCCTTGAGCAATGGTCAAGCATCCAGCCAGAACCAAACCAGTTCATCCATGTAACTCTAGGGAGCACTGCAGTGCTGGAAATCTGATAAAAGAGAACCCAAAGATGAGGTTCTGGCAGTTGAGAGTTGTTTAAGAGTCCATGAATCTTTAAACAAGAACAGCAGTCATTAAAATTAAAACATAAAGTCCTAAACTGAGAGATAACATTTTGCTACTTTGCATTTCTTTGTTCTCTTAAAATAATGTACTGTGATGTTTATTACAATATCCTGTTTTTTTATTTCCTTCTTTTGCCCCACTAGCTCTATGCTAGCATTGACAGTGAGGAAGAATGGGAGATGAGAAGTGCTCAGGTGAAATTTTCAAAGTTGATGGGGAGATTTGTTGCTTTGTTATCTTCAAATTTATTTTCAGAGACCTTAAAGGTAGCCTTGATCTTTTTGGTTTACTAATCTAGAAATGTGCTGCTACTAAACTTCAAGGTAAAATACCAGACATTATATTTGTAATTCTTAATATTTATTATACTCAGTCATGCCCATTTGCTGTGACAAAAACCAAGGGGAAAAAATTAGTAAGTGCCACTGACCATATTTACTGAAACAATACAAATCATAATTCTGTGACTTGATTTACCCGTTTTTCACGCCTGAATTTTGATTCTATATATGCTCTGTTTCTTTTGAATGTGGCAACTAAATACATTCCAAATACTTTGCACAAACTCTTTCATATTCCCTTAGGTCTGATGGTGGTCAGGGTGGCTTAGTGACCTATGACTGGCTTTATTTCAATCTCAGAATCATAGAATTCCATGTGCAAAGAAGACCTCTAGGATTATCTGGTCCTTATCCTTCTCTTCCTTCTCCTTCTCCTTCTCCTTCTCCTTCTCCTTTCCTTTCTTTCCTTTCCTTTCCTTTCTTTCCTTTCCTTCCTTTCCTTTCCTTTCCTTTCCTTTCCTTTCCTTTCCTTTCCTTTCCTTTCCTTTCCTTTCCTTT
>JAWWMN010000208.1:7739423-7767610 GCA_035047745.1 Catamblyrhynchus diadema | reverse complement strand
AACATCCAACATGGACCAATCACAGATGCACCTGTTGCATTCCACAGCAGCAGATAATCAATGTTTACATTTTGTTCTTGAAGCCTCTCAGCTTCTCAGGAAGAAAAATCCTAAAGAAAAGATTTTTCATAAAAGATGTCTGTGACATACCCTGGCAGGGAAGGTTTTTTGCACTGTCATTTGCAGCACTGTGCCTTATGTGCAGTCCTCTGGTGGAAGGCCTCAGAAATGAGTCTGGGGGTGCTTCAGTGGTCTTTGATGGCTTGTGACCCATTCTAAGACATGACTACTGTTTCATACATCAATGTGATTGAGCCAGTTATTCCCCATTAGAAGGGATGAAAATCCTTAAGCCTAAACGCGAATGACCTGATACCTCTACTCGAGGGAAATTTTACACCTGAGCCACTTGTGTAAGGGATGATATTGGCATGATAAAAAGCAGCATCCCAGCTCTTCAGGAGATGTTTCTTATCGTCCTTCTCCCTTATCTGGCTCAAAACCCAGCTTGTTGCTAAACAAAGGTTGGTTTGTCACGGTCACCACACATCAAAAAACTCCTCCTCCCCTTCAACTGGTGGTACAAACCTGGCCTCAGCAAGGCACCCAGAGGATTTTGCAAGTGGCTGATTGTTTTGAGTCATTACCCTTCAACATTTCTCACACAACTGTGTCTCTTTGCTTTAATTTTATTCATCTTTATTTTCAGGAAAGTCATAGAACCAAAGTTTACTTCAAGACAAATGCAAAAATCCACCTTAATTACTGCAGATACTAGAACATGTAGAACCACAGCAAATTTCAAGCATTTTATTAGTCTGTGTAAGAGCATGTGAAAGATCATCTTGACATTTCAAAAATGGTTCATAAATTCTACTGCACATGTTGTGATTTCTGACTGAGCCCTTGCTAGTTCTTAGTTTACTCTACTGTGTGCTGTAGTGACTTCCAGTCCTGATACACAAATATCAGGTAACAGCACAAGTGGTTCCTCTGCTTCCCTAAGGTGCAATTACTGTGATTGATGTTGGCTTGCTCAACAGCAACATCACTAAAATTTTTGGTTTTGCTGATAATTTCTTAGTCTGGCATCCTTAGCAATCCTAAAGTACTGAGCACATCTTCTAATATATAAATATATATGTGTTTATATAAAATCTATAAATATTAACTTAATCGAAGCCATAGTTCAGGGTGACTTTCAACATTAAAAAAATTGCTGGGCAGCAATATTGGGTTAAAATATTTCATCCCCACTCATGCCTAAAGCCATACTGTGAAGAAAACTGATCTGAGATCCGACTAAATTATTTTCTTCTTAAGGAAAAAAAAAATGACAAGTGTGTTGTTGGATGGCTGAATCCATTATCTGCTGTGGTTGAGGGCTGCCCACAGAGGTGGTTGTTCCTCACATGTAGAAACAAGAGCTGTACTGCTTAACATTCTAAAGCCCAGATCATATAAACAGAAATGAGATGTTTGTTTCTGCAGGCTCCTACCTCTGTCTGCTCTGGGGCAGCTCATGCTGAGCCCCATCACTATTGTTCTGATGCCTCTTTACAGCCATGTTGACCCTTCACATCCAAAAAGACATTTCAGCTGGTGAATTAAGGCACCAATCTGCATTAAGGCACCAATCTCCATTCTCCAGATTTATTTTCTGTTATGGAGGCATCAGTAATGAAAAAAAGGTTTGTGCACTATATCTCAGGCAGGTACAAGTGGATTTGCCTGTGCTAAAAGCTGATTTGTGTCATGTGAGCGTAGCCAAGGGCATAGTAAACCCATGCTACCAAGCAAAGCTGAGAGGCAGAGCACAGGTGTCTGAATTTGGTGCCTTATGAAATTTATGGTCAGTAGACAATGCATCTGGGAGCTCTCCACATCTGCCCAGATCTGTGCTTGCATCAACACTGCTGTCCAGGTAGACAGGACAGTGGGTAGGACACAGGGTCATTTGACAGGAAAACCCACACAACAGGCTGACTGAAGTCAGCCATGAATTTTAAAATTTAATTTAAATTGCTTACAGATGTTTTAGGGTAGACTTTTTCTCAATTATTTAACTAATGCCATAAGAGCATGTTACTGAGAAGAACCACTTTGATCTGGGCTGCGTACAAACAGCCAGTTTCTTTGCATCAACACTTCCCTAAACATGCCTGTAAATTAGACATTCAAATATTGAAGATCACAGCAGACTGTAAAATAAAGATGTTTTAGAATGTACTGTATATTTCCATGGGGACTTGGCATAATCAAAGTAAAAGTGCTGGCCCAACAATTTGACTTAAGAGCTGGGAAGGGAGAGAGAAAGAGAGTAGAGGTATTGGTGTCAGCAGGGGGTTCATAATCTGAATAAACTTTCAAATGGAAACGGTATGGAAAAGCTCTGTACCTTAAGGGCAGAACAGCTTTATTGTATCAAGTAGTTTATTTGGTTTGTTATGGCTCTCTCTGCAGAACGAAATTACCAGTGTCTGCTGGCTAAATGGAAAACACTTGGATCATAAAAATATCAAATGAATCTCTTTGGCAACCACTAAAAATCTACACACGTTTATGTAACTGTTATTTTTCTTCCTGTTATATACTGTCTGGAAATATAGCCTGAAGCTTCCTTAGATCTCTTGGAAAGAGCTAGCATTCAGATCCTTGCTGCAAAAATACATTGCTTAGTACAGGTTAATGTTTATTAAGTTCTTTGAAGGTTTTTATTCGCTCCTTCATAATGATTTTTGTATTAGAAGAGCTCCACTTATTCATAGCAAACACAGATGTTGACAGGAAAGCCCTAACATCTGCTTTCCAGTGGCCATCAAGCTTTTGTGAATTAGTAAATATGGAACAGATTGTGAATTTGTTTTGAATGCTTTAAAGTGGGAGTATTTAATACCTGCCTCAGAGCTTTTGGGTCCCAGAGAAAAAGTGAGCTGCGGATGAATTTCTGGTTGTTTAGAAGGCTTAAAAAGCAGCACAAGGCAGCCTGCAAATGTGGGATTTCCCAACTTCTTAAAATGAACATTTGTATAGTTTCTATATAAAGAAAAAGCCAACTAAAGAGAATTATTTCTGCTAAAAGAGTCAGAGGAGGCCTTTTCTACAAGGTGATAGATGTGTATCTTTCCTGCATAGGTCATGAGTCCCCAGAAGAAACCAAATCTTTGCTGCAATTTGTCTTTAATATTTTTTTGTTTAGTACTATTGTTTCCCAACAGAAACAAAACTGTTGTGTAACTTACAGATATGATCTTGCCTTTTGTCTAGACAAAATAATAAGCCAAACACAGCAGAATCATGCTAGACACCCACTGATTTTATTAAGGTCAGTGACAATATGGCTCCAAATTTAAGATAAACTAGTTTGTGTTTTTTTTTTTTTTCCCCACAGACTTGTTTCAATTGATTTAAAAGCTCCAAATGATTAATATATCTACTAAAAATAATTTTCTGGTTTATATCTATTACCAGATTTTCTAGCCACTTGGAGTCCCTTCCACAGAAATTGGTTCAGTGGTTGCAAGTAATCCTGTTTTTTTTTTTATCTGATGCTCTTTCTATTACCCTTTGTTTTTCCACAAGAAGTTACTCTTTCACTAAAGGCATTTGCTCAAAGCTGTAAATTTTATATTTAGAGAATATGTGCTAGAAAGATCTAGACTGATGGGACATCTACATTAATTTTGGGATGGGGAAGATATTTATCCTTAGAGAAGAAGGAAGGTAGGAGTGTCAGACTTTGAAGTGATTTGAAATCCCAGTTCTATACCGAGATGTTCACTGGTGCTTACACAACTTCACAACTTTCCACTTAGGAAAGTTGCTTGCAAATTCTGAAACAATACTTTTGATCAAGTGCCAGCACCTCAGCACCCATGTTGTTCTGCAGTTAATGTGTATTGTCCAATTCTTCTGCACGCTAGTGTCATTTTCCCCAAATAACTACTTCCTTTTGATCTCCAAGATGGCTCATTTTGCTATGAGGCTTAGGACAAAACTTCCCATTGATGTTGATCAGGAAGATGATGGTTGAGAAGCCAGCTAGCACCTGGCCTCACATACCCTAATAAACTTACAATAATTCATCAAATTTATGAGGACTCTGATGCTTTTGCCGTTTTGATTAGAAAACTTTATGAGGAGTAGGCATTTCAATTTTTAGTTTGGGAGTGCAGTTGGAGAGGGATTCTGGGAGGATTAGTGAGCTGGAGATCAAAAGTGTGTTCTGTCACTGAAAATGGAGCCATGTGCTGCATCTGAAAGGCAATCAAACTCACTCTGTCTGGTGTCCTCTGAAAGACAGAGGATCCCTTCAGAGCTCTGCCTCTTTAGAGAGAAAATGCCTTCTCCCTGGCTCTTGCATGCTTTGTTCTGGCTTTTGTGATCTTCATTCTCTGTGTTCCATCAAAAATATCTCCGTTTCTGTGATTTATAGATCAAAATACATTCTCTGATGTAGCTGGCTCTTGATCCCTTAAATGCTTTGAAAACTTGAATTAAGGTTTTCGGCTTGTGCAAGAATGTGCCTGGATGCCAGTGGAAGCTTTTCAGCATAAACTTCATTTTCTACTCAACCCAAAGCCCTGGAAGGAGGAAGTCAGTCACAGAGGATCAGTCACATCAGGATCTGTGAGTAACTCTGAATTTTGGACTTACCCAACAATTACAAAAGTAGAGCACAGGATTATGAAGCCATGTGCCAGTTTAGCTGTGCCTTCATTCAGGAGAAACCCACTTCTAAAAAGGTATGGGTGGTGAAAAGTATTTTTGGAAAACGCTGCCATTCAAAGTGTAATTTCGCTTCACTTCAAGTGGCAGATTTTGGAGGAAAAGGTGGATATCATTAGGAGTTTTTCTGCTATCCAACATGATTTTGATTTTTTCTCAGTTCTGTGTGCTCATTCACAAGCTAAGAGGTCTTCTGTTTTGAAGAAGATTTAAAGATTGCTTTAGCTGAAAATGAATGGTATATATCAGTATGTTACTGGAGTACTGCTGACAACTAAACCAGCCTGTCTTGTGTCCTCTGCCACAGGTCCAAAAAGACAGGATCAATAATCTAATAACTCTCTTCTTTGAAGCCTCTGATTCTTTTTTTTGCTTTTTATGCAAATTTTACTAACCAAGATTTTGTTTCTCTAATCATCTCTAACAACATTTCTATGTAAGAAGGGGCAAACCCATTTTTTTTTATTGTATCTTATGCAATTAAGGTTCAGTTTCATTAGAAATTAGGTTCAGTTTCATTAGCCTTCTTCCAGAAAAAAAAAAAAAAGCCTAGTCTTTGGACCTGAATTTGAATATGATATCCAGAGATATTATTTCACATTAATTATTTATTCAGTGCACAATAATAAATCCAATACCTTAAACTGCAGTAATATCAGTGCAGTTCAGCTTAATTTTCTCTTGGCTCCCTCCCCTTTTTCTATTTGAAAACTAGAAAGGGATAAAGTGGGGCAATTGCATTCTGTAGAAAATTGCCTTGCTGATTCCATATTTACAGCTTTTATTAACCTGACAGAGAAGAGTGGACTAGCCAGCAAATCAAGGACAGGGCTGAAAATGTCAACGTTGTGGAGCATAATGCCATCATTACCAAAGTACATCAGGTATTCTTAAAAGTTTGATAGTTCCCTCTTATGACAAGTACAGTAATGAGGACAGAAAATACACAAAATTAATTTATTTTTATGCCAAAAATAATAATAAGGTGAGATGATTACATCCAATTTGCAATCTCAAACTTGTCGTTTCCCAAGGGACTGGACCAGTAATTTTAGTAGCTTAATTAAATCAGTGGTAGTAATTCCTCCTCCCTTCCCCCATCTGCTCAGAAGAGGGAAAATTTAATAGAAAGGGAAGAAGATTTCCACAATAAAAATTGTCTTTAGATTTGCACTCAAGACAGGGATTAAGCAGTTTATTATATAACTTTTTTGCTCTTGAACACGGTTGTTTGAGAACTTGTGAGTTAATATTTGGAAGAGACCTCAAGAATTGTTTTTACACCTTCCTGAAGGTGAATTACTTATGCTGCATGGGAAAACTTTATAACTTTATTGTTTCTATAAACACTATATATATATGTCTTATTTTCCTAGAAATAATAGTAGAACAGTTTTCCAGTACATAAATATTTCAGGATGTGATCAAATAATACTCTTTGGCCTTAATATCTGTTCGTATTGTAAACTTCTTGGTGCAGAATAATTGAAAGGCTAATAAAGTAACTGGCATCCACTTCAAAATCATACTCAACAGCACTACACAAGCCTCCAGTAATTAGTATTTTAATTAGTCACTTAGTTGCACCCATATTTCGTTGCATTTCTACCCTGATATGTCCTGTAAAACTGAAGTGTCTATTTTATGTCTCCAACAACCATTAATTACAAATTAGGCCATCTCAGTGCTTAAGGGTTACAAGAGAAGACAATTTAATTCCATCTCAGATTTTTTGAAACCTGTATGAAGCTTAAAACTTTATGCTGTTAGCATCATCTCCATTTGATCATTGCTCATCAATTTAATAATTTTTTTTTCATTAAGACCTTCCAATCAACTTCTGAGTATAAAACCTAATTTGCAAGGTCTCTTGGCTTTTCTGTTAGCCATTTGGACATCCTAATTATTAGATAGATATTTATATCTGATGGCTTTTTCTCTTACATTCAGCTCCTGTTCAAAGATGGACACAGGGATAATGGAAACAACCTTAAAGGACTAAAGTGCTTGGTCGTGCTGCTTAAGTAGTAGGTGGCAAAAAGTGCTTTATCTAATATTATATCATCATCTACTGTGAATATTTCTAATGAGAATAGAAATCTAATGAGAATCCTTATCAACTTGTTTCAGTGCCACTAGATACATAGTAAAAAATCTGGAGAAAAATATATGGACCTATTACTGAGAAAATGTATAAATTACATTAGGCTGATTGAGCAGTATATAATTATGAAAATAGCTTTTATATATATATATATATATATAAATGTCTAATTTGGTTTTTTTTTCTTTGTTTTGTTTTGTTTTGTTTTTTGAATGGCCAAATGCAAGTTTGCAAGTTTGAGAACAAAGAATTTTGGGCAGTCCCTTCAAGCTGGGAGATGATATCCTGGGAATACCACTTGGAGAAGGAACTGTGGTCACAACCAAGTAAGAGTCAGCAGTGTCCAAGCTGCCAGAGGTGTGTTGCATCTGTGGGAAGATATCTGAGCTTTGAGTAGAGAATACAGACTAAGAATAAGACTTCTGCAAAAACTTTGAGGGTCTTTCCAGCCAAAATCATTAGAACATCAATAGTTGCATCATTGGCATGCAACTGCCAAAGGCACCCAGATGAACAGAGACAAATCAGATCCCTGAGAGTTTCCAGCTGGTGGTGCAAGGTAGTAGTAATAATAAGTAGTAATAATAATATTAGTGATTACTAATAACAATCACGTAACTTGGTGTTACTGGCTTTGTAAAACTTTACTCATAAGGAACTCCCCAGGCTCTCCTGGAATGCCTGTGGTTTAGTGTTTCTGCCCTAGCTCCCCCTTACTCATATGCAACATCTTTTACCCCTCCTGGTGCTGTCACTATAGGTGTTTTCATTCTCATTTGGTTCTCATTTACATAAGCCTGCTGTCATTTCTCCCCTTTAATTGTTGTTAAGGAGCCTCCTCTTACACTGCATGTACTGCACGCAGAGACTTTCATCTGACATTCCCTTGCCATTCACAAAACTCCTACAGTAATTTGTAAATACTAGATAAATTCTGAATCCTTCTGTGAAATCCAGTGTTTGGGGTTGGAGCTTTAACTTGTAATTTTTTTAATAAATTCATGTGAACGCATAAATAACAACACAGGTTGTGAGACTACACCAGGACTTAAATGAAAAAATAAGCTTTCACTTATCCATTAACCTTCTATTTTCCTGGAAGAAGTTGTTTCTATATTATAAATAAATCTTCTATCAGTATTTTTATTATGACAGGGATGAATGGAGAGGGAGGTAAAGTCTGCTCTAAGCAGATGGTTGTCAAAAACTGCACATAGAAATAGAGAATGTAAAAAGAAATAAGAGATGTTCCCCCATTTTGTAGTTATATCACAAATATAGTGAGTAAAAGTTACACTATAGACAAAATGAAAATGGTAAAAAACTAGGTAATGCCAGAAATTAAAAAAGAAAACCAGCAAAGTTGCTGAAAAGTATTTTGTAAACTAAGTTGTGTGGTTACCCTGAGACCTTAAATTGTCAATGTTGATAAGACTGAAAACAACAAAACCAATCAAAATAATAAGAACAATATTTTTGATTGATAATCTCATATTTGAGATATTGAAAGGATAAATTAATTTTTACAAAAAGAAAATAATGTCCTTGCTTCTGAGAAATCAAGTGTCTGTCATGGATGCAGAGGCAAGCTAAGGTAAACATAAGTAAATTTATCAGATAAGCTGCTATCATCTGGTTGCATCTGATTGTAGGTGAAAATCTAAATGTTCACTTGGTCATTTCTTTCCAGTTAGAGAATTCTTGTTAGTTTACTCCCTGGAAAATCATAGATTGAAACAGTGTTTTCATATTTAGTTAAAGGAATTTCTACATAAGAGACCTTGACGAACTATTTGTCATGTAATTAAAAAGTATACAGGTTCAACAGAAAATTGAACTACTGGACTGGTATGTACCTAGCAGTTTTTTAAAAACAGTGTTTAACTGCTTTGCAATATTCATCTGTACAAAGATGCCTGTATTTTGTTTCACTGATGAAACATGGGAGAGCAATTCCTCAATGGGAGTTGTTACAGGCAGATTAGGACTGCACAAGTGGCTCTTGGTGAAACTGTAGAATCTCCTTGCTTGTTTAGGTTATGGGGTTACCTAACCTCAAACTGCAGCAGAATTTATTGAACTGACAGAATAAAGAGGGGCTGCAGCTTGAATCCACTTGAGTGCCTTTGAACAGTGTTAAATTGAGGGTCTTCACTGACTCTGATCATACATATATTAATAATATATATTAATATTGAGGTTTTTATATAGACTTTTAAGGATACACGTAATGGATTGCTATAGTAACATTGATAATTCCAATGTATGAAAACTCTACAAAATCAAAGGCAAATTAGGGTTCTTTTTTCTCTTGGATCATTTTTATTTTAATTTAATTTTGAAGGGTAGCATTTCCTCATTCCTTCTGGAAAAAAGTGCTTTAAATCCAAGGTCTGTTTCCAACTAGTACTTCAATTACTGATGCTTCCTATGCAAGAAGTAGAGAGGCATCACTTTTGTACAAAAAGGTGTTGCTGTTCTAAACTCAAAGGTTAATTTGAGTGCTGAAAATGTGTACACTACTTTGGCAGTTTAACAGGTACTTTGAGCCCTTGTAAATTGGTTTATACTAGCAAGGATAAAAATTACAAGGGTTACTAATCTTCATGCTGAAATCATTAAGCTAATTACCACCAACTGTTTTATTATCCAGGCATATTAAGGGAAATGTAGTTACATCCTGGAGCAATGAGTAAAACCTGAGTAGGTATGTACCAGCCTGTGCTTTAAATGACGTGCTGAAAAATGCAGACTGAAACTTGTGCATGTGCCTGACACAACTTTCCCACTGGAAAACTTAGAAAGTATATATATATATCAAGTGGAATAGTATCTCTGCAAGCAGGTCCATTATTTCTCACAATATAACCACATCAGAGCTCCTTTTCTGGTATTTTTTACTAATTATTGTGCTCCCTCTCATTTGGTTTACATCTCTTCCTTGCATCAGATAAGGCTATTATGTGTTCTTATTTTTTCAAGTCAAAATTCCACACTTGCAAAATCTATTTGTAACACTGTAATTTGAGTCTTCCAAAGGAAATGAACAAATCTTGGATGATTCTCTTTTTTAATTAACGCTGCGAGTAGGGTTTTGATTTCCTTCCTTTTGTGTTTAGCACAGAAAATATTTCCCATTCTCCCAAAAGGAAAGTGCAAATGCTTCCAAGAAGTCTTCCTAGGCTGTTGTAGAGTTCTGAAAATGTACAAAAATTATTCTGAAAGAATGAGTATGTTGTGCTACACTTTACACCAAATATATGACACTACATTTCCCAGCACAGTTTGGCAAAATAGGTTCACAACCACATAAAAATAGTTTCTAGACTTTTTTCTTTTATAATTAAAAACACACAGAAAAAAAAAAAAAAGTAACCTGAATTTCCCAAAACATATCTTAAATTTTTTTTAAAACAACAAGAAGGCCTTTAGTGAATAAATAAAAGTAACCATTTGTTTCAGTAATGGGATAAAAGTTGTTAATAAGTAACATTAATTTTCAGTTGTTGTATTATTTCAATATTTTTATATTAAAGGCCAGGTGGTGATGGGAAGATCATCAGGAAAACTTTAGCAATAAAACCACACTAGGCAAAGTGATCATCATGAGGAAAAAAATCAGGCTTAATATGTAGCCTTGTATATATTTAAATATTTCCTTTTGGGTGTTGGGCCCTTGCAATCAAGACAAATATTCTGCATAGAAGGGGATTAGAGGAGGGAATTAGAGGACAATAGGGAAAAAACAAATAATAGCGAAGAAACCTTTAAACTGTTTAAAATAATTGGAAAAGGGATGGTTTTACTTTTCTGTTCATGTTTCCTGCTTACAGAGAGGTGCTTCCCAAAACAGAAAGATGCATTGCACAGAAGGGCAGCAGACTTGTTTTAACAGCCCAGCACGTCTCCTTTCAGCCCCATACCTCAGATGCTCTTAGCTCCCCAGGGATGAATCACAAAAATGAAAGGCAAATAAACTGTGGGAAAACAATGAACTAAATCAGTACAAGTAAAAGACATAATTCCAGGAAGTGTTTGTTGGTTTGGGTGAGTCAAACTTGTACACAAGACTCAAATTTCTTCTTTTCCTAGCATGCCCTCAGGTGGCTACCACAGTGATTTCTTCCCAGGGTGTCTTGCTGTTGTTTTAAAACATCTGGAAAAAGAAGGCATACACCAATACAATATTCTTATAATGCAGATGTTTTCAACATTATTGTATCATAACCAGACTGTTAAATTTTTTCCTCTCCTTTCCCCCATACATTTCCTCTGTATGTCAGAAGAAATCCTTTTTATGGGAAGACCCACAATTGTATTAAAGGCTCTCTCAGCCCATGAAGCTGTCAAACCCAGGATGATTATGCCAAAAAATCTTCTGTACACGCTGTCATACCCTTAACTGGTGTAAATTGACTTAGCCTCATTGACTTTAATGGCACTATATTTGCAAAACACTTATGTCAACTCTGAATCTGAACCACTGTATTAAACCCATTACAATGTGAGATAACTACCCAGGGACTATATTTGCACTTTAGATGTTCCTGTGTAAATACATAGGGAAAACATTTCCAGGAAGCTCTACATTTAACCATTAAATGACATCCAATTACTCTGTATTTCATTAAAATTACCTTTTCAAAGAATAAATGAGAGGAACATAAACAGTCCTTAGAGCTCATATTTGTGATGGGTCTACCATAGATTCACAGAGGGTCTCTTGAGGTACTGCCTCATTGAAAAGATTTTTTTTTTTGCCTTAGTGAACAGAGTTCAAGCTTTTAGTCTCACAAAGATAAAAAAAAAACATGATGGCCTTACAGATGTATAATATTATGGAGCTCAAACACATAGTAAAAACAACAATTCCCTGGAGTTTTGCAGAGGACCAGGGAAAACAAAGGTTTGTGTTTTTTTGGATGTGACACCATTCTTGTTTTTGTTTCAGCTTTTTCATTGTAAGGAATGTGTACAAGCCTTGTGCATTAGTCTGCTGTTGGGAAGGAACATGTAGTTACAGAAATGTCTGACAGATGGGAAGTGCTCAGGGGATCTGAGGTCAGAGGATAACTGATTGCTCATACGTTATCTAGTAAAGTAAATAAATAACTGACATTTTAGTCTCTGAAAAAATCAGTGAAAAGCCCACAACTCGACTGTTTTGGACAATATATGGATTCCTGAACACAACTGCTCAGAGATGGTATTAAATGATCTTGCTGTTAGGGAATAAAATATTGAATGCTGCCAAATTTTAACTATTGCATACAAGTTGGAAACTATGAAAAATACAAGCAGTATAGATTTTTACATAGTAAATAATACATTAAAATTATGGAAAGAACAATGGTCCTTTTGAATTACATGACAATTTGGAAATACAACAATTTGGAAGTTTCTTGTTTCCTACAGAATGCCTATGAAACTTAGGTAAAATTGTTTCACAGGGAAGCACTCTTTTCAAATGGATAACAAAAGAAAATGTATACTAGCTAGATGACACTTTCCACTCTTAAAATCAATTAAAATCTGTACTGCAAGTCATACCAAACATTCCAAGGGCTGGGCTATGACTTGAGGTTTACAAGAGCGGTTCACAATCATAGGTGAAGAATAAACTCTTGACAGAATGTACTTGAATCAAATTGAAAACTCTTTCTGTGATTTTCTTTCAGTTCTCTTTGGATTTTCTCCTCCCACGACCCTCGAGGAACACAGGTGACAAGACCTGTGTGTTCAAGCACTCTACATAACATCTATGAGTGGAGGAGAAGAGGAGGCGGTGGGTTTCACACCACTCCTCGAGCAGCGCTTTGTCACCCTTGTCAAAGGGCATTATAGTATGGGATGTATCTCCCATTTGGAAGCAAAATAAGAAAAATCTGAATTTGCTGCATGTGAAAGAATAGCTGCTGCCCACCCCGTAGTTGCAGGCCTTGCCTTTCCTTCAAAAACTGCCTGCTAAATCTTCCTTTACTCATCCTAACACCATTTATTAAAAGAGGGCTTGTTGATACTTGGTAAAGCTCTAATATGTTGTTGCGGGGTTTGTCTTTTTCCACAGAATATCTGACAGCCATGATATGTAGGTTTTAGGAAATAACTCTGTTTTTAAGTGAGAGTCCCAGTTGGGTTTGCATGTATAGAAAGGACATTACCTTCACACCAGCCTGTGAGTTTATACTGATAGCTTATCTTACCCTGAGACATTGGTACTGCTGAATTTGTTACTGAGTGTCCTCACAACGCCACGAACTAACCAGTGTTTGCTTGCTGCAGACCAGGGTCAGAAATCTGTGGCTGTTTTTACCTCACATCTTCTAGGAATTCACTGTGCTGAGACCATGCAACACCCTGTGTACAATTCAGAGATTAAACATAATCCTCTGCTTTCCACTGCTGTCCAAAAATACTTTGCCCTGGAAACTCCTGCTGGAGTGACTCATCTGTGTCAGAGTATACAAGAGTGGTTCTGTCGTGATGCTCAGGGGTTTTTGCTGAAGTGTGTCATACGATTTTTGTCCTTGATGTTCGTGGAAAGAAAAGATTTCTGGCCCAGTTTACATCATGCCAATGTCTAAACATCCCATTGTCCATGACTCAGAAGCTGACTTTTTGCTGAAGACAAGCTGCTAGTAACTCCAGGTTATCATTATTTATGTAATTCTGGTGCCTTATGGGAAAACAGTTACAGTTCAAGTATGTTGTCAACAACTTTCTTTATATAAATATAATACAGGCTAAATAGCTGGGTAGTGGCATACTGTCAATGACATAACTTATGAAAAATGCTTTTGTCAGGATCTTTTCTCCTGAGAAGCTGGGAAGCTTCAGCTTCTTCATGTTTTACTGCTTTGGAATGTGATTTGGAGAATTGTTTACCCAGCATGTGAAATTGTTTTGATGACTTGATGACCAATGGCAGCCACCTGTGTCGAGGCTGTGAACAGTCACAAGATTTTATTATTCATTCCTTTTCTTTCTTTGCTAGCCTTCTGATGAAATCCTTTCTTCTATTATTTTAGTATAGTTTTAATATATCATTTTCTTTTAATATATTATATATCATAAAATAATAAATCAGCCTTCTGAAACATGGAGTCAAGATTCTCATCCCTTCCCTTGTCCTGGGACCCCTGTGAGCACCACCACAGCATACCAGAATTTATGAACAGCTTCTTCTGCTCCATTTCAAAGTGTGGGGCTTTCCCACACAGCACTTACCACAGACAACTTTAAGGAAAAAGAATAAAACTGTCACATTCTTCTCCATTATAATTCCACCTGTCCATTTCAAAGGAAATGTGGGCTTTATGCATGCTGTCAAAAGATTCATAGCCTGAAAACCTTCAGGCTATATATTGAGCTGAAAAACTTTTAAGATACTTTCAACTGCATAAGTAATTATTAGTGTACAGATATAATTCTAGAAAATACAGTGAAAAAAATCCAGATACAAAAAATAATCAAGTGAGAGAGTATTTATATCAGTGTCAGTGTGACTTTTCATGTAAAAATGTAAAACTGGGTCTTCAGTCCTTCTTGCTCTTTCAAGAGTACATTCGACAAGTTTTTGATGGACATTCTGTAAAAATAAAATGTATTTCTGAAATTCAGTATGAATTGTATTTCAAGGTGTCTTGCAGATATTTTAACAGGTGGCTGTGACAATATTGTTAGCATGTTGATTGTAAAATTAAAAATGGGGAGGGAAAAAAGAAGGAGTTTTAAATTTTGACAAATTTGCTTCATACTGTAAGTTACCAAAACATGAGAGCTTTACAGAGCCTGTTTCACAAAATGAACAATTTTTAAAATAATTCTGGAAAATAAGCACATAGACTTGAATGTTGGTTTAAACATAAAGGTTGGTCTCTCATCAGCAAAAAAAACTTAATCTTTTGTAAAAGGTATTCCAATGAGAAAATGAAACTTTTTGAATATTATCTTTCTAAATCCATTGATTCAGCTCAAGTGTCTTAAATGATGAAATGATATCTGGGGTTTTAAGCTATTTGTTTTCCTGACATTAAAATATATCTTTAACTGTCAAGACTAACAAGGAAGAGCAAAGGTTGCAGATAATCTAGTTTATTCTGAGCAAAATCTAGCCTGAAGGTGGGCTTGTCTTTCAAAGAGAGGGAAGAAACAACAATTAAATGATGTTTTCAATTTACTAGGCTGATTAGAAGTAATTCAAGTACTTCAAGTGATGTAAAGCTTTAAATCTATTGATTAAATTTGCATCTCTTAATTTTGAAATGATCATTTATGTGGAGTGTAGCCTAAACTGCAGAATCTTTTACAATTTAAGTATTGATTTTTAATATGTCAAATGTACTAATTAAAATGGATATTTTGTAGATTGCATTTTGAATATTAATATTTGCTTGCATTTTAACCACTGACATCAAAGATATTTTGCAGAATTTTATGGGTCACTACATGTTACTCCACTGGACAAAGAAAAAAAAAAAAAAAACAAGCAGAAGTAGCTGCTTTCAATACAGAAGGACTTGAAGACTGTGGCATATAACAGAAATGCAGAAAAACTCCAGTTTTGGTTGAATGCAATGGTTCTGGCGCTGCATGGTATTGACTGCATCCAGTCTTCGGTTCATTTCAGAGGAATAAATGGGTGGAATAAACTGACTTAAGGCGTTATGTCCCTCAGAGTAGCAGCTGTGCTATGTGTTTAACACCTTTTTCAGCTGGGTTCTTGCTCAGCAGCGCCTGTTTGGAGATTCTCCCTGACAGTTTTGGACAATTTCATCAGATAGACAGATTCTACATCAGGTAATCTTAGTGATTTAGACCAGTTTTCTTCAGGACAAATTTGTATTTGACCTTCTTCAGAGACCTTTCACATGTTATGTGATTTGCCTTTTGAAGTTCAATTTCACCTCTCCTTGGAAGCAGAGGCTTGAAGTCTATAGTTATTTTTGTCAGCTGACAGAACACCTTTCAAATTATTTAATATTGATTAAAATGTTGTTGTCCTTATGTGAAGAAGTAAGACAGTGCAATTATATCAGTTTTATAGGCAATCAAATATACGTAGCTGCATTTGAACCCAGGGCTCTTCCAAGAGTGAGTCCAGTCTGTGGAGGAAAAGAGGCTCTCAAAGGAACATCTAAGTGTGTCCAGTAAGTTCTTCAAATATAACTGCCTTTTTCTAGTCCTTTATCCTTATTATAAGTGTCTTTTCCAGTCTTTTATCCTGATGCTCAGTGCAGAAACAATAGACCCTTGAAATCTATTATATGGATGTAGCATGTTCCCTATAGACAAGGACAGTTTAAATGGATAAAATATAAATGAAAGCTATATTGCATGAAGAATTAAGAGACCTGTTGCTCACCATTACACAAGGACATAAGAAAAATAGGATCTATAAAAAGGCATAGATCATTTAATGAAAATGAGAGTGGACATTGGCAGTGTTCATACTTTGCTAATATCATCTGAAGAATCTTATTGTTATTGAAAGATTTCTATAGGGGACAGAGAATAAAGACATAAAGGGACACTTTATTAATGAACAAGGAATAATGTTTAAGGAAAGACATAGCAATTCATGGAGAGAACAGGTAAATAGTAGAGCTTACTGAAAAATTAAATATGTGCTTTGCCTCTGAGCTGTTTGGTGGTTTGGTGGCAGTGATTTAGATGTCCTAACTTAGTGCAAGATGAATTAAGGTTACTGTAAAGGGCATTCAGCCAAGTAGTTTGAATGTATATGCCTACATTGCACAGTTCAATACTTGGCAGAGGGAATTATCTCCTGTAAACCAAGCTAATTGAGCACAGATCCAAGATCACCACTTTTGGGAGAGCTCTGAAATGTGGAAAAGAGGAAAAGCCAAGCTTCTGCTGCCTCTTAGCAAAGGCCTGAGGCTGCACTTCCCTGAGGGTTGGGTGGGCAGGTCCTGGCTGTGGATGCTCAGCATCCTTGTGCTGTCCTTTTCAGGGAGATCTTCCAGGGATAGGAAGACATGGAAGAGGAGGCCTTCCAGATCAGGGAGATCAGGGAGATCTTCCAGCAATGGGAACACATGGAAAAGGAAATCTGCTCCTGGAAAGGTCTGGTGTTGTACTATGGGATTTCAGAAGGCTCAGGGTGAGTTAGCCAAGGTTATTCCAGGAGTGTTGTCATGACACTTTGCCTTGGATCCAGTGGGTCTGATGAGGGCTTGGCTAAGCCTTTTTCTCTTTGCAAACTTGAACTTTGTAAAATTATACAAGCAAATGGTGAACATGGACATGTGACTCTAAAGCTCTGCTTCTATCGTTGTATATCCTTAAATTGAGTTGCTGTGGTCTCAGGTAAACTTCATTATATTTTTATGTTCTGTTCGAATGTGTTTTATATTAAAACAAATAGCAATGTAAGTTTTTTTTTGCTACCAGAAAGTGCAAACCGGATATTTCTACCTGAAGGAGTCTCCAACTTCTTTAATATTTAGCCTGAAATTATTCTTCTTTAATGAAAGGGTTTGGTTGAAGGCTTTGAGTACATATAAGTGATACATTTCTCCCAATCATAGCGTTCATTATTTTCAATCTGTAATATGCATATTTCATTTTTAAAAATACGTAAAAATGCTCAAAATCCGTGATTACTCAGGAATTATGTGCAATGAATTTATGAGATAATGTTTTCAGGCTTGTCAATAAAGCCTAAACCCCTGCTGTGATGAAGCTTATGTCATGTGCTGCACACACATTTCTGGCATGACAATATGACCTGGTTTTACCTTCCTGTATTTAACTCTTATCAGATGGGTCATTTATCCTGTACTAAAAGCACCGAAGGAACAAAAAGCAGCAACTGATAATATCATGATAAAATAGAGCTGCAGGTATTATTTAGATTGCTATTTAGAGCAAATAACAATCTGTAAGTAATAGGAGAGTCACACGGAGCACTGCTGACTTGGGAGTCGCCTATGGTTAAATGGATGCTCTTCCAGTTATATGATTAGAGAAAAACATTTAAAAGTGCTAACAGCTATATTTCCATTCTCGTTCAGTACCTTTCAAACACTTTTTCTAATTTCTGGTAGAAAACAAAGCCCATTGCATGTCTGCTGAATAGAGAATTTAAGCAGCTGAACATGTTCCCCAAAATTGAATTGCAGATGATTAGCAGATAGAACTTGGCAATAGAATCACTGGTGTGAAAGGGGAAATGTTTTCCAATAAAGCAATATATTTGGGACAGGGAAGGGATTTAGTAGACACAGCAAGGATTATTTCATTTAAAGCCCACTATATATTTGCACATTATGTGTGATGTTCAGCTGGTATATCTAATTTGTGACCAACATTTCACCTGCTAGTATGGAAACAGCTTTGGCAGTTCCAGCTCTCTACAATCTCATGACCTCACCAGACATCATGGATTCAGAGATCTCTCAGGTTTTGTATACTCATAATTTTGCAGGGGAAATAAAACAGTAAAAGAAATAAGTTTTAAATTACTTTAAAACACACCCAAAATAGGGTCTTATAGCAGCATTTTTTATATCCAATCCTTATTTTAAAATTGCAATAGATATGCCTGATATACTAGAGACTGAAAAGTGATTGTAGATGCAGTTTTGGCTGTCTCTTTATGTAGGACTCTCATTTTGATAGGAAGAGGTCTTAGCCCTTTAAATTTCTGTATCTCTTCCTATTGTATCTTATTTATAGTCTCTCTTTAGAATCTGTGTTTGCAGCCTCTTCTCTGTTTTCTTTTTCTTCAATCACACACAAATATTTGTGTTACCTCAATGAAGGCAAGTCTTCGATGATTCTGTCTGATCAGGATTTCCTCTTCTCATTATGCTGCTTCTAAATTCTAACAAACAAGAAATACTGTTATTTAGCTGGTTACCAGGCCCAAATATGTTTCAGTGCTTAAGCAAACACAGCTGGGAGCATGAAAACTGTAATGGAGAAAGAAGACAGCTACAATATAAATGAAGCACTGTTTCCTGCACGCACCTTAAATCATTACATATGTGTTAATTACACTTACAAAATCACATTTTTTTTACACAGCCATTTGGCACACTTTAAGTCATGACAAGCTTTTATAATTTTTCCATTGTTTTAACAGTTTGCAGTGCAGACAGCAAGTAAATTATCTAATTTCTTAGAGCAGTTGCTTATATAGAATTTAGATTTAAGCTTAGGCTGTCTAAATACCTGCAGCAAAATCTTTCTCCTCTAACTTCAAACAATTTCGTGCTGCAGAGTTTAGTGGAAAGGGTGGATATAGTAAAAGGATTTAGGAAAATGCACAATATGCTTTGAAATGCTTGTTATCATTGCTGAGAATTTGCTGATTTTATTAGGATTTCTGCAAAAATTCTGGAATGAGGACTTGAGGTGGATCCACATTAAAAACTCACTATGAACAACAGAATGGGAAATCTACCTGAAACAGGAATTATTCTGTAAACTAAGGCTACTCCCCTTCTCATCCCACCAAGAAAAGATAAGTGTGAATTCAGTTTTCTTCTTTTGAAAATGCAGAAATTAAAGTGTTGCCGGAACAGTGTTGGGAGGAGGCAAGTAGCATGCAGGTAAAAGAATAAGAGTAATTGAATTTACCTTGAAAAAACCCCCAAAAATATAGAGAATAGTGAGTTGGAGATTTTTGTATAAAGCAATGCACACAAATTAGGTGAGAAGCAGCAGCTGCCTAGAAAGAATTGATATTACACAGTAGATAGTGGAAAAGCACACATGCACATAATTTCTGTTTTCCTTTCAAAGCTTCTCTTTTATTCTTCCCCTGGTTTGTATTAAAACCTGAAGCACGTGAATACTGCAAATAAGAAAATGTTGCAGAGTAATGTTGATTCAGTAACACTTTATATGATCATTAGCTGTGTACATTGTAATTGAACTCTCTTACATGTGACAGCCACAGGAACGCCAAATGAATACATTATGGTAAATGCTGATATGATGAATACCAAATTAATTGCAAGTGAGTGAACATTTCCAATTTTCCCATTGATTCCATGGCATTCAAAGTTTAGATTTCTTTTTTTTTTTAAATAGGGTTTGGAGCAGTGACATGAGAGGCTTACTGTACTGTAATAGAGAATATGATCAGCTGGTGCTAAGTTACTCTCTGAGGCTTCATGAGAATTTTGTTGACATTTTAAAACAAGGAGCAGGTAAAGAAACTATTTTCCTAGAAACTGAAACAGATGAAGCAAATCTTGTAAGATTTGCTAGACAGAGGTCCATGGACACTACCAGCCATCACAAGGAAAAATGGGGATAACTGCTAAAGCAAGAAGTCATTTTTCATTTTGCAAACTATGGCTCTGGAGTGATGGGAAAGCAGAAGCAGAAAGTTTCATTATTGTCATGCTTGGATTAAATGCTGCTTGAATAAACAAACAAAATGTTCACACTTTTAACACAAGCTTTGTTCTTTATTCAAGTAAGCAATGCTTCCACCAGGTTTCTCAGCCCTCAGGTAGAATTTATTTGCAGGGAGCAGTTGTCATTATTGCTACCTTGTGTAGGGGGATACAGTATGGGTAAATGAAGGTGGTATAAAATGTAATCTTATCCCCCAACGAATTGCAGCTGGGCCAATTACTAAAGATTAGGAGCAGGCCAGATGTTAACGGGCCACACCTGTAGCCAATAAGATCAAGTGGTATAAAAGAGTGGATCGGTGGGATCTGGAGTCAGATGACTGCTGCAAGGACCAGGAACAGTCAGTGCTTGGAGGAGCTGCCTGCAAGAAACATTGAGGAGGTACAAAACTCTGAGGGTGTGGAATCCTTGCACTGTAATGATAGTAGAACTCTTGATAGGTAAGGCAACAAGTGGTGGTCCTGACGTGATTCGGGAGAAAAAGGATTTAAACGCTAAACTACATAGCCTTGTAGATTTGGGACTAGACCATGTAACCCCGTGGATTTGGGGAAGCCAGATTTGACCATATAACCCTGTGGATTTGGGGAAACAGGATTTGAATACTAAACTATTGACAAAATATATCAATTACAGCTATTAGTGTTTGTTAAATATGAAGATAAGCACTTTGTAAGCTATAAAACTGAACTAACATTTAGAAATATATATATCTGTACTATAATATGCTGTTTGAACACTTGTATAGCTCTTAGTTCTAAATGAAATGTACAAATATGTCATAATGTTAATTTTTTTGAATATGTACTTCTGGAAATGCTGCAACTCTGTGGTTAAAAGAAAAAGGGGGAATGGTAGAGGGATACAGTATGGGTAAATGAAGGTGGTACAGAATGTAATCTTATCCCTCAATGAGTTGCAGCTGGACCAATTACTAAAGATTAGGAGCAGGCCTGATGTTAACAGGCCACACCTGTAGCCAATAAGAACAGTGATATAAAAGAGTGGATTGGTGTGGTCACAAATCAGATGACTACTGCAAGGACCAAGAAGAGTCAGTGCTTGGAGGAGCTGCCTATGAAAAACATCTAGGAGATATGGAATCCTTGCACTATAACGATAGTAGAACTCTTAATATATAAGACAACAACTTTGAATGTACAGTAATTTGTTTTATAAATTGACCTACTCTGGGGAGTGTTTACCAATGACTGAAGAGTTCAGCAGGCATGTCTCTGATGAAGAAAATATAAAAATTAAAACCACATCTACTGTGTTTCTGGGGGACAGGAAGGGCCTGGAGAATACAAGGTTAACATACGACATGCTTATGTGAAGTTATTTTTACTGTGTTTTCATGATCTACACTAAATGTCCTGTGAATCGCATGCCTGTGGACTAGTTGATCTCTTCTGACATAGCTTGTATGAACTTGAAGAAAAAGATGCAGATTTGCTCCTGAGTTCACTAACACCAAGCTGTTACTCCTTCTCTTTGACTTATCTTGGAATTAAACCCCTAAATTGGTGTAAAAGACTATAGGGTTGGTCTGTATGCATTTAACACAAGAGTTTACAAAAATAAAACCACATGAGCAAGAGTAAGCAGGTGGCTAGCTAGGTATGCCATGAGAAACTGCTGTAAATTAGGAAGAAACTCGTGCTCTGTAAATAACTGAATGACTGCAGAGAACAAGAATGCTGCTCCTCATGGCAGCAGCTGAAATGTCTGCTGATAATGAGAGACGAAAAAACTACTGGGGTTCTCAGGCAGAAAGAATGAAAGGTCAGGCCTGGACACTTCTGTGCATTCCCCTTTCCTTCCCTTTCCCCTGCAGGAAATTTTCAACCTCAGGGGTTGTCCTGGCATACAAAACACTAAGGTGTGGGGATGAAGGCAATTTTTGCCTGTTTCCTTTGACACTAGGTGAATTTTAACTGCAAATGAAAGAAAGCACTTCGTGTTTCAGCCTATGAGGCTTTCAAAGTGCAGCATTTCTCTCTTTTTGCCCTCACTTCTCTTGATATGCTGCCTGAATTGCATCTCTACCATGATATTACTTTAATAGTTTTTCTGCTTTTCTCATTCCCCTAACATATTAAACTCTCTCTGAGAGTTTTTCCATCATCCAAAATACTAATTTTCTGATGTTTTCTTTCCATGGCCAATGGAAAGCTATGAAAGGACTCGTATTAGGTTATTTTCTCCAAGAAACTTAGGCACATAAGGTCCTTCAAATAAAGTTGAAAATCATCCAAGCAGGAATGTTCATGACAAAGATGGGTCCAAGTGAGTCTGGAATTGAGTGAGTAGGCCAAGATTAGGAAATACTTAATGCCTGGACTTTGAGGTCTTTTCCATCCTTTCTGATTCCTGCTATCTTGCTTGCACAGAAGAAAATCAGTCTCGTTTTAACTCCCTACAATATCTACCCAGTTCCATCACATAACACATATTTTTTACTACAGATTGTGTCTTTTTTACATACAGTGCAAAAGGAATTTAGTCTGAGGGAGGGGCAGTTTGAACAGCAACACAGAGGGACAGACATTTACTGTATTCACAGTATTCTGTAGGAGCAGACCTTACAGAATTGTTTTATAAAGGGGAGGAGGACTTGAGGTGCAAACTCTTGCTCAAGGTCACCAAAGCTGTCTGCTGCTGAGCCAACCTTACCCTTCCCCAACCTTGTCCAGTCTTTTATGCCTGAAATCACCACTCTTTTCTTATGCCAAGTCCAGGCATTTTACTAACACTGATTTAAATTTAATCTCTGCAGTACACTGAGGTGTTTTGGGACTCTGCAGTTATGGGTGGGCCCTAGGGTATGTGAAAGGTGAATATCCTGGGTAAATTTGGAAAGAGCAGCATTTATTTATACACATGCCGACAAGTACTTGTAAACTTCCCCTGCAGAGTTATTTTTGTCTGCTAGCGCAAATTTGTCAGCTGCAGGGAGATATTTTGGTGAGCTGAGAGGAGGATGCTTTTCAGGGATGGAGCAACACTGGCATGGACCAGAGGGCTTCCCACTCCGAGGGATTCTAGGGACAAGTGACTGCCCAGCATCAGCAGGGCTCCTCCCTCAGCTCTGGATTTGAGGCTGCTGCTCAGCAAATGCCAGCAGTGCAGCCCCGAGAGAAGCACAGGGATTCCAAGACTGGTGTTTCACTTTTTGCTGTAGTTTTGTTTTCATCGAGGGATGCAGTGATTAAAGGATCAGCGGAGCTATCCTGAAGTTTGGAGTTTTTGTACTGTACACCCCCAGAGAGTTTGCCCATGTCATTACAGGGGCCTATAAACACTTAATTCTGTTAGGGCTCTCTTCCACTTTTCTTCTATGCTACATGCTCTTACTGTGCTCTTTAACTCTGTAACATTATTTAAAATACCATCGGTTTGAATATTAGGTCTCCATTAATAATACTCATTTAATATTTCATGTTTTCTCTTTAAAGGTGATGGTGTCTCACTCTGTGGGGATCTTCTATGTCTCCAGGCAAAAACAACAACAAAAAAAAGTATCTAAGTAAACCAACCAGAAAAAGCAGGAGTATTCTTTGTTGCACATAATGGTGCTATTGGTTTGCTGATTTTTTTCCCAATAAATAACTAGCCAGCTCTGCTATCCTGATTTGCAATATTGATTCAGATATTAGCAAGCCTGTTAATCTCTAAATTCTAGGCTATCATTTTTTCCTGGTAATTTACATAGAAGGAGCTTAATATTAATGCTTCCAATTTCACTATGTCATATAGAAATTATGAGAAAGATTTTAACTTGGAATGTACAATAATATCCACTTAAACTTATTACTTCTTGTAAAAAAATGTTTGTGAAAGCTTCTCTTCTGTGATGATATTTTTTGTCATTTTCTCTTGTGTGTCAACAAATTCTTGATTAAATATTCTAAAAACATATAAACTGCTTTTGAGAAAGGTGTATTGCTATTTGAAAAATGAAGACCTTTTGCCTCCCAGGTTAAAAATATGAGGAGGAGGAGGTCACCCTATTCTTCTTTTAAGCTCAGGAGTTCTCATAGCTTTATGTGCAATTCATGAGCAAGCTGTAAGGAACCAATAAAAACCCATTTTGTGCAGACAAGTGGCAGGAGATGGATGAAGATGAGGAATGAGCTGAAGCATAATTTGCCAGCACACCTGATGGCACAATGACACTGATGTTTCTTGGCTCATACATCACCCCAGGTGGAGCTATATGTCACTTCACTTCCATCCAGCACAAGGGATAGTCTGTGAGGGATATTATGGCTTTTTAAGTCACTGCCTCTCTGCCAACTTGCTTTGGGGGCAGTGCAATTACACGCTTTTCTGCCTGTGGGCTTGATTTCAAACTCTTGCATCCAGCTAGAGAGGTGATCAGTTAAGGATTAGCAAAATCAGGTAAGTTAGCCCTGTGTCTGTCTGTCCTGTGCTGCTCCATCAGCTTCACCTCTGCTGGAGTGCAGCCTGTGAGCCCCTGTGGCCAACACCACCCTGCTCAAATTCCTGGGATGCAGACAGGGGAGCTTTAAATTGCATTTATGGAAAATTTCATCAGTGAAAGAGTGGTCGAACATTGAAACAGGGTGACATTTCAAGGGGTGAAATCACCATTCCTGAGAGTGTTGAAATATTGTGTGGATGTGGTGTTTAGGGACATGTGATGGTGTTCACAGGGGTTCTTGGATGAGGGAAGAGAGGAGGGTCTGACTCCATGTTTCAGAAGGCTTGATTTATTATTTTATGATCTATATTACATTAAAACTATACTAAAAGAATAGAAGAAAAGATTTCCTCAGAAGGCTGGCTAAGAATAGAATAGCAAAGAATGATAACAAAGGTTTGTGGCTCAGCTCTCTGTCTGAGCCAGCTGGACTGTGATTGGCCATTAATTAGAAACAAACAACATGGGCCAATCAAAGATCCACCTGTTGCATTCCACAGCAGCAGATAATCAATGTTTATATTTTGCTCCTGAGGCCTCTCAGCTTCTCAGGAGGAAAAATCCTAAGGAAAGGATTTTCCATAAAAGGTGTCTGTGACAGAGGAGGGAAGGAGACTCCTGGTCAGGGATGCTTGGGGGCCAGACCCCTTTCTCAGGGCAAGTGAACCCCAGGGCAGGCGGCCACAGCCCCTGGCCCTGCTGTGGGAGCATGCACGCCTGGCCTCACTGCTGTGTCCCACAGCCTCCAGCACAACTCCATCAAGGAGGACGGCGCCGCCTTCCTGGCCGAGGCCCTGCTGAGCAACCACAGGCTGCTGACCCTGCAGTGAGTGACCCAGACGTGGTGTCCCCCCCTCCAGCTGCCCAGCAGGGTGGGTGCCACCCATGGGGACGTGGCTCTGCCACTGACAGGTGCCTCCTGCCTTTGCAGCCTGCAGAAGAACGCGGTCGGAGCCCAGGGCGCCCGGAGCATGGCTGAGGCGCTGAAGCAGAACCGCAGCCTGAGGGAGCTGATGTGAGCACGGCGTGAGGGGCAGGGATGGCACTGCCAGGGCCACATCCCCGGGCACCTGTGGGCAGGAAGGGCAGGAAAGGGGCAGGCCCGTGTGACAGGCAGGAGGGACAGTGCTGGCTCTGCCCAGCGGGGCTGGTGTGGATGGAGAGAGCAGAGCCTTGGGAGCAGCCCTGTGGGGATGCTCTCTGCACCTCCAGGCATGCAGGAGCCACATGAAGGAAGGAGAAGCTGTCTCCCCTCTGGCAGAGGGAAGCAGCAGGGCTCCAGGCCCTGAGGAAGCATTAAAAGCTATTCCAGCTCAAACCAGCCCCGAGAACAGAGGTGTGTGTAGGTGGGAAATGAGGTGGCAGCGAGTTCATTCTCGTTGCTGCAGCAGGAAGGGCCTGGGGGAGGTGAATTCCTTGCTGGCAGCTCCAAGCTTCCTCTTCTGTCTCAGACTCTCAAGCAACTCGGTGGGAGATGATGGCTCCATTGCCTTGGCTGAAGCTCTGAGGGTGAACCACAGCCTGCAAAGCCTTGAGTAAGTTTCCCCTCCATGCCTGGACTCCGTGACAACAGAGCCCAGCCTCCTCCTGCCAGCAAAATCTGCCACCCCTCAAGCCCTCAGCCCTCCCCAAGTCTGTCCCACTGCACATTCCCTGGATGTGCAGGCTGGAACACGGTGTGGCAGCTCCAGCAGCAGCCAGGCTGGCCCTGCCTGCACCAAGGAGCACTGACAGAATCCATCCTAAAACCCAGTAGGGACTTTTTATTCTGGCTTGGAGGAAATCAGCAGCTTTGGGTGTTCTCTCTCTCAAAAGTGATGGGAATTGGCTGAGGAGGGAGGGAATGGGCTGGGGCCTGGCAGAGTCAGGCTGGAAGGGTGCCACCTTCACTCCCCATGGGAACAGCCCCTGGAGAGGAGAGCTGGTGGCTCCTGCTGATGAGTGGCTGTGCCCTGGTTCTGTCCCTGTGACCAGGATCCCAAACCCATGGGAGCCTCATGCCCAGCTGAGCCAGCAGCCACAGTGACAGGTGGGGACAAAGGTGCCCCAAAGTGCTGCAAGCCCTGTCCCCTCTGCTTGCTGGGGCTGGGGGTGGCCAGCAGGAATGGCTGATCCCACCCTGGATATTCCCAGGGCTGCTCCTTCTGCCTTGGCTGCCCCGTTCCCCGTGGCTGGGAGATGCCCTTTTCTCGGTGAAATGGGCACTGCAGACGTGGCCCTGCAGCCCAGCTGCGATGCCAGGACTGGCCCATCCTCACACCTCCCCTGTTTGTCTCAGTCTCCAGAGCAACTCCATCAGCAGTGCAGGGGTCTCGGCGCTGACAGCAGCTCTCTGCTCCAACAAGGGACTCCTCAGCCTCAAGTGAGTGACAGTCCCTGCAGCCACCCTGGCCAAAGGCTGGGCTGGCACCTGGGAGCTTCTCAGAGCTTGTGCCTGGTTGTTTCCAGCTCTGAGGCGCTGAAAGCAGCTTTGGTCCCTCCTCCAGCTGTGAGGAACTTCTCTCTGTCTTTATCTTTCTCCCTTTGGGACAATATTCATTCAGCCACATCTTGGAATGACAGGATGGCAGCAGGCATGGGAGGCTGGCAAAAAGCCCTGATGGGCCACCAGTGCCCACAGGGAACGGAGCTGCAGGAGCTGATGGGGGTGGTCTCAGACAAACTGCTCTGCTCAGTCCATGGCCTCAGCCCCAGAGCAGGAGGGGAAGGGGCTCTGGGGGAGCAGCTGCCCCAGCCCTGCCCTGGCTGCCCCTCCCCAGCCCTGTGTCTCTCCCCAGCCTCAGGGAGAACTCCATCAGCAGGGAGGGGGGCCCGGCCATCGCCCGTGCCCTGCGCAGCAACAGCACCCTCAGGAAGCTGGAGTAAGTCCCATGGGGGCCCCAGGAGGGCACCCAGAGCACCCTGTGCTGTCCCTGGAGCTGGCCTCAGCTTCTCCTGTGTGACCTGAGTCCTGTGTCCCTGCAGCCTGGCGGCCAACCTGCTGTGTGACGACGGGGGCCAGGCCATCGCCTCGGCCATCAGAGAGAACCAGGCCCTCACCTCCCTCCAGTGAGTGTCCCTGGGCTGCCTGGGTGTGAGGGCCTGGCATGGACACGGGCAGGGACACTGCTCCTGGCCCTCAGCCCCGCCAGGCTGGGACATGGCACCCCTGGGAGGTGTGCTGTGACATCCGGGATGGGCCCACGGGGTCTTGCACGTCCCTGGGTGGGTGTGGATGGGTGTGGAGCCTGGCTGGATCGGGGCACGCTCAGAGCCCAAGGCTTCACCTGTCATTTCCTCCTGTTTGCAGCTTGCAGTGGAACTTCATCCAGGCCAAAACAGCCACAGCCCTGGCACACGCACTACAGTCCAACAGCAGCCTGGCCAGCCTCGAGTAAGCGGGGACATGGGTGGATGGATCCTGGTAGGACCCTTTGCCTACTGGTAGGGCCCTCAGAGCTCATCCAGTGCCACCCCTGCCATGGCAGGGACACCTCCCACTGTCCCAGGCTGCTCCAAGCCCTGTCCAGCCTG